>JAVTVJ010000657.1:0-329989 GCA_034509425.1 Eopsaltria australis
GATCCACACAGTCCAATAGATCCGGTTGTCCCTTTCCTCTACCTGGCTAGAGGCAGGGCCCCTCTATTCCTGATCGTGGTACACGTTGCTCTCTGCCTGTAAATATGTTCTTGAGGTCCCTTCAAGAGGATCGGTCATATCATCATTCCTATACTGTTCTGAGTTCTGTCCACAAGAGACCGGAGCAGCGTTGACTCTAGGTGGGCTCCTTGTGATAGCTGTTCCTCTTTTCAGTTCACGTACTCGGGCTGCTAAGGAAGAGGTGGGTTTTCTGTCCCACTTTCTCATGTCTTCTCCATGCTCCTGAAGGAAAAACCAGAGGTTACCTCGTGGACTGTATCTTCTCTCTCTGGCTGGAGAATGTTGGCTCTTAATAGCAGAGACCCTTGTTGGTTCTGGCGAGATGTGGTGAATTTCTTGCTTCAGCTCCTTTCTGAGTTTCTCTTCCAAGCTCCGGACGTGCTCAGCCACCTTTGTTTCCACAGATGAGACATGGGTGCATAATGGGGCGGTGACAGTGTCCTCATAAATTCTTAGTTTGTTGACCAGTACTCCCACCTTGTCCGCTCCTTCCCTCCATTGCAATGTTGCTAGGTAACGGGAGTATATCTCTGGTCCAAGCCATGCGAATCTCAGCCACATCTGTGACGTGCACTGGACATCATCTGGGTTCTTAGGGAATCTCTCATCTTCTGAGAAAATGATCTCCAGCACGGCCAATTCTCTCAGGCATCGGATACCTTGTTCCATTGTACTCCATTTTCCTTGGTGCACCTGGAGGTCTTCTTTACAAAGGTATCTGTCCCTTACACTTGCCAGCAGTCGCCGCCAGAGGCTGAGAGTTTCTTGGGTTTTCCCGATCCCCTGGTCAATGACCACATCCTGGGTCAGTGATCCAAGTTGCCTGGCCTCACTTCCATCTAGCATGGTGTCATTGGCTGCAGCGCCCCAGATGCGAAGAAGCCAGGTCAGGATGGATTCATTTGTCTGGCGGGTGAACTCCCTCCGTAGGTCACGCAACTCACCCAGGGATAAAGAGCGAGTGATGATCTCTGGCTCTGTCTCTTCTGCTTGGTGCGAAGGTCCAGCCTCCTCCTCATCGGTCGCTGTGCGGGCTGATTTGCTCTTGGTTTTCTTTTTCTGAAGGGGGGCAACTGCTACTGGCTTAGGCTGTTCTGGCTTGGTGATGGCTTGTGTGGAGACTCTGTCGTTTCTTTCAGTCTCTTTTTCCTCTATGACAGTTTGTTTAGATACGGTGCCTGTTGTTCTGCTGCTTTTCTTGTCCTCATCCTGAGGATACTGTGCAGCATCGAGCATTGTTCTGGCTCTAAGCATGGTGTACACAGTGCAGGTCATAGAGAGAAAAGAAAACAGAACTGACAGCAAGATTATACCATCTTTGACATCCAAAGGGAACTCAATATTTTCAAAAACTGTTGTGTCAGGTCTGAAAGGCTGAAAGAAACCACTCTCTACTCTTTCCCCTAGGGGCTGGGTGTGATTGTTGAGGAGGCCCCAGATGTAACAGCCCACACTAGGACAAGTAAACAAAATTGAGTATATATTCCGAATGGTGTTCATTGCCTCGGAGGTTATCATGCAATAGACATAGTAAACTAATAAAGCAATTTTTATACGATACCCCGGCCTACACAGGAGCATTACCACAGGCGGGTAATTCCCTGTCTGCGGAAATATATACAGAGCAAGGTACAGGACACATGTAAGTATGTTGAGTATCATGGTGAATAGGTGGCTTCTAGAACACAAAATTGTAATTCTGACTTTCCTCAGGGCCTGGCCTCACGTTGGGCGCCAAAAAATGTGGTAGTTTGAAAAACAAATCAGTGAGAGGCTCAAAGTCAGAACTACAATTTAATAGGAAAAAATGTAGTAATAAAAAAAAAAAAAACAAAACAAAAAAACCCAAAAAAAACACTGAAAGAGTCAGAATACAACCCGACACCCTGTCGGTCAGGGTGTTGGTAGTAGTCCACTTAGAAGGTGGTTGCAGTCCTCTGGGAGTGATAGATGCGCTTCTGTTGAAGCAATGATCCTGAGAAAGGTGTAGTTCTCCTCTGAAGGTCCAGTGGTGGTGTAGAAGGGTCTGGTCTTCCTCAGGGAATCCCGTGGAAAAAGCTGCCTATGGTGCTTCAGATCTGAGTTTATATGCAGATAGGGATACATTGGCTCCTCCCCTTGGGCCGGACATCTCACAATGGGATGATGAGTCACTATCTGCACTATGTTTGGGGTGAGTGAAATGCCCATCTGGCCCTAACGACTGTCCCATTAGCACACCATTCTGCAGCCATCAGGAACACTGCCACGCCCAGCCCCCAACATCCCACGAAGATGGTGATAGAATACATACCATTGTAACCTAAGACATTATCCACCCCTTATTCTATCACCATCTATGTGATACCCAACCCAGTACCCCCCTTTATACATATATAATGAAACTTTACACACAGTTCTCACTTAAAATTAAGTTTCCTTGTGGTACACAATGGGTTTCCCCATCTTTCTGCATTACCCACCCAGTGTAACCAGGTCCTTGAGCAAAAACAACCCCGCGGATAGGTTTGCCTTTGTCTGAGGTGGGACTAATCCAAACAGTCTTTCCTAAAATACCTCTCATGTGTACCACAGGGACTCTATCTCTGTCCACTGTGTGCAAGGGTTCAGACTGGGCAGGACCAGCTCGATTGATGGAGCCTCGTGTGTTGACCATCCAGGTGGCCTTTGCTAAGTTCACTTCCCAATTTTTGAAGGTCCCCCTGCCAAGTGCCTTCAGGGTGGTCTTAAGTAGTCCGTTGCACCATTCAACTTTCCCGGCAGCTGGTGCATGATAAGGGATATGATATATCCACTCGATGCCATGTTCTCTGGCCCAGCTGTTTATAAGGCCATTCTTGAAATGGGTCCCATTGTCCGACTCAATTCTCTCAGGGGTGCCATGTCTCCACAAGACTTGCTTTTCTAGGCCTAAGATGGTGTTTCGGGCAGTAGCATGAGGCACAGCGTAGGTCTCCAACCATCCAGTGGTTGCTTCCCCCATGGTCAGCACGTAGCGCTTGCCTTGGCGGGTTTGGGGAAGGGTGATGTAGTCAATTTGCCAGGCTTCCCCATACCTATACTTCGACCATCGTCCACCGTACCACAGAGGCTTCACCCGCTTGGCCTGCTTGATCATAGCGCAGGTCTCGCAGCCATGGATGACCTGTGAGATGCTGTCCGTGGTCAAGTCCACCCCTCGGTCACGAGCCCATCGGTACGTTGCATCTCGTCCCTGATGACCAGAGGCATCATGGGCCCAACGAGCTAGAAATAATTCTCCCTTGTGCTGCCAGTCCAGATCCACCTGTGATACTCTCAGTTTGGCAGCTCAGTCCACCTGCTCGTTGTTACGATGCTCTTCATTGGCCCGACTCTTGGGTACGTGTGCATCCACGTGTCGAACCTTCACAGTCAGCCTCTCTACACGGGTAGCGATGTCCTGCCAAATCTCAGCGGCCCAGATGGGTTTCCCTCTGCGCTGCCAGTTGGCCTTTCTCCAGCGATTCAACCAACCCCACAAAGCGTTAGCTACCATCCAGGAGTCAGTGTAGAGATAGAGCCGAGGCCACTTCTCTCGCTCAGCAATATCCAAAGCCAGCTGGACGGCTTTAAGCTCTGCGACCTGACTGATCCACCTTCTCCCTCAGTAGCTTGTGCAACTCGTCGTGTGGGGCTCCATACAGCAGCTTTCCACTTCTGGTTAGCACCTACAATTCGGCAGGAACCATCAGTGAAGAGGGCATATCGTCTTTCACTCTCCGGTAGCTCGTTATATGGTGGGGCTTCCTCAGCACGTGTCACTTGCCCCTCCTCTTCTTCAGAAGATAATCCAAAAGTCTCACCTTCAGGCCAGTTTGTTATAATTTCCAGAATCCCAGGGCGATTAGGGTTTCCTATCCGGGCTCGCTGTGTGATCAGCGCAATCCACTTGCTCCACGTGGCGTCGGTGGCATGATGTGTGGAAGGAACCCTTCCCTTGAACATCCAACCCAGCACTGGTAGTCGGGGTGCCAGAAGCAGCTGTGCTTCGGTGCCAATTACTTCCGAGGCAGCTCGAACTCCTTCATAAGCCGCAAGAATCTCTTTCTCGGTTGGGGTATAGCTTGCCTCAGATCCTTTGTATCCCCGACTCCAGAACCCAAGTGGTCGTCCTCGAGCCTCTTCAGGTCCCTTCTGCCACAGGCTCCAGGATGGACCATTCTCCCCGGCCGCAGTGTAGAGCACATTTTTCACATCCTGTCCTGTTCTGACTGGCCCAAGGGCTACTGCATGGGCAATCTCCTGCTTAATTTGTTAGAATGCTTGTTGTTGCTCAGGACCCCACTGGAAATCATTTTTTTTTCGTGTCACGAGGTAAAGAGGGCTTACAATTGTGCTGTATTCCGGGATATGCATTCTCCAAAACCCGACAGCTCCTAGAAAAGCCTGGGTTTCCTTCTTGTTCATAGGTGGGGACATAGCAGTGATCTTGTTGACTACTTCTGTTGGGATCTGGCGACGTCCATCTTGCCACTTGACTCCTAAGAACTGGATTTCTTGAGCGGGTCCCTTAACCTTACTTCGCTTGATGGCAAAACCAGCTCTTAGGAGAATCTGGATGATCTTCTTTCCTTTCTCAAAGACTTCCTCTGCTGTGTTCCCCCATACGATAATGTCGTCGATGTACTGCAAATGTTCTGGAGCCTCACCCTTTTCCAGTGCAGCCTGGATCAGTCCATGGCAGATGGTGGGGCTGTGCTTCCACCCCTGGGGGAGTCTGTTCCAGGTGTACTGCAGTCCTCTCCAGGTGAAAGCAAACTGAGGCCTGCACTCTGCTGCCAGAGGGATGGAGAAAAAGGCATTGGCAATATCGATGGTCGCGTACCACTTTGCTGCCTTGGATTCCAGTTCATACTGAAGTTCCAACATGTCTGGCACAGCAGCACTCAGTGGTGGCGTGACCTCATTCAGGCTACGATAATCCACTGTCAGTCTCCATTCTCCACTGGACTTACGCACTGGCCATATAGGGCTGTTAAAGGGTGAATGAGCTTTGCTGACCACCCCTTGGCTCTCCAGTTTACGAATCATCTCATGGATGGGAACCACAGAGTCTCTGTCTGTGCGGTACTGCCGTCGGTGCACTGTCGCCGTGGCGATTGGTACCTGCTGTTCTTCAACTTCTAGCAGTC
Organism: Eopsaltria australis; assembly: GCA_034509425.1. Classification (NCBI taxonomy): domain Eukaryota; kingdom Metazoa; phylum Chordata; class Aves; order Passeriformes; family Petroicidae; genus Eopsaltria; species Eopsaltria australis. The sequence continues at coordinate 5,235 of JAVTVJ010000657.1, forward strand.
CCACAGCAGAGGGGTCATCTGAGAGACCAGGCAAGGTATTTAGCTGTTGGATGTCTTCTCTTTCTACTGCGGCTATCCCGAAAGCCCAACGATGTCCTTTTGGGTCTTTGAAATACCCATTTCTAAGATAGTCTATGCCCAGGATGCATGGGGCCTCTGGGCCGGTCACGATGGGGTGTTTCTGCCACTCATTCCCAGTTAAACTCACTTCAGCTTCCAATACAGTCAGCTGCTGGGATCCTCCTGTCACCCCAGAAATAGAAATAGATTCTGTTCCCACGTACCTTGATGGCATCAGGGTACATTGAGCGCCGGTGTCAACCAAAGCCGTGTATCTTTGTGGGGCAGATGTGCCAGGCCATCGGATCCACACAGTCCAATAGATCCGGTTGTCCCTTTCCTCTACCTGGCTAGAGGCAGGGCCCCTCTATTCCTGATCGTGGTACACGTTGCTCTCTTCCTGTAAATATGTTCTTGAGGTCCCTTCAAGAGGATCGGTCATATCATCATTCCTATACTGTTCTGAGTTCTGTCCACAAGAGACCGGAGCAACGTTGACTCTAGGTGGGCTCCTTGTGATAGCTGTTCCTCTTTTCAGTTCACGTACTCGGGCTGCTAAGGAAGAGGTGGGTTTTCTGTCCCACTTTCTCATGTCTTCTCCATGCTCCTGAAGGAAAAACCAGAGGTTACCTCGTGGAGTGTATCTTCTCTCTCTGGCTGGAGAATGTTGGCTCTTAATAGCAGAGACCCTTCTTGGTTCTGGCGAGATGTGGTGAATTTCTTGCTTCAGCTCCTTTCTGAGTTTCTCTTCCAAGTTCCGGACGTGCTCAGCCAGCTGTGTTTCCACAGATGAGACATGGGTGCGAAATGGGGCAGTGACAGTGTCCTCATAAATTCTTAGTTTGTTGACCAGTACTCCCACCTTGTCCGCTCCTTCCCTCCATTGCAATGTTGCTAGGTAACGGGAGTATATCTCTGGTCCAAGCCATGCGAATCTCAGCCACATCTGTGACGTGCACTGGACATCATCTGGGTTCTTAGGGAATCTCTCATCTTCTGAGAAAATGATCTCCAGCACGGCCAATTCTCTCAGGCATCGGATACCTTGTTCCATTGTGCTCCATTTTCCTTGGTGCACCTGGAGGTCTTCTTTACAAAGGTATCTGTCCCTTACACTTGCCAGCAGTCGCCGCCAGAGGCTGAGAGTTTCTTGGGTTTTCCCGATCCCCTGGTCAATGACCACATCCTGGGTCAGGGATCCAAGTTGCCTGGCCTCACTTCCATCTAGCATGGTGTCATTGGCTGCAGCGTCCCAGATGCGAAGCAGCCAGGTCAGGATGGATTCATTTGTCTGGCGGGTGAACTCCCTCCGTAGGTCACGCAACTCACCCAGGGATAAAGAGCGAGTGATGATCTCTGGCTCTGTCTCTTCTGCTTGGTGCGAAGGTCCAGCCTCCTCCTCATCGGTCGCTGTGCGGGCTGATTTGCTCTTGGTTTTCTTTTTCTGAAGGGGGGCAACTGCTACTGGCTTAGGCTGTTCTGGCTTGGTGATGGCTTGTGTGGAGACTCTGTCGTTTCTTTCAGTCTCTTTTTCCTCTATGACAGTTTGTTTAGATACGGTGCCTGTTGTTCTGCTGCTTTTCTTGTCCTCATCCTGAGGATACTGTGCAGCATCGAGCATTGTTCTGACTCTAAGCATGGTGTACACAGTGCAGGTCATAGAGAGAAAAGAAAACAGAACTGACAGCAAGATTATACCATCTTTGACATCCAAAGGGAACTCAATATTTTCAAAAACTGTTGTGTCAGGTCTGAAAGGCTGAAAGAAACCACTCTCTACTCTTTCCCCTAGGGGCTGGGTGTGATTGTTGAGGAGGCCCCAGATGTAACAGCCCACACTAGGACAAGCAAACAAAATTGAGTATATATTCCGAATGGTGTTCATTGCCTCGGAGGTTATCATGCAATAGACATAGTAAACTAATAAAGCAATTTTTATACGATACCCCGGCCTACACAGGAGCATTACCACAGGCAGGTAATTCCCTGTCTGCGGAAATATATACAGAGCAAGGTACAGGACACATGTAAGTATGTTGAGTATCATGGTGAATAGGTGGCTTCTAGAACACAAAATTGTAATTCTGACTTTCCTCAGGGCCTGGCCTCACGTTTGGGCGCCAAAAAATGTGGTAGTTTGAAAAACAAATCAGTGAGAGGCTCAAAGTCAGAACTACAATTTAATAGGAAAAAATGTAGTAATACAAAAAAAAAAACCAAAAAAACCCCACTGACAGAGTCAGAATACAACCTGACACCCTGTCGGTCAGGGTGTTGGTAGTAGTCCACTTAGAAGGTGGTTGCAGTCCTCTGGGAGTGATAGATGCGCTTCTGTTGAAGCAATGATCCTGTGAAAGGTGTAGTTCTCCTCTGAAGGTCCAGTGGTGGTGTAGAAGGGTCTGGTCTTCCTCAGGGAATCCCGTGGAAAAAGCTGCCTATGGTGCTTCAGATCTGAGTTTATATGCAGATCGGGATACATTGGCTCCTCCCCTTGGGCCGGACATCTCACAATGGGATGATGAGTCACTATCTGCACTATGTTTGGGGTGAGTGAAATGCCCATCTGGCCCTAACGACTGGCCCATTAGCACACCATTCTGCAGCCATCAGGAACACTGCCACGCCCAGCCCCCAACATCCCACGAAGATGGTGATAGAATACATACCATTGTAACCTAAGACATTATCCACCCCTTATTCTATCACCATCTATGTGATACCCAAACCAGTACCCCCTTTATACATATATATACATATACAATGAAACTTTACACACAGTTCTCACTTAAAATTAAGTTTCCTTGTGGTACACAATGGGTTTTCCCCATCTTTCTGCATTACCCACCAAGTGTAACCAGGTCCTTGAGCAAAAACAACCCCGCGGATAGGTTTGCCTTTGTCTGAGGTGGGACTAATCCAAACAGTCTTTCCTAAAATACCTCTCATGTGTACCACAGGGACTCTATCTCCGTCCACTGTGTGCAAGGGTTCAGACTGGGCAGGACCAGCTCGATTGATGGAGCCTCGTGTGTTGACCATCCAGGTGGCCTTTGCTAAGTTCACTTCCCAATTTTTGAAGGTCCCCCTGCCAAGTGCCTTCAGGGTGGTCTTAAGCAGTCCGTTGCACCGTTCAACTTTCCCGGCAGCTGGTGCATGATAAGGGATATGATATATCCACTCGATGCCATGTTCTCTGGCCCAGCTGTTTATAAGGCCATTCTTGAAATGGGTCCCATTGTCCGACTCAATTCTCTCAGGGGTGCCATGTCTCCACAAGACTTGCTTTTCTAGGCCTAAGATGGTGTTTCGGGCAGTAGCATGAGGCACAGCATAGGTCTCCAACCATCCAGTGGTTGCTTCCACCATGGTCAGCACGTAGCGCTTGCCTTGGCGGGTTTGGGGAAGGGTGATGTAGTCAATTTGCCAGGCTTCCCCATACCTATACTTCGACCATCGTCCACCGTACCACAGAGGCTTCACCCGCTTGGCCTGCTTGATCATAGCGCAGGTCTCGCAGCCATGGATGACCTGTGAGATGCTGTCCATGGTCAAGTCCACCCCTCGGTCACGAGCCCATCGGTACGTTGCATCTCGTCCCTGATGACCAGAGGCATCATGGGCCCAACGAGCTAGAAATAATTCTCCCTTGTGCTGCCAGTCCAGATCCACCTGTGATACTCTCAGTCTGGCAGCTCGGTCCACCTGCTCGTTGTTACGATGCTCTTCATTGGCCCGACTCTTGGGTACGTGTGCATCCACGTGTCGAACCTTCACAGTCAGCCTCTCTACACGGGTAGCGATGTCCTGCCAAATCTCAGCGGCCCAGATGGGTTTCCCTCTGCGCTGCCAGTTGGCCTTTCTCCAGCGATTCAACCAACCCCACAAAGCGTTAGCTACCATCCAGGAGTCAGTGTAGAGATAGAGCCGAGGCCACTTCTCTCGCTCAGCAATATCCAAAGCCAGCTGGACGGCTTTAAGCTCTGCGACCTGACTCGATCCACCTTCTCCCTCAGTAGCTTGTGCAACTCGTCGTGTGGGGCTCCATACAGCAGCTTTCCACTTCCGGTTAGCACCTACAATTCGGCAGGAACCATCAGTGAAGAGGGCATATCGTCTTTCACTCTCCGGTAGCTCGTTATATGGTGGGGCTTCCTCAGCACGTGTCACTTGCCCCTCCTCTTCTTCAGAAGATAATCCAAAAGTCTCACCTTCAGGCCAGTTTGTTATAATTTCCAGAATCCCAGGGCGATTAGGGTTTCCTATCCGGGCTCGCTGTGTGATCAGCGCAATCCACTTGCTCCATGTGGCGTCGGTGGCATGATGTGTGGAAGGAACCCTTCCCTTGAACATCCAACCCAGCACTGGTAGTCGGGGTGCCAGAAGCAGCTGTGCTTCGGTGCCAATTACTTCCGAGGCAGCTCGAACTCCTTCATAAGCCGCAAGAATCTCTTTCTCGGTTGGGGTATAGCTGGCCTCAGATCCTTTGTATCCCCGACTCCAGAACCCAAGTGGTCGTCCTCGAGCCTCTTCAGGTCCCTTCTGCCACAGGCTCCAGGATGGACCATTCTCCCCGGCCGCAGTGTAGAGCACATTTTTCACATCCTGTCCTGTTCTGACTGGCCCAAGGGCTACTGCATGGGCAATCTCCTGCTTAATTTGTTCGAATGCTTGTTGTTGCTCAGGACCCCACTGGAAATCATTTTTTTTTCGTGTCACGAGGTAAAGAGGGCTTACAATTGTGCTGTATTCCGGGATATGCATTCTCCAAAACCCGACAGCTCCTAGAAAAGCCTGGGTTTCCTTCTTGTTCGTAGGTGGGGACATAGCAGTGATCTTGTTGACTACTTCTGTTGGGATCTGGCGACGTCCATCTTGCCACTTGACTCCTAAAAACTGGATTTCTTGAGCGGGTCCCTTAACCTTACTTCGCTTGATGGCAAAACCAGCTCTTAGGAGAATCTGGATGATCTTCTTTCCTTTCTCAAAGACTTCCTCTGCTGTGTTCCCCCATACGATAATGTCGTCGATGTACTGCAAATGTTCTGGAGCCTCACCCTTTTCCAGTGCAGCCTGGATCAGTCCATGGCAGATGGTGGGGCTGTGCTTCCACCCCTGGGGGAGTCTGTTCCAGGTGTACTGCACTCCTCTCCAGGTGAAAGCAAACTGAGGCCTGCACTCTGCTGCCAGAGGGATGGAGAAAAAGGCATTGGCAATATCGATGGTCGCGTACCACTTTGCTGCCTTGGATTCCAGTTCATACTGAAGTTCCAACATGTCTGGCACAGCAGCACTCAGTGGTGGTGTGACCTCATTCAGGCCACGATAATCCACTGTCAGTCTCCATTCTCCACTGGACTTACGCACTGGCCATATAGGGCTGTTAAAGGGTGAATGAGCTTTGCTGACCACCCCTTGGCTCTCCAGTTTACGAATCATCTCGTGGATGGGAACCACAGAGTCTCTGTCTGTGCGGTACTGCCGTCGGTGCACTGTCGCCGTGGCGATTGGTACCTGCTGTTCTTCAACTTCTAGCAGTCCCACAGCAGAGGGGTCATCTGAGAGACCAGGCAAGGTATTTAGCTGTTGGATGTCTTCTGTTTCTACTGCGGCTATCCCGAAAGCCCAACGATGTCCTTTTGGGTCTTTGAAATACCCATTTCTAAGATATTCTATGCCCAGGATGCATGGGGCCTCTGGGCCGGTCACGATGGGGTGTTTCTGCCACTCATTCCCAGTTAAACTCACTTCAGCTTCCAATACAGTCAGCTGCTGGGATCCTCCTGTCACCCCAGAAATAGAAATAGATTCTGTTCCCACGTACCTTGATGGCATCAGGGTACATTGAGCGCCGGTGTCAACCAAAGCCGTGTATCTTTGTGGGTCAGATGTGCCAGGCCATCGGATCCACACAGTCCAATAGATCCGGTTGTCCCTTTCCTCTACCTGGCTAGAGGCAGGGCCCCTCTATTCCTGATCGTGGTACACGTTGCTCTCTTCCTGTAAATATGTTCTTGAGGTCCCTTCAAGAGGATCGGTCATATCATCATTCCTATACTGTTCTGAGTTCTGTCCACAAGAGACCGGAGCAGCGTTGACTCTAGGTGGGCTCCTTGTGATAGCTGTTCCTCTTTTCAGTTCACGTACTCGGGCTGCTAAGGAAGAGGTGGGTTTTCTGTCCCACTTTCTCATGTCTTCTCCATGCTCCTGAAGGAAAAACCAGAGGTTACCTCGTGGAGTGTATCTTCTTTCTCTGGCTGGGGAATGTTGGCTCTTAATAGCAGAGACCCTTGTTGGTTCTGGTGAGATGTGGTGAATTTCTTGCTTCAGCTCCTTTCTGAGTTTCTCTTCCAAGTTCCGGACGTGCTCAGCCATCTGTGTTTCCACAGATGAGACATGGGTGCGAAATGGGGCAGTGACAGTGTCCTCATAAATTCTTAGTTTGTTGACCAGTACTCCCACCTTGTCCGCTCCTTCCCTCCATTGCAGTGTTGCTAGGTAACGGGAGTATATCTCTGGTCCAAGCCGTGCGAATCTCAACCACATCTGTGACGTGCATTGGACATCATCTGGGTTCTTAGGGAATCTCTCATCTTCTGAGAAAATGATCTCCAGCACGGCCAATTCTCTCAGGCATCGGATACCTTGTTCCATTGTGCTCCATTTTCCTTGGTGCACCTGGAGGTCTTCTTTACAAAGGTATCTGTCCCTTACGCTTGCCAGCAGTCGCCGCCAGAGGCTGAGAGTTTCTTGGGTTTTCCCGATCCCCTGGTCAATGACCACATCCTGGGTCAGGGATCCAAGTTGCCTGGCCTCACTTCCATCTAGCATGGTGTCATTGGCTGCAGCGTCCCAGATGCGAAGCAGCCAGGTCAGGATGGATTCATTTGTCTGGCGGGTGAACTCCCTCCGTAGGTCACGCAGCTCACCCAGGGATAAAGAGCGAGTGATGATCTCTGGCTCTGTCTCTTCTGCTTGGTGCGAAGGTCCAGCCTCCTCCTCATCGGTCGCTGTGCGGGCTGATTTGCTCCTGGTTTTCTTTTTCTGAAGGGGGGCAACTGCTACTGGCTTAGGCTGTTCTGGCTTGGTGATGGCTTGTGTGGAGACTCTGTCGTTTCTTTCAGTCTCTTTTTCCTCTATGACAGTTTGTTTAGATACGGTGCCTGTTGTTCTGCTGCTTTTCTTGTCCTCATCCTGAGGATACTGTGCTGCATCGAGCATTGTTCTGACTCTAAGCATGGTGTACACAGTGCAGGTCATAGAGAGAAAAGAAAACAGAACTGACAGCAAGATTATACCATCTTTGACATCCAAAGGGAACTCAATATTTTCAAAAACTGTTGTGTCAGGTCTGAAAGGCTGAAAGAAACCACTCTCTACTCTTTCCCCTAGGGGCTGGGTGTGATTGTTGAGGAGGCCCCAGATGTAACAGCTAGGACAAGCAAACAAAATTGAGTATATATTCCGAATGGTGTTCATTGCCTCGGAGGTTATCATGCAATAGACATAGTAAACTAATAAAGCAATTTTTATACGATACCCCGGCCTACACAGGAGCATTACCACAGGCAGGTAATTCCCTGTCTGCGGAAATATATATAGAGCAAGGTACAGGACACATGTAAGTATGTTGAGTATCATGGTGAATAGGTGGCTTCTAGAACACAAAATTGTAATTCTGACTTTCCTCAGGGCCTGGCCGCACGTTGGGCGCCAAAAAATGTGGTAGTTTGAAAAACAAATCAGTGAGAGGCTCAAAGTCAGAACTACAATTTAATAGGAAAAAATGTAGTAATACAAAAAAAAAAAAGAAACCACTGACAGAGTCAGAATACAACCTGACACCCTGTCGGTCAGGGTGTTGGTAGTAGTCCACTTAGAAGGTGGTTGCAGTCCTCTGGGAGTGATAGATGCGCTTCTGTTGAAGCAATGATCCTGTGAAAGGTGTAGTTCTCCTCTGAAGGTCCAGTGGTGGTGTAGAAGGGTCTGGTCTTCCTCAGGGAATCCCGTGGAAAAAGCTGCCTATGGTGCTTCAGATCTGAGTTTATATGCAGATCGGGATACATTGGCTCCTCCCCTTGGGCCGGATGTCTCACAATGGGATGATGAGTCACTATCTGCACTATGTTTGGGGTGAGTGAAATGCCCATCTGGCCCTAACGACTGGCCCATTAGCACACCATTCTGCAGCCATCAGGAACACTGCCACGCCCAGCCCCCAACATCCCACAAAGGTGGTGATAGAATACATACCATTGTAACCTAAGACAAACTTGAACCTCCCCTGACTCAGCTTTATGATATTAACATATACTACTGTATTACAAAGAAAAAATAAAAAGCTAAGACTTGTGTCTAATGTATTTTGCAAGATTCATGTTTCCCTTGGATAATATGCTGGAATGAAAACCAAACTCATTGTTTCATTTAAGGTATTAATGTTGGGCCGGTAGTGGCAGGAGTCATTGGAGCCAGAAGACCACAGTATGATATCTGGGGGAATACTGTGAATGTTGCCAGCCGGATGGATAGTACGGGAGTGCAGGGAAAGATTCAGGTGAGTGCATTCTAAGACAGTTTTACAAACTTTACATACATCTTGTTTTATATGTGGTTATATTTTCAAGAACATTTAGAAAATGCAGCCTCACTTTATTCTCATGGAAAGGGCAACACTCTCCAGATGACTCACCATCAGAGGTATAGTTGTTTTCCATCTTATACACTTCACTCCTTAGAGAAAATTAAATCCTCAAATAAATAATTTCCCATCAGAATAAACAAGAGTTCTCTGCTTCATTGCACACAGTTGGAGGCAAGCCTGGGAATGCTAACACTGCCAGTCTTTGTGCTGTAGAAATTTTGCCTAAGTAAGAGCTACAAGGAAAGGATCTATGCCCATTTGTATCCTACTACATTTTATGTAGCTCTAAAATTGCTTGGATAATTTGGACTGGAGAGGTGATACAGAGAACCTTGTTCTGCTAGGGCTTGACTAGAACCTATGGTGTTCCTCTCAAAACCTCAATGAACACTTGCAGTCGTTTATCCAAAATACCTGTCTAATCTCCAGGAATCAAAAGGTCTTCTGTAATAAATTAACATCACTTTAACTTATCCAGTTTACAATTTGGTTACATATTTCTGTTGGATAGAGTTCAATCTGGCTGTGTATTTATTAAACTCAAGACCAGAAATTCTGCTTCTCAGATTCTGGTTTTATCAGTGATATTTACTTCTTTAAGAAAATTCTAAGTGAGCCTGAGAGCACCTGTAGGTGCTAATCCATTCTGCTTATTTCATGACCAGGAAGTAAAATGGAGAGGAGTGGGCAATTACATGAACAGAAAAAAGTAACAGGTTTGTTGGTTTTTTTTCTGTCTTCAGGTGACAGAAGAAGTTCAACGGATATTAAAAAGGTGCAGTTATGAATTTGTGTGCAGGGGTAAAGTCAGTGTCAAGGGAAAAGGTGAAATGTTGACCTATTTCCTGGAAGGAAAGGCTGATGGAAATAATTCCCAAACACGGTCTTTAAACTTAGAGCGGAAAATGTACCCTTATGGGAGAGCAAACATTCAAACAAAACTGGGCACCAGCTGTCCATCGGTGTCCTCAGTTGCTAGCTTTACTGTAAAACCTGGTCTTGGAGCAGGTCAAGCATCTGCCACTCACACAAACCAAACACTGCATTATCTTCCTTCTGTGCCAGCTGTGAAGGAGACATAGAACAAATGAGATTAGGTTGTGCCATTTGCAGTGAACTTGGAGAGCAATGGTTGCCTGAATTTTTGCTGCGAAGTCAGAAGTCAGAAGTCATAGGCCATTAACCAAGGACCACTACAACACAACCAAAGAGAACTTGGGGACTGTGTAATGAACTCTTGGGATGGGACATATAAGGGCTAGCAATTCTGTTATGAAAAGTCAAAATGGGATTTTCTGGAAATGTGGAATATTTTCTTGGCATTTTTAAACAGTAAATGAAAAAATTTAGATGACTGTGCAAGTAATTATTTATGTGTGTGTGTATATATGTTTTAATCTATATATGCACATATACAAACAGTTCTGTGTAGGCTTAATAGAGATTTATAGAGATGAACATAAAAATGTGTATTTATTTACACATCTACCTGCAGTGACATAGCAAAGAGATTTCTCTTTCTGTCATAACCAGAATTTTTGGGCCTGGGATTAGCAAAGCTGCTTTTAACCATGGAATATGGGATGCCTGGAGACTCTCCAGGGCTACAGCAAGACTAAAAGAAACTGTGCTCCCAGTGCATGAATTAATGCAACGAGAACGGTGTTTATTGTGCTGTCAATGGCAGATTAATGAAGACTGGATTCAGCTAATTACAGAACTCTACATATTTTTTTAAAATTCTCCTTGCATGCTCCAAAAACTTCCAAAAACTTTCAGTAAAACCATTACACTAGAATATAAAGTAGATAAAGATGAAGAATATAAAGTAGTAGAGCTTAAAGTTTAGACAAAAGAGCAGTAAGTATTCTTTCCATTAAAAAAAAATACAAGAGTGGTAGGGCATAGAATTTGCTGCCTCTTTGTGTGTCATTTGACTCTGTGCAAGAGAGAGGAGCCACCCTGCAAGCACAGCAATATGCTTATGCAATATAAAAACATTCCTTTATGTACAATACTGATTTTACTGAGGAGCAGAAGGATGGTATTACTTCAGGCTTTGAGAAACAGCACAAGTCCTTTGGCTCAAGTCCCGGATTTACCATTCTAAACAGCTCAAAGAATAGTCCTGTACTGGTTACAAACATGGTGTTGCTAGTTTTGTGGCATTTGTATGTTTGCCAACATAGTTTTATATATTAATTGATTTTTAAATTTTTTGCAACAGTTTTATTATATCTGGATTCTATCCAGACTCACTCTTCAAATCTGTACAATTACAGAAAGCTATAATTCTGAGAAACAAGCACAGTCAAACTTTGCCAAATGAAGAGTACTGGTAAACTGCCAGGAGAGCAAGACCTGCTCTTAAACTCCATAAAAAAGAGCATATTTTGTCTGCTTTCTTCTTTACTGCTGCCCACATCATATTGTTTATGGTTTCATCCTGAAATGATGATCCAGATGTGAAATGTGAAGTGCAACTCTATAGTCAAAGTGGAAGCAGTTGAGGGTCATCCTGCTGAGAGACATGTACTGCATGGATGTGTGCCATATTGTCCTGATGGGGATCCACAGGCTAACTAACCTTGTCTGTTTTCCAAAAGATAAGCAAAACTTTACATTGTCTAGAAACATGCAAAACTTCCCTTTAACAAGCAAAACAATCCACCTCTCGCCCCCAAAAACCCCCATGATCAAAAACCAACAACAGCAAGAAAAAAAGCCAAAGAACCCCAACAAAAACAGCAAAAACAACTCACAAAACTAAAAATCATACTCCAGAATGCAGAAGTTGTACAGATTTTATGATACAAAATTTTCATGTACTAGCTGTCACATTTCCCTTTGGTGGGCCAATTTTGTTACAAATATCAGTGGAAAGAAGGTTCTGAGAAAGTCCCCTCTAATCAGCTTTTGCTTTGGAGCAGTAATTTTTTCTGCTAAAAGTATATGACAGCGCTATGTCAGTAGATGTAAATGGTTAAAGAAATGTTGCAGGAATTTCAGTTCTTCACATCAGGATACTGTGGGACTCCAGTGTTTTTCAGCGGAGTTTTAAATTAATTTTTATTTACCCCATCTGCTAGGTGCTTCATTACAGACCTGGCAAAGTTAGTCTTATGATTAAAGTCACTATAAAAACCTGAGAACTGCTTCCTGATCGTACTGTACAGGTAATATGCACTCTTAATCAGCTGAAGAAAGTTGCTGCATTTCTTTATCTACTGAGCTACCCAGTTCACAGACATTCTTCTAGAATAATTTATTAATGGTTTTGAGACATTCAAATAATTTTAAAAATACACATGTAGAGAATACAGATTTAAAATAACAAATATTTACATAACTAAACAGAATAAGTGGTATTCATGTAAAGCACACTGCATAGTTATGTTCTCTAACAGGTTTGTAAGAACTAAATCATCACACGGGTAAGTTAAACATTTAATCAAGTTGGAAAGCATTATGAGCAATAGCATTAATCACTCAGTCCCACTCCCAAAGAGCCCATGCTACACAATTTTTTAATTCAGTGAATTTGGTATCATTTCACTGATAATAATAAAATAAAAGCATCTTCAGATCCTAGCAGTAGATCTGGTAGTACATGAACACATTTAACAAATGCAGCCATTGACCCACCCACAAATTTTCAATGAAATTACTTCTTCAATGAAATTAATTCTTTTCATCGGGCTCAAGATATAGGGATCTTGCACTATTTTTTTTGATCTTTGACTAAGTGGACAGTGAGCAAAAATGAATTGTTCCCTCTGCTGATATTTTGGGACTGTTCTCCTTCCCAGATCCATTCCCAGCCTGGTAATGTCAGTGGAAGATCATGTAGCAAGGTAAATTTAGATTATTCATGTTAACATTTTAAATTATTAGCAGGTGATAATTGAGTAGAATTGGTCCAAAGATATTCTAAGCCTGATCCTCTTTTCCAACAGCCAGATAAGGCATATGACTTTTTAAAGAATGTTTTCCATATTGAATAGAAAGGACCAGATAGACAGAGTCCATCATCGGCTTCTCATTCTGCATTTTTGGAGGAGGTCTCTGCCTCCCAGGGCAGGTTGAGTGGACCAGAAAGTCTTCTTGGTACTACAGGCAAGCTGGTGTGTATGTCCTAGCTTACAGAATCAATTATGGTATATTTGGAGTTAGTTTCCAGACTATGTCATAGATTTATAGAATGCTTTGGGTTGGAAGGGATCTTGAAGATCATCTCGTTCCAACCCTGTTGCCATAGGCAGGGACACCTTCCAATAAACCAGGTTAAATCACTCTCATTAAGTTCATTGTCATTTACATCACTATCCTGTCATTAATGGTTTTTGTATTTTTTGTTATGACTGTTGTTGCTGGTTTTACTGGGGGAAAACTATATATTATTTTGTAGTCCTGGACTGAGCAGTATAAGTTTATGAAGAAAGTTCAACTAAGGCACAAATTAGTCAAATATCATGTAAAAATTATAGGCAGGATTCAGCAGCTATTTCAACAGTGAAAGCTAAGTGCCCATTGAAATAATGAAGCTGTGCTCTTATCTTTATGCTTTCACTCCCTATTCATATAGTTTTTCCCCATTTTCCTGTTCTGTCAACATTTGTTTAATTTTAGCTCTTGTGTGAGAACTTTAAACAACATGTTTAATCTCTCAGCTTTTCTGCATTCTTTGACATGTTTAATAAGTGTTATACATGGAAAGAGGGGAAATATACATGGAAATAATACTTCTGAAAACCTCATAAATGCACATTTTCTGCCAAATTAGAGAGGATTGTAAGTAAAATTTTCATTGGCAATTGAATTAAGATGGTATGTGACCCAGTCCAGTATCCCTGAAAATCATCAGAAGGTCTTCCTTGGATTTCTGTGAGATTTGTGTTTTGTCCATGTTATTGCATGCAGTTGTATTTCCTGTCTTGCATATATTAATTTCCTGGTCAAGTGCTGTAACTTTTGTCTGGGTAATCTTGCTGTCACCCCATCAAGGAGTCTGCCTCACAGCAACTAAAAGTCCCTAGTGTTTATCTGAGGATAGTAACTTGTTGATTTATGGGCAGAATAGCCTCCTGTATTTCTGTTTACTATTTTGTGCCACTGTTAGCTGGAAACAATTAACAGATACAAGCTCTACAATTAAGTGATGTCATTTTGGCATGCCAATGTCTGTCAGTGTCAAGCACAATATTTCACATCAGTTTGTATGTTTTCTCTTTCAGAGAATATTAATAATTTAAGTCTTTCATTCTTTACATAAGCATATAAGTGTCAGAGATCATCTTTAGTCTTGGGAGCTAATTTCTAAGTGTTCCTATGTTACCATTATATTTAAATGATTTTTAAATTATTATTCTCTGCTGAGATTGCAAACTGGCATTCCATTGGATTGCTGGCTAGATATTACCAAACTTATTCCATTTACATCGACTAGGAATCTATTTTACCCAGCCTGTAAAATGCATAGTTTTTTGTAGCTGCTTTGCACTGTGGCAAGTGACATTCCCTTATCTTCACCAAACTCAAATTTTCCCTTGCTTTCCCTAGGCGAGACTGAGAGCAAAAAGCTTCAGCTTGTTAGGGCTGAATCTGCATCCCCTTATGTATCCACGAGGCCTGCAGCAATCACCAGTTTAGTATGGTTGTGAAGGTCAGGAGTTGAGCTTCTGTAGGCCGAGTTCTGCTTAGGGTTATAGCAATGTCTCATGTCAATACTGAACTGAATATTTTACAACGCTGTAACCAAGAGTAGGTCATGCACCGAAATCTCTTTCACATTTTTGCCTGTAATTTATCTGTCAGGCAAAATAAAGTAGTTGAGAGTCACTGTTTGAAGGGAAACAGTATATGACCTGTGCCATTTCAGTGCTTTGAAGAATCTGAACACATTAGTAAGTAGAGTGAATCATTTTCCTGTACTGGATTCCTGCTCGTAGCAGAAAGAATTCATTTTCTTTACATCAACAAGTCCAGATTCTGTACGTGTTCTGCCTAGGCAGAAGGACTATTTAGCCATAATATTCTTTCAAGTTACAGTTTTGTATTACAGTGAAAACCAACATTTTTTTAATTTGTTATAAACCTGTATTATAATGCCTTATTTTTAATCTTGTACAGTGTTACAAAAAAATGAAAAACATTGGCCTTTCATGTATTATTCACTTTAAAAGATGTATTGTACTATGAAATTTTGTAAATAATTTTAGCTTGGACAGGCAATTGCATGTACACTTGTATATAAAGAGTCAAAAAGGCACACTTTTAATGAGAATTAATGATTTTTGTAAGAGACATTTTACATGTGCATGGAGATTATATATCCTTTTAAAATGGATGTCTTTTTGGTTTTCCTTGAAATCTACTGCATGCCATTCATGCCTGACTTCAGTAAAACAAAACAGTAAGTTTTCCTAAATGTTTTTGACATATCACTTCTGACAGAGTTACATCACTAGTTGCATGTGCATTCAGCAAATCAAAATATAAACAGCAAATAAAAAAGAAAAATAACTTCATGATTGTGATCTGCCAACCTTGCTGTTTCAAGGTCCATAACACAGTATATGAAAAGTGTTATCAACATCTAAAGTGTCTTCATAAGGTACCTTCTGGTCATTAGAAGCAATAAAGTACTTTCTGTAATATAAAAAGCAAACCAATACTCTAGTTCAAAATGGTGTCATATCTGACATTCAATGGTTATTCTCTGATACTGCAATTGTTGTAGTATTGTCAGCAAGAAGGACCAGGTGTCAAATCCATCTTTGCTGTATGCCAGTGCAACACTATGAAAGGCAGAGAAGGTGAATTTGGCCCATCAGCGTTACCCAGAGTATATTCCTAATGTGATAATAAGTTATTGTATGTAAAAAGTACATAATGCAAATAGGTGGTTTTCCTGGATACATACATGCATATATATATATATGTATGTAACTATATATATATATATATATAAAAATTAATTTTGTTGCCTTATTTCTCTCAGACTTTTAACTTATTTTCCAAATAGTTTCCATTGCTAAGCAGAAAGTATTTAACAAAACTATCTGGAGAAATTTCATTGGATTTATCTGGCTTGGAGCCATCTGGGTTCTGTGCTGATTCCATGCTTCCAGGGATGCCTCCCTTAGGCATCACAGCCTAACTCACAGCTTGAGGCCGATGTCAACTAGTGACATAGGAATAAGAAATCAATATCCAATCCTTGATCTGATTTTTCCCATAAAGCTGATGAATAAAACATAAAATTCTGAAGGAAAACTTTAAATTTTGAAGGTATTTTGCACACCTCATTTTTAAAGCTGTCATATCCATGTCACTACAAGTCAGGATTACTTCTCAAATTACTGATAAAATTGCTGTATGATAAATAAGGAATATTTGGGGAGCATAACACTGAGTCTTGTGGCAAAGGAAAAGAATGGACTGTGAATACTTTCTGCTTTGGATAAGGACTTGCATTTTACAATTTGAGATAGTTTTATAATAGGACTCAGAAATCTGTTAATTTTTTTGTTTAATCAGGTGACTGTAGAGTTAACTAAGCAGTACAGCTTCTGCAAGTACTTTTGTCACCCTAAGTTAAGAGGCAGGTTCATACAATATATCCCAATTGCCTGCGTATGAAAAACACTACCTTGTACTGACGATTGTCTTCATTATAGTAGTTAAGGGTTTCTAACAGTCATAAACTAAGTAATCTCAAATTCAGTGGGTTTTACATCTCAGTGTAGTGTAATTGTTGTGAATAATGACAATCTGGACACTGCTCCTGTACCCCAACCCTGTTTATCATTGCTGTTTTCCGGAACTCTGAATAGGCAATTTTTTAGATAATTTTTCCTTTTAATGGGAATCTTAGGAATCTCTCACTAAGTTCTCAGGCCAAATATAAATCATTAATAAATATATTAATGTAAATAATGGAAAAATTACATATAAGGGAGTGACTGCCTGTTGCTCTTTAATTCCACTTCAAAATATCACGCTGCTTGGGTGGTCTGATGTGATTTACAATCTGATTGGTGAAAGGATAAAAAGAAGGAAAGAAGAAAAAAAATGGGCAAAGTTATCAAGAGTACAAAACAACAAAAAAAAAGAAGCATGTGAGATAGCAGTTGCTGAAAGAAAAAGGTGAAAAGCCAGTACTCTTCTGAAGTCAGTGATAAAACTCAGTGATATGGGACAAGTCTGGAGTATCTGAGCTGGGAGCACTTAAACAGATTTGTTTTGCAACAAAAATAAGGCTTGTGTTTAATTGCATGGTCAAATCAGTTTATGAGGTTTTGTGTCAGCTCACATTTACAAACATGTTCAACATGTCCTGGTGAATTACTTACAGAATTTAAGAAGGAATTATTAGAAATAGTTGGGAGTTGTCACCTTCAATGCCTAATTTTTGATCATGAGGAAGCATCTTGGAATTTGAATTAGCATTGGTTAACGTACATAGTGTGTGTGCTGAAAAGATTTGGTTTTGCTTGTGCCTTACTATATGCTGGAGGATCTACTACTTTATATTAGGAACCCCATTTTATGCCTTCTGTGGCATCAGAAGTGACACAACTGCACAAAACTGAAGGAATAAAAAGTGCTGCATCACTGTGAAGATATTTAATCAATTCCTTTCCTACTTTGGTTTACTACCAGTACAGCTATATGGATGCAGGGAGTGCTCCATTTGTTTATGGATGGAAGCCATACACAGGTATTTGTGAGTCCAAGCTAGAGAAGAAGAGGTTTCCTAGAAAGGTCAGCACATACAGCGAGCTGAGTTCTGCAGAAAATATTTTCAGGTAGTTTGGGGCTCCTTTTACAAACTTGCCTGATCTCTTCTCCAGAACACCATGTAACTACGGTGTCAGGTTTGCTAGATGTAAGTTAGTCTGCTGGTGGTAAGGTAGCTAACAAACAGTTCTTGTGGTCTAAAGTGGGGTTCAATTACTGTGGTTGTGCACACTATTGTGTCTTACTTTCAAGTGCCTGACCTTCTGCTTTAATCCTAGTGGATTAAATTAAATTAAATCCTAATCTGTAGTGGCACTACTATGAAAACCTTCAGCTGGCATATTGAAGTTACTTAGGTGATTTCTCATGTCATTTGCTCCTTAATGCACATGAGTGCAAAAATTGTCTGTTCTTACATTGCAAATGCCATTTGAGCAATATATCAAGAATTTTCAGTGACATGTAAATGAAAATTAATTACTTGTGCCATCAAAATTGCTTCATGAGAATTATATTTTTAATTGCTATGGTAGAGATCCCTCTTCACTTAGAATTCCTGCTTTCTTTAAAGTAACATTACTAGGGCTCAGTGAAGAAAAACAAAGAAAAGAGACTGTATAACTTGCTCCCATTTACAGGTATAATTGTCTGTACAAAACTGAGCTTAGACAAAGCAAATGGAGAGTTTATTTTCTGCATTCAAACACCTGGTTATTACAGAGAAGCAGTTTTGAAAAATATTTGAGAATACAGTAAGAATGAAAGCAATGCTTACTAGTCTTAAAACTAGAATCCAAGAACAGCTACCTTTTCTAGTATAATTAACTCAATACAGAGAATCTTAGGGAATTCTGACAAAGGTTAAATTCTGACACACGTTTCACAGTTCCAAGCAGATTCAGTCAAATTTGACCCACCTCTAAAAATTCCTGCCTATAAAACTTGTGTTGCAAGTAATATCTGTCTGGATTTTATCCTGCTGGTAAGTCCTTGTACTCTCTGCTGTCTGGAGACTTCTGCCCTGCTGGCATATATACATAGGTTCTGCTTGGAAATAAGATGCTAAGTGTTTTTCCAATCTATTAATTGAAAAGATTTTGAAGTGTTTTATAACTAATGTTCCGCAGCCTAACATACGAAGCAAAAGACCACACAGAGCATGTGCTCTACAAACAAATTCAGTCTGCCTACACATGATGACAGAGAGTCCATTATGGGCTTATCCATAATTTTAAGCATCCTATAAATATTTAAATGTAATAAATACCATAGCAATAAGACTAGATAGAGCTAGACATGCCTACCTGCTTCTTAACACCACATCTAAAGTCTTCTTTAGATGTAAAAATATGACCTACAGCTCATAAAACACTGTTTCTTCAGAAACTGGTACCCCTTCTACCCTTAACTCACGTTCAGTTGTTCAGTGCCATCATTTTTTTGTTGAGGTATTTACTGACACTCAGACCTGCTTTACCATCTCCCTCTGTAGGTCCTCTGTCACATGGTTGTCAAACTTCTTTTTAGAGAATATATTATCAAAAGTTTGATTTTCTTTATATATAATAGATGTTTAGGGGAAAAGAAATACATTTAACATAATCTTGTTAGGAAGCAGTACATGTGACAGCAAACCTGAAAGGGCACATAAACATACCCTGTGGTGGAAGTGCAGGCACCAACAGCTGGCAGTAAGCTGGGCAATAAGACCTGCCATCAGCAAGTAGAGCAGCATCTCTGCTCAAGGGGCCAAGGAGGAGACACAGACAAGCAAGAGTGGTGTAGCCTAATTCATGTTCCCTAGCAGTTTATCAAGAACATGCAAACCCATTTCAAGAGCAGTCACGTTGTCTGTTTCTGGATACCACTCTTTACTAAAATATTAGAAAGAGGAAAGATACAGGCTGGTAGTATTATAAGGCTGGTTGAATTGAAACATTCGATAAGAAGACTGTGCAAGAGGAATCTTATCAGCTACTTAACCTGCAGATTTTTGCAGCAAATTCTGCATTGCTTCTGAACTAACTTGAATATTTGCTTAGATTTTTTGGAAAAAAGAATTATTTGCATCAGGTAGACATATGGGAAAACCAATGTATTCTTCTCTGTATTTTTTGGCATAAAAGTTTTCAGTAGAACTTTCAGTCTTCTTTAGAGCCCAGTAAAATTAATGAAAATATTAACTTCAACAATTACTAAATTTTTAGATTAGGCCTTATTCTAGTGTCTGTTCCTCTACCATGTCAAATGGGGTGCGACCAGTGACTTCACGGGAGGAGGTCTACTGTATTACAACAGAAACATCTACATAGGTAAAATGAATAGCCCTAAGTTTAAGGAGTAAACTAGTAAGTCAAGATGTCATTATTCCAATTTCTACAGCCCACTGAACCTATAAATAATCTTTTTATCTTTATGGCTATATACTATATATGTATATACACAGTACAATACAATAACTTAACACTGGGTAACTTCTAATGATAGATTTTCATTAATAATACGGGTCTATTTTTATGTAAATATATTATTGTAGAGTATCTTCCAGTCTTTTTCAGGATTGTTAAATTGAGAAGAGCAATTGAATATTGTCCTATTTTTATGTTAAAAAGTGAATGGGCTGAAATGTTAAATGTGAATGTAAATTTCTTATTGCAACTTTTATACTGAGTGTTTGCACTATTATAATTTCTGGAATCGAATTTAAAATAAAGGAAAAATTTGCTTGAATAAACAGCTGTTTGAGATCATTGTTTTAGTTTTGGTTTGGCCTTTTTTGGGGGGGAGGTTCTTTGGGATTTTTTGTTTATTTTTTTAAATCAAGTTGCAGTCATTATTGTATATCAAGTTGCCTCTCAGAGGGTCCAGTTACAGCTTCTTAGTTTTCAGACTATGTACACACTTCTAGAAATTCTGCAATTCTGCTTTCAGAATCACTTTGAACTAAAGAATCTCATGGGAACAGTTCATCTCCCTTGTGAGTCTTGATTTTCTGCATGGACCGCAGTGTAAGCCAGCTTGGGCCAAGTGTACCATTCCCTGTGCAAGCCAAGGAAAGTAAATATGCAATGACCAGCAAAATACCAGCCATGTAGACCAGAAGACAGTGAGGGGAACCTTATCTCTCCCTTTCCACAAGGCAGAAATTATTGGTCAATTTTGGCTAAATGTAGATTTTGTAGGCAGTTTATGTTGTGCAAGATACAGAGCCAATCTGAGAGCAAAATTGCATAGGTTAGCTACAAATTGATTTTAAAACTGATAAAGTTTTATCAGGCAATATGCCTCACAAGAGAGTTGCTAAGCTTGGATAGTTCAAAGTAATTTGGTTGTACCACTTCCAAATGACAGCAGACTCCCATCTGGTCATCTCAGAGCAGGAGCAGAGGCATTCAAGTGTCTCGTTCTGGTCCATGAAGATATACCCTGAGATAACTTGGAAATGCAGGGTCCCCTGTGATGTATAACAGCATGGGTTTAGGTGGAAGGGGCATTAATACAAAGGCTAGACAGAGTCTCCCCAGATGTTTTTCTTGCAGGTTAGAGAGCACAGTGTGAGTTGTGCAGAATTACAGTGTTGTCAGGGGGTGTGATGGAAATGTTCATGGTTTGCCCTTACATTAGTGGGAAGTGTTTGAGGCCTTATGTAGCCATTTTTTGCCTTGTCCTTCCCTTCTGAAAGGCAACATGCCAGACTTTCCTAAGTGCAAATCAGAATGACTGCACTAAAGCCAAAAGTACATAAATAAACTGAAAATCTGTCCTTCACCTTCCATTGTGCCTATTCTGCCACATTGGTATTTTAAGGCTTTCTTTTAATACTAAAATGTGTAACCCTTCCAGTGTCATTTTGGGCAATTCTATGTACATGAATACACACCAAGCTATTTATACTTGTGTATAAAATATGTAAACTCACAGACACATATGTTAACAAGATAGTATATGTTCTGGATTAATGACTCAGGTCATTACTTGGAAACTTTTTTCTGCCATGCCCCATTACACAGCCAAATCATTTTAGAGACAGTATGAGGATACATTTTGCTTAAAGAATGAGGCAGAATCAGCATTAGATTATTATCCCTCTGGTAACATTTTTGGACATGAGGAATTCCAAACAGTATTTCCATAGCATAAACCACCCAGGGCTGAAAGTGAGGCCCTTGTCCAAAAATATTACCAGATGATATTGTTGATTTCAAACAGGCAGAAGGGTAGAATAGGAAATGAGAACATTGTGTACATTGTCCATTGTGTAGCTTGGTGCATTGCCATTGTATCTCTGTCAAAGTCTTTCAGTTTTACAGCCATTCCCTAGAGCAGCAGGTCACCTAATGCTGTTTCTGCTGGCAGAACATGATGTTCAATGGAAGGAAACAATTATAGAGATATCAAATCATGGACCCTATTCTTGTTTGGGACATTCTCATTTGGGCCATTATGATGAGGAAAGAGAGTCATAGCTGTAAAGTGAGCCATGTTTTAGAGATTGTCTGTGACATTTTTGGCTCTCATGAAACCCTCTGAACTGTCAAGAGAGCATTTAAGGATGGGGATCTTGAGGTATAGTCAGGCTTAGAAGTCCTGGTCAGATCCTAAATATCCAGTCTTGTGCAGATTATTTTTGCTGTCAACTTCAGCAGTTGTTTGCAAAGGTTTCCAGGCTCAGAGCTCAGAGAATAGAAAATGTTTTTTAATACATTAATATGAGTCTCCCAGGCTTAGACGGTTCCTATATTTATAACCAGACATTGGTTAACTGTTTCAGTCATAAAGACATAGAAAGGAAGAAACTTGTTGCGAAGTACTCATTATTATCAAGAATATTTACCTTTTCATTTACAAGGCACGCTCTGAAGATGCCAATGATGGCTTTCATAGAGGCAGTATTACATAAAAATTACTACATCATCACAGACGAAGCAAATGAGCTTCCCTATCAGAAGTGCTCTGCTTCACTAAGTCAGTGAGACTCTGATTAATTAATTAGCTTTCCTTCAACTTAGACCACTTGGGGATTCATCTGCACAATTCCAATGCAACAAGAAAGCCATTTATATTCTCCTGGCCTTACTTCCTGCACAGGACTATACTCAGTTTGGCCACGCTACTGCACTGGAGAAACACAGCACTTTTAGTTTATTATTGGAGGTAATAAAGTAAAACAAATCCATAATTTTTTTTGGTTGCTGAGAGATTTGAAGCTAGACATTTGTTTGGCTTTGGCCAAACTGGGCTTATACTGTTGCCAAAGGTCATGAAAGAAGCACAGACTGTTTTCCCAAACGCTATAGTTACTCTGTATGTTTATTGAACTTTGGCAATACTGTTATGTGCTCCTCAGCAGCTCTGCCAACATAATTAAAGAGAAGCAGTTGTATCAGAAAAGACACAGCGAGTTACTGAGGAAAGGTCCCAGTTGAATATTAACTCAGTTTGACTTCTGGGGTGTAGAAACACGTCAAAAGCATATAGGACACCAACTAGTGAATAAACAACACACAGAACACATAGTGGCATTCTGGTAAGACAAGAGTGGATAAACATATTATGAAGAGGAATCATTGACGCAATTACAAAGGCAGTAGTAACACATTGATTTTATCAAGGTCAATGACCTCTGCTGCTGTTGAAGTATACCTGACTTCTTACTACTGAAGTAATTAGATTTTTTGAAGTTAAATATTGATCCTCCAGTCTTCTACATAAAAAGGTTATTTTTTTCTCAATTTGACATCCCCCACAATGGTTTTAGACTGGCTACTTGTGTATTATAACCTTGTTTAACAAAGAGAGACAACAATTTTTAATACCTTAAGCTTTTAAAATTGATCTTAATATTGTAGCATCTTTTTATCTGTACAAACTAATCTTTCTTTCATGTAGACACCAAGCACTATATCTGGGGGCAGAAAAGGTCTAAACTGAGGAAGGATATGGCACTGAACTTGTCTATAAGGTGTAAAAGTATGTTCCTTAAGGAACTTCTTTCTTCAGCCCTACTATTACATTAAACCAGAAAAAAAAATCGGTTATTAGAATACTATTTCCAATTGCCTGCAGTTGGTTGACCTCGGCGAAAAATTTCAATTGACGCCCACATGAAAAGCTTTAAAGGCTATAAAATAATTCAGAGACAAAGAGCCAAGTCTCATTGTTCCTCAAACTCTTATTGAAATTAATCATACGGAAGACAATTTAGACATTTAAATGAGGGCTTGACTTTCTGAGCAACCATGATACCCAGTAAGTATTTCAAGATTGTGGTTTTGAATGCACAAAATTGGATTTGTTTTCCAGTTGAACAGGTCCAGTCATAGCAGTCATAACCAAAACCTGTAGAAATATATAACCTGAAGCACACATCATGACTCAGTGTATTGCTAGTTCAAATCCATTTTTTTTCTGAGAGGTTATGAAATCACTAAACTAGTTTATCCAGGATTTTCTATAGCCTTCCTCTCAGGCTCCTTATGAGGTGCTCCCATGATCAGATAGGAATGAAAATTATGCCATACATAAGTCTGTTCCTGGACACTGTAGACAAAGATATAGATCTTGCCTCTTGCCAGAAAAAAGTCATTGCCACACTGAAAAATGGGAACTTCCAACACTTGCAAAGGTATCGCTTCCACATTACCACCATAACATAAATAACACTTGAAGAAAGTCTTCCAAAAGGTAAAAACTTTAAAATTTTTGAAGAGAAAGATTGTACATAATGCTTTTCAGGCACTGAAAAATTTGTTTAACAGACTACAGCGGATTCATATCGTCCTTGGTTTCTGAAGGTTTCAGCAAAGATTTGCTGGTGAAGGGGCTGACAGACATGCTAGCTGAGGACACTGGTTTTGTCAAGTTTGGAGAAAAGAAGGCTGAGGGGTGATCTCACTGCTCCCTACAACTTCCTGAGGAGGGGAAGGGGAGAGGGAGGTGCCAATCTCTTAGCCCTGATACCCAGTTCCAGGGCGTGGGGGAATGGTTCAAAGCCACGTTTGTTGGGGGAGACGTAGGCTGGACATTAGGAAGCATTTCTTTACCAAGAGAGTGGTCACATACTGGAAAAGGCTTCCTGGAGAGGTGGTTGATTCCCTTTGCCTGTCTGTTTAAGAGGCATTCAGACAATATGCTTAATTATATCCTTAACTTTTGGTCAATCTAAAGTGTCAGGCAACTGGACTGGATGAATGTTAAAGATCCCTTCCAACTGAAATATTATATTCCTTTCAATTCAAATCTGTTCTTTTCTGTTCTACTCTAAAGTGTCTTCCAAATACATATATAAAATGCCTGTCCCACTGTTTACCCTGTCACAAAACTCAGGATTCCCAGTGGTGTCCAGACATGTAATTCCTACTGAAATAAGTGGAAATAATGCTGAGGTGCTTTCAAAAAGTTCCACTGGCTTCTTCTGTGCAACTTTATGCAGTAGAAGAGATTAAGTTCACAGAATATGTTGCAGTGTTTCCATTTCAGTGTCTGTGGTTGCCCAAGGAGCTTACTGGGACAGAATCACTTCTCCCTTTGCCTACTGTACCGTAATGCTTTCCAGTCCCAAAGGAGGCACTATTCTGCAGAGCTCATGATGGGGCTCACTGCTCATTTTAGACTTCACATTAGCAACTAAAACATTTCACTCCTATTTTCACTAAGGAGCTCGGTCTGATCAGCACTCTTAGAGCACTCCTGACTGACTTGGCTATATACAAAACCCAGACACAGGAAGAATAGTTTATGCAAATTTTAATCAGATTTCTATTTTTATGGAGTTTCATCCAAAAAAACTTGTAATTGGGCCCAAGTCTTTTAAATCACTCAGTAAACAATTAAATTTCCTATATTTTTCATTTTTTCTTTTCTTTTGTCCACTTCTTTATCTTTCTTCTAATTTATTCTTTCTACATGACTCTAAATTTAGGAAAACATTTCCACATTTGTGTCCCTCTCTTAATTTCTTCTTTTTACTCTCCTTTTGCTCCTCGCCACCATTTCTATGCTTCCTTTGGCTCTTCCTTCTTCCTTACAGTGCTTTGGACAAGGGTCATCCCACCACAGGTTATCCGAGAGAATGCCGAGCTCTACGAGCTCATATTTCTTATTATGTACTTCTTTGTGGAATCACCCTCTATGCCTAGAAACATCTGACTAGTTGCAAGAGCAGTGAGAGGGCCTCTTAGTGTTCTGCCTGGGAGAGACTGCACTTAGCTCTTGAAGAGCACCTAGCTTGGAGACTTATGCAAGATTTGTGACATCACAAACTACAATTGCATATCCAATTCAAGAAAAAACGTTAGGGAAACCTATGAGCTAAGTATTGGTTCAGAATACAAGTTCCCTTCAGGAGAACCGTTTGGCAACATCCTCAGAGTAGAAAATGAAGAAATTAAAAGAGCAGCAATTGAAGAATTGCGGTCTCTCAAAACAAACCAGAAGACAAAGGGAGAAAGGTGTCCATTTTTGTCCCTCTATGAATATTATTCCTTGGTAAACTAAAAAATAATTCTACTTTTGCCCTTTTCCACATGAAGCCTCCTCAAAATTCCATGCCTTTGAAGTGAATTCATATATTTGAACTTGAATGAAAGGGCTGAAATTTGAACAAAACACTGTGCTGTTATTATATTCCCCATTTTTATTGGTTTTGGAAGTAAAAATTGTAAGAATTAATGTTTCTAGGGAATGCAGTAACCTATGTAGGTTTTGCATTTTTGGAACAAATTTAGAAAGAAGATTAAATTATCTCCTAAAATGAGATCAACAAAAGAATCTTCCAAGACATAAACCTAGAGCAGTGGGATGTTTGATATAATGAGTATGGAGATATATAATAATATTGCTAGAATTGAGTGTCATCTTACATTATGCAACAAATGAGACGAATTCTGTGTAAATATAGGCCAAAAGGCTGCATCCAAACCTTTGAAATTCTTGCTCAAATTATCAAGTAGACAATGCTGAGGATGAAGACATTATTTCTGAGGAATGTTAATTTTAGTGAAGGAATTAATCATAATGAATATGTCTGAGTGCAGGACACTGTGTGTGTTATTCTTTGAAAGATGCAAGAAGCTTTCAAGTTGTCACTCAAGTCAGAGTTTGGGTGTTTCCTGTTAAGATGTAGAACATGGCTAGAGATACACTGAGACCAAGGTAATATCATCACTACAGATGTTCTGCTGAGCGCTGTTTCTTACATTAATATTGGACTCTTTTCTGTCTTATCTCTGCACAGTTGCCTTTCCTATTCTCTGTAACATCCTGCCACCACTTGATAAAGAGATGAAACTGTAGGACACAAGATAAACCATTATTAACAGCAAGAACAAACTGCAAATCTCGTAATTTGTATCTTGAGAATTTTTAGCAAGGTTCTAGACAAAACAGCAAGTAAAGGCTTTTTAGAAAGGGGGAAGGTTGTTTTTTAAGAGTGTTACAACAAAAGGCCATGGAAGGTAGACATAAAGATGATGCAGTTACAGGCAGCACTTGCAGACTCTGAGATATCATGGAAAAGGATGCAAAAGGTGAGGACAAGCACAGCAAGGAATGCCAAGCACCAGCTGGGAGGCAAGGCCATGAGTTTTTGAAGGGGTCCAGTGAAATTACATCAGTTTTCTCAGCACCCCAAAAAGCTTCTCATGCATGTTCATGCTGTTCAGTGTTGTTAGCGTCACTGTCTTGCTGGGAGTGGTGATATTATGTGCCAGGATACAGCAGGACAGCACAAACATTGAGACACCAAGTCAAGACATCATTCTGTGCTCTGTACTATATAAGGAACTGGCTTGCCGGGCCCTGTGAGGCACAGTATGGCTCACCTGGTGGGTTTGTTCACCAAGCCACAAGGTATGAAAACCAACTACAAATATTCAAAATGAGGCAAAGATTGGTCGATGTTTATAAAGGACTGAGGGTTTTTAGGGTTTTTTTTTTTTTTGGTTTTTGGGGGGTTTTTTTGCCCAGCCACAAGTATCTCAAAATAGTTTTTGTTTAATTTTCAAAATATTCCTGTAGGAACTTCCCCTGGGAGTTTAGGAAATAAATAGCTTATCCTGGACAGACTGTTTATTTCTGAGATGTTTACTCATGCAATCCATGTGATTGCAATGTGCCTCCATTTCTCAAGCTCTCTTTCAGCTCCTTAGGGGTGCATAACTTTAGCCCAGCAACCTTATCCATACACTGGCAGACTGTTACTTCTAAATATTGAACTGGTAGCTCCAATTCTCTATTCATAGTACAACTATTAATGTGGCAAGAGAGAGTGTTTTATGATCAGGTTTGAAATACCCAGACTCCCTGGAACCAAAAATTCAAATCCCTGCCAGATCAGTGCTTTACCCCTCTATCTGTGCTAGATGCACTCTATAACCCCAGGCCATCCACATAAACCCCTGAAATTAGGTCTGTCTGATCAGCTTAAAGGTCCACAGGTCAAAAGGGGCTTTGTCAAAAGGGACTACCCCAATATTTTTGCACATGCTCCCTCACACCTGCTCTTGCTCTACAGCATTGTGATAACAGGTGTTTACTGTCAGCTACCACAGAGCTGACTTGCAATTCAGTAGGACTGGTGCAGTCCAGCTGCTTTTCTGTTGATAAAAATTACAATCCTCCACCTAAACCATACCATTTCAAACCAATGGAATTCTAATTTAAGATCTGATACTTTGAAAACACATACTTCAAGATAAAATGCTGTCATTAGCTGTTAGCTGCAAGGACTGAAAAATTCATACTGAAATTTACAGTTTTTCAGTTTATTCTCACTTTCTATTTTCCTAAAAGAAAATCATGGCAGATTTAACATTAATTTCCCTTTTATTTTTTGAGCAAGAAAAGCAGTGAAAAAGTAAAATCAGGATGGCAATATACTCCATCAACATACATCCATCTTGCAGCAGATCCCCAGTGTGCCTTAAGCAGCCATGTGAAGCCAATTAAACACTAGATTATTTTTGTGACTGAAATAGGCAGCAAACAGCAGAGATTATATAGCAATAAACATAACATATAGATGAATTGGCTAGCCCATTTTCCTATGATTAATTAATCCTAAATTTCTATTTAGTATTTATTCATTTAGAAGCACTGCTGATTCTCCCAAAAAATGCTCAATGTGTTAATTAGGGAATGTCTGCAGCAAAGGATGGCTAGGGTGAACAAGTCTATAAGAAGGGAAGTAGCTACTTAAAAAGGGAAGGAAGGAAGATATCAGATAGAACCTGGTAGGTCTGGTAAGTCTGCTATGTTTTGTCAGATTTTCTGCAAAATGCATTCTCTGTGGTACACTTTGATATTCTCGAATAGTTTATATTTCTCTGTTGTTTTTAGGCTCCTTTTTCTATAGTGTTGTTAGAGCAGAAAAATTTCTTTTCTTATACATATTTATCTTTCTAAAGCACAGTGAAATGTGAAATAAAAAAATCATTGTTGTTTTCCACAAAAGCTTTGGTTGAAAAAAATATCATTAAAAACTAATTTAAATAAGAAATAGCTTTTAATTGAACATTTAATGATGAAGGGGAAAGCATTAAAATATATAGCTGTGGATAGGTTTGGGGGAGAGGAGTGATGGCTGCAAACTCCTTCTTGTTCCCTTTCTAAGTTTAATTATATAAGCTTACTGCCACTAAGCTTCTATGATATAGACTAAAGGAAGTCAATCCGTCTAAATAGGAAAGGAAAAGGCAGTGTCGGTAGACTGCCTATGTGTCACACAATCTAGCCCTGCTAGGAAGTGAGAGAAGAAATGGGTATCCAAATAAAAATGATTATGAAGTATTCCTCCCTCTTTCTAAGGAAAAAAAATACAGACCACAAAACACCTGACTTCTGCTGTATTGAAGAGTGAGTGCTCTATCTCTTGCCACCTTGGTGTTTAGAAACACAAAGTGGATGTGAAACTCTACTAGAAAACTTAGATGCTACACAGCTGCAAAACATTGACAAGGAATGGAGAATTCATAATGCCTTTTACCTCAGTGAATATACCTCCCTGTCTTCTTATGCCCTGTTTCATCACAGTCCTGTTGTCTTGCCCCTCCAAGGCCTCAATCTATATACAGCTTAGAATCTGGGGCAATCAACCTTCATGAAATACCTGAACAACCTCATAAAAGCAAAGAGTTCAGCAATTGCTAGAAGTACTTAAGTGCTCACCTAATTGAGATATTTATCTTAAATATATCTTAAATTGGATGTCTTCATCTTGGGCTTTTCTGCCCAAGAAGTAGCAAGTGTAAGAAGTAAAGTTTCCTTTTGTTGGGGGTTTGCAAATGGATAGGGATAATGCTACTATCAAAAGCAACCTTGCCATTGTAAATTCAGTTGAAATTAGACTTGTGCAGAACATACATTTTTTTAGAATCAAAGCTTAAGATCAGCTGAAGTAAGATAAATGTCAAGTAGATAGGAGGTGATTAAACGTTTGTGAGCCCCTTTTCAAAGAATTAAGGGAAACAAAATGGAAATTTGACTAAGAGATGATTGGTGATTCCAGAAATTCTCTGCCCATCTCTTTAGAGCACTTAAATTTCTGCTACACAATGGTAGTCCCTCTGCTATCTAATAGTTTTCAGTTACATATGGAGTGTTAGCACCTGAAGCCCCAAGAGTATATTATTTATATACTTGGAAGGAGAAAACACTGTCTTAATGATGTTGCAGTTAATGAAAGACCTTTAAAAATTCTAGCACGCTTGGAGCTCCTCACGCAGAAGGCTGGGAGAGGAGTAAGTATTGGATGTGTGATTAGCTGTGTTCTCATGTTCTGTTTTCAACATGGCTCTTCCAAATGCTTGAACACTGATCTATACAAAGGATAAATTCCATGTAAAGACAGAGTGCAGACATGAAAATAGGAATACTTTCGATTTAACAGCTTACTGCTAAAAAGAAGCTTGCATTGCATCTCTCTCAGTGTGAAAAATGACACAATCTTATCTTCTTAAGGCAATAAACCTGATTTCAAGATGTCAGAGGAAGATGATTCTTTTCTGAATGTTAAAAGATCTCTGAAAAAGAGAATGGTGAAACACAGCACCCCAGTGGACTCAATGCTGTCAAGAACAATTCCATCTCTTACAGATCTGACAAATCAGTCAAACAAGGACCAAGATGTGACCAAGACAGTTTATGGATCTCCAATGCCAAAATCAAATCTAAGTATATCATTATCTCAAGTATCATTAGTACGTGTTAATGTGTACATCCCTCATACGTCCCCAAAAAGGCTTTCAACAGCATTTGATTTGCAAGAACTAAATAAAGAGAAAAGCCAAAGCTCTCGACTTGTATTTTCTAGAAGGAGGCTTTCCACTGTGTTGGCCTCTGATGAATCAAATCAAGAGCCAGCTCACAAGGTTGTCCCAAACACAGAAACTCAAGCTACCACCAGAGCATCTGTGGATGCTGCAGTAACTCCCAAGAGTGGACCTTCATGGCTTGTTTTTGGAATACCAGGGATAAGAGATCCCCAGGTGGCAAAATCCAGAAAGAAGAAAATTGATAAAACTGTTCAGGTAAAGGCTTTCATTTAGTTATGCAATAGCTGAGTTACACAAACTTCTACCAATGGTGAATATATACAGATCTTTCTAGTAAAGTGGGAATAGGCTACTAATAGAATATTTCCATAACTTTAACAGTGAGGTTTGTTTATGAATTGGGTCATAACATGGTAGACTCTGTGATACCATTCCTAATCACAGATGGGATGCCACGCAAACTTCCAAACTAGCATTTGCTTCAGCTTGTGAACTAGTATGACTCCTTGTGTACCCTAGTGGGAAAGTATATATTTTTTAAAATATATCTTTATTTAGAAGATATTTAAGAATAGGAATAAATTAGTAATTTACATTTTAAAGTTTCTTAATGTTAGCAAGTCAGCTCAAACTAGAGAAACAAATAATCTACTCCTTTCTCTGTTAAATCCAAGTTGTAGTGCTTGATAAAAAGAATGACAGTCATTGCAAGTGGGATCTTGTGAGCAGTCCTTTTGACTAATGTAGGGTTTCCTGAGGAAAGCTTAGATTAATAGATGCTTTGCAGGTGTTAGTTGTCTGTGAAGCACAAGAACTCAGTTTTCGGAAACTTTAATTATTAGCTAAGAGCCTGTGGAAAGCCCATAGAAAGGATAGAAAGGCAGCAGAGCTAGACTCTAAAGGTTGTCATATCAGTGTGAAGCCATCAAATTCTGTTTGTTCTCTGTACCATATTGTTCTTGAGTGTGTTGAAAACTCAAGAAAACTTGCCAGCTTTGAGAGTAAAAGATTCTTTGCTTAAAACAAATGGAAAACTTCAGCCAAAATTGGGTTCAGTCATAAGTCCTTTGTGTCGGTTGGTTGCTTTTTAAAGCAAGTAGCATCTGAATAGACTAGGTTGACTGAATAATGTTTTCTCTTTTATAACAGAGAAAGAAAGAAAGAGAATGGCTGCTTCGTCAACTTAAAAACATTGAGGAGGCAACTAAACATGAACTGACAATTGAAGAAGCTTGATGGGGCTACCTGTGGATACATGCTGTCACATCCCTTATGTGGGAAAGACTAGCTCCAATAAGTCACAGTCTTCGTTATAGTGCCTTTTAGACTTTTTCTTTCCTTCCAAAATGTTCATTTTCTGTTGTTTATTTGTTTTGTCATTCTTTCCTCTTAAATTTAGGGGAAGTTAGGTATAAATTAAGAAGATCCTCTACACAAGAATCAGTGTAATTTATAATGGCTGAAAGGCCTAGAACAAAGAAGGGGGGAAGAACTTAATGTTTAAGAATTATTTTTCATCCTGCCACAGCTCTTTCTGGCCTTAATCTTTTGTGTAGGATTCAAGTCTTATATGGTTGCTGATGTTTCTTAGCAAGAAGTCACTAGACAAAGTCCTAGTGGCCACATAGAGTGTAATCCAGGTTAGCCAAAGGAGAATCTCTTCATCCTAAGGGTAATAAAAGCTGATGCAATCTGGAATGGTTTTGCTGCTACCCAGCAAGATGAGGAAATACTAAGAGGTACCAAGGAGGGGAGGTCCTTCCTTAGAGATTACTAATTAATGACAGTTTATTTTATAGTTTTGGTTAAAAATCAGTTTGTCCCTTTAATCATAACTCAACTCACTGTTGTATTGGAGATACTTAATCCTTGGCTGTGTGTTTTGAGGGAGTATGGGGTTTCTCTTTGTTTTTTTCTTTCTCTGGAGCTGCTGCATGGAGGACAAGAAGGGTGTCTTACCTGAAAGCTGTATTGTAAAAATGGTGATTTAGCTCAAAGGAACTTTCTGAAGCATCAACCAAGAATTGGTGCAAAAAGCATATTCATGTTAATTCCTTCTGCTGTCTGTTACTTCATCTTTAGATTAAACAGACAGAGTTTATCACTTTTAAGTTATCTGTGGAGTGTCAGAAGCAGGAACCCAGAACAGATTTACCACCTATATACACGTATTTCTTTGCTTGTGTGGCTCTACTGTGCACTTTCCTGGCTAATACTGGTTTTGCAGCTGTTCCAGGTACTAATTACACCAAAGAAGAGAGGTCCCATTCAAAAGAAGCTAGCTGCCCATTAAGAATGGAGGCAAGGGACACTTTTGCATTTCCTTCCCAGACACTGTAACTTGTAATATCTCACATCCAAGGTGGAAGAGGAAAAGTATGTCCCATGCCAACATTACGAGACAGGCCAATCGATAGCATCTGTGTTACACTTCAAAATATAAGAGTGGAGTTGTGGTTTTACAGCCTCTCTCAGGATTTAAAAGGAATTAGGATGTTTTTGCTTATGATACTTTAAGTGAAATTCTTCAGAGTTTCTCAGGAGAACAGCCTTATCCTCAGACCTGGCTTTCTGTGTAGCCAGACAGTGGGGTGATGTCGTCCTTCGAGTCATGAGCCAAGTCATTTTCACTTGGTTTCATGTTTAGTTAATGTTCTGGAATTTCTTTGTGTGTGTTACCCAGGCACCTTGTCTGGTCTTCCCAGGTTTCTCTGGCAACCAGAGAGCTCCTGGCTGGTATAGATCCCAAGCTGCTTTTGAGATAAAATAGGCATGGTTGCAGATGTGCTGCTATTCCCCTTGAGCCTGCAGGCATTTCATCAGTATCTGTGATTTGAGCCAGGGGCTGAACTAAGATAGGCAAGTGCAAGGTTAGCGTAAAACCCTTCTCTACCCCTGGGACAAGCACAGATTAGTCTGCTTGCATGACCCAGTGCTTAATCCAAATGACCCAGTTCTGCCCCTTGTTTATTTGTACCTTCCCAGAGAGTCAGTTCCAGTTGTTCCTTCTTCAGGCTTCCCATCCTAGTCTCAGGAAGTCTTGATACTGTTTCTGCTTTTCTTTCTCACTGTTGCCTCTCAAAGTCATTCTTGGTTCCTGCCCATCCAGGTTCTTGGTCTTCAAATGTCTTCATCTAATGTCTTCTTCAATCTGGCCTCTAGTTTTTTCCCTCCTTATAAGACACAGATGTCATTTGTCTTTAGTGCATGCTCTTCACTGCTGGATTCCTTGCCCATCTGATACCCTCTGACACCTGACGCTGGTCTTCTGCCAAAACTCAGACTCTGTTGTCATACCCCAAAGTGCCTTTATCTACTCTAGGTTAATGCCCTCCATGGTGCTAGGCCAGGTGGAAAAGTCATGTGGGACAACTTCCAGACCTTAGGAGGTCAGGAGATAAGTTGCTGTGAAATTCCTTCTAAGGCCCTGCTTTCTAAGGCTACACTGAATGCAAAAGGAATCCAGGGAAAATGGCTACTTAATGTCCAAGACATCTTTGGCTTTATTCCAAGCGCAATGCAAAACTTCTGAAGTTCAGAAGACAGTAAATGATGGAAAAGATTTTCAGGGAGCAAAGAAGCCACCTGTCAGGTTCATGGAACTAGTTGGTGCCAATAAAATCCCTAAGACTTTCCTCGGTGGAGGAAAACAAATTGTACCGAGTGCTAACACAGTACTGACTTTGTGTCTTTCCAAGTTTTCAAGCTATATTAGGCAAACAGATGCATGACCAAGGGGTCTCATGATTTTGGAATCTACTTCTATTTTTTCTCTAGAATGTTTAAAAATCAATACAGAAGACTGTATCACATTTGTTTCGGAATAATTTAGGTGTTCATGAGTTTGCAAAAGTTATAAAATTGCTTATGGTATTTCATGAGAATACTAATACTGGTTCTTCAGGGGTTTTCTAATATGTGTTTGACATTCTACAACCACAGTATCAACAGTTAACTGCACATAACAATCCCAAGGTACTTCAACTAGGCCTATATAGTACAGACCTTAGTGAATGGTGTTCCCAAAGAAAGGTTTGTCTCTAATTTATAAAATCAGGATGTTGGAAAATGTGAATCTACATGTATCAAATTGCACATACAAAACTATACTGCTGTTATTATACTTCACATGTAACTATATCCATAGGACAAAAATAAATTTTAAAAAGCAACCACCAAGCAACTAGTATTTCTTTCGTTTACAGATCTTGAACTTCCTTTCATTTCTCCAGTGCATTCACAAGTCTACTGGATTTAAATTTTTAAGTTTAAATGACGGTTATTTTTCTGTCATACTATATATGTATACTTTGAAAGGAATAGACTTTGGGAGGAGCACCAGTAATATACAGTTTCACTCTTGTTTAATGTTCATCCTCTAGTGGCAACAATGGCAAATTACTGTTTGGTTAGTGCTTCTCTTCATGTACAAACTTCCTTTATGAATATTTATATTGCAATATCATCACAGTGAAAAAAAAAGAATTCTTAAAAGGAGCTGTGAAATCCAACACCTCTAAAATAGAGATCTTCCTAATTATTACAGACCTTAAGTATGGATTTTGAGTGCTGGGGATGAAAAAGATTAGGGGCTACAGACACCAGATCCTCATGAGAAGATAAACCCCAAGACATCCTGTCCTGTAAAATTAAAAGCCCTTTTCCTAAATGAATAAATGTGAATCAGAGTTGCGAAATGCTCTTGAGCTTTGGTGTTGTCTTGACTTTCAAATGCAACATGGACACATTTGTAAGTTCAGAACTGCCTTCCCACTGAGAGTGTTCTTTTAGGGCAGTATTTTTCCTTTTGGAGTGAAGCTATGACCTTGACCTATGGAACTGTTTTCAGTACACTTGTCCTCGAACAGATATTACACAACCTGCCTGCTGATGATGACTAAGCACGATGCTGGATGGAGAAGAACAAAAACATTATCAAGAACAGAGGGAAGAGACAGAAATGTCTTCACCCTGGATTTATGCGTTTGGCCTTGCTCCCACTGAAGCAATGGTAATGCTCCTGTTGACAGAGCTGGGAGTGCTGTGCCCAGCTGCAGTGCTTCTGTAGGAGGTTAGTTTGAAGAGAAAAATGTTTAGCATATGTATTTAACATATTTCAGATATATGTAACAGACAAATGGAAACTAGGTCCTCTCTTTGCTGATCACAGCTGAACAATTTTAGAATAAGCAGGAAAAGTGGAAAACTTTTACATAAAAACAGATTTTTTTTTCCTCTGAGTTACAACACAGTTACATTCCTGCTAAAGACAAAACTCTGAGTAATACAACAGTGTCACTGACCTGTCCTTGGTTGTGTTTTGTTCTACAGGACATACAAACATAAAGATATCCCTTAGCTCCATCTGTTGATGCACTCCACCATGCCTATTAAAACAGCTCACTCCTCAACATTTCTAACCTATTAGAAACAAATGAACAAACACTGAGCCTGGCAGCACCTAGAAAAGTTAGACCAGTTGAAGCAATTGGATAACATTTTCAAATGTTGCTAAAAACTTGACCTAGGCACAGATCTTACCACTTCCTTTAGGATGCAGACCTGAGCTGCTCATGCTCACCCTGCCCAAACCTTGCTCAGTCTTTGTACTACTATATAGGTACCTAATGCTCCTATACAATTAAATGGTGCTTAACAGTGCAGTCAGTCCCAATAGGTATGCAAATCACATAGAGCTTGACAGTTGCCAGTCTCCTGGGTCTACTCATACAGGTGGCTTCATAGCACTCACAGCAGTCCCACCCCTCCACGGTGAAATAGTGTAGCTGCATGGAGATGTATAGCAGACAGCAGTGAGATAGGAGTTCTATCTATCTGATTTCAATAAGTGCAGATTGCATTTCAAACCCCTTTCTCCTCTGAGACAGGAGCTTGAAACCAAATGTCCTATCTCAGTAAAAGTCAGTAACTATTGTTTCTAGGCTTACAGTGAAGTCAGTGCTTTTAAGTGCTACCTGTCAAAGTAGCACTTTGCCTAAATGTTTATTAAAAATAAGATTGAACTTGCATCATTGTTCTGTACCTCACTGTTCTGCATCTCTGTTTTTTTATTTCTTGGTGGATTTGTGGGGGCTTTTTTCCTGTTTTTTTTTATTTTTATAGCAGAAATTAAAAGAAGAATCATATCTTTTCTTCTGACTGTTGCTGCCATTTATGATCCCTTTTGTTGTCCTCCACTTCATACTTTTGGCCTTTCTTTGCTCTACATGCCCTACTATAACTGTCTTCTTTTTTCAGTTCATCATGTCAATGCAGGTTTGTCCTTTGTAGTGACCTTCTTCTACGAGCAGATACCATAATCCTCCTAAACCTTATATCTTCTTCTAAAGAGGATGTGCCAGCAATGATAGGGGAAAAGAAGTATCTCACACCTCTAGATAGGAAAAGAAAGGTTCTCTTCCTAGAAATGGAATAATTCAGTTTTATAGTATGGAAAGCTGATGTGAATTCAAATATAGGAAAGAAAGTATATGCAGGATTGCTGACAAATTTACTCAGAGAGGAACTGGATCTAAAAAAAAGCACTTATAAGATACCCAGGTAAAATGGGTTTCAAAGTATACTTGCTAGCCAAGAGAGCACAAGCAATTCATTGCATCATATGGCATGCTCTTAAATCAAATTGGTGTTGTGTGAGAGTATTCATACAAAGGCCATGGATGCTTCAGCCTTTGTTATTCCTCTAGAAGAAAAAATTCTCACAAATCCCCAAAACCTGCACAAACCATAGCTCAGCAACAGCAAGAAGTTTTGCCACCATGAGAAGGAAGACATTGCAATTAGATGGGAGGCTTGCAATTGCAATCAAAATATTTATTTACGACACATATGTTAATGTGGGTATGTATTATAGTTGTAACTGAGTTAGAAGGAAGAAAGAAGGGATGGAACTGGAATAGCGGAGAAAGAAGTACTGTATGGCATCCTGAACACCTCTGGGTAGCTGAGAAAAAGTTCACTGAGACTGTAGGATTGGCAATTATAAGACAAAGGTTATGATGCAAGCATGCAAACAACAGAGTATCCTGACCTTTACTACTATATTCAGTAGTAGATGGGGTTTTTTGGCCACAGCTGGAACATGATAAAAATTGATAAAAGAAAACAAAGCACAGAGCAAATTCCTTGTGTAAGACCAGCAAAATGAAAAGTCTATGATGATCACATTTGGAGAACAGATGAATAAGAGAAGCAAAAACACTATAGCAAACTCATGACACCTGTTGGCTATTGGTCTGTTGGCTATTACAGTTTCTCAGAATGCAGAATCAGTGAGTTAAAGGAAAATAAGTCCTGAACTTGATATTTTAAAAGGTGACTTTTTTTTGCATGTATCTAATAAGTCTGTAAAACAGGTTTTTTCACAAGATAGATATCTTTGACAAAAATGTCAACTCTAAGGGGAAATATACTATACATGATAACGTAGAAAATTACATTAAAAAGAAGGATGTGCTGAGGGGGTTGTTTATTTTTGTTATGTTGACCATTTCATGGTCAAGCAGTCACTGAATGTGACTAATTACAACAGCAAAAAAGAAAAATTTAAGTCCTATTTTTATAGTTATCCATATAAGCATTTCTACAACAGCTTGATTAATCAGCTTCCTCAAGAGAAAAACTATTGACACATCTAATAATTCTTCTCTGTGTCCATCTTAGTTTTTACAACAGCCCCATCATCACCAAGCTATTGGTCACTGGCAGTTTCATTCTTTTCCACGTTACTTCGTTATAGGAGGCAAAATCACAGTGATTTACCAAAGGTAGTCAAATCTTATTTTGTAAAGAGTTGCACTCTGCTTTCATCTGTAACAAAGTGCTTTAGCAATCTAATCTTGGCTTTTTGCTTTGTTTCATTATACATTAATTAAATTTATTTTTTTAATCCAGTAACTCTGCATGATCTTTGTGTTTGATGGCAGAGATTATTTGTACAGTGAGTAGGCAAATATTCATGCGACATTCAATCTTATCTCCAGTGTGATTTTGGTATAATAACAAGAAGTTGTATTAACCCCTTGTCTTGGTTTTGCATGGCCTGGTTTTAGGTAGTAGGGGGGCCACAGAGCTGGCTCCTGTGGGAAGCTGCTGTAAGCTTCCACTATGTCCAGAAGAGCCAATTTCTGATGGCTCTGAAGATGGACATGCTGCTGGCCAAAGCTGGGCCAGTTAGAGATGTTGGTAATGTGATAACATATTTAAGAAGAAAATCAAAACAAAGTCAAAGGTTTTTCTTCTAGTCAGAGAAGAAGAGGAGGTGAGAACATGTGAGGGAAACAACATGGAGACACCAATGTCAGCAGAGAAGGAGGGGGAGGAGGTGATCCAGTTGCCAGAGCCAAGATTCCTCTGCACACCGTTGTGATGACTGTGGTGAAGCAGCTGTGCCCCCACAGCCCTTGAGGGACCACAGGGGATGCAGAGGTCTACCCACAGCCCATGGGTTCACAATGGATGCAGAGATGCACCTGTAGCCTGTGGGGGAGGTGCCCATGCCAGAGTGGTTGGGTGCCTGGAGGAGGCTGTGATCCAGGGGACGACCTGGTGGAGGGAGAGGGCCCTTGCTTTCAGGCTGGAGCAACCTGTACTTGGAGGATTGCACCCTGTGGAAGAGTGACCCATGTCGCAGTAGTTTTGGGAGGACTGTCTGCCCATGGGAGGGACTCACGTTGCAGCAGTTTTGGGAGGAATGCTGCTCATGATATTGGAACCACATTGGAGAAGTTCATGGAGAACTGTCTCCCATGAGAAGGGACCCTACGGCAAAGTAGGGGAAGGACTCCTCTCCCTGAGCAGTGGAAGATCAGCTCAGGTAACGAACTGACCAAACCCCTACTCCCTGTCTTCCTGTGCTGTCGGTGGGAAGGAGGGAGGGGCTGGGGGAATAAAAGGTGTTTTTAAGTGCTTATTTTACTTCTCATCATCCTCCTCTGATTTTGTTAGTAATAAATTCACTTTACACCTCTAATTTGAGCCTGTTTTGCCCTTGGACTGCCTTCTCCTGTTCCTTACCTCAAATCATGAACCCTTCATTAATTTTTCTCTCCTCTGCCCAGCTGTGGCAGGGAAGAGTGAACGAGATGCTTTCATGGGTGCCTGGCACTTGGCCAGCATGAAACCTGACACTAGCAGACAGTAAAGCTCAGGCAAACCTGATTCCTCGCAGTAGCTTACCTGATTTCCGCTCTCTGTCCAAGCCTCAGGCTTTCTAGATCTTAAGTCCCAGAGTCCTGTCTCTTGACCACTGAGGAAACAGTAGAGGCTCTGAAACCTGAAAAAAGTACTCTTGATATCAATGTTAACAATATAATAATAATAATTATTAATACAAGTAATACTGCTGAAATCAGAAATGCCCCAGGGCAAAAGGCAAGGACAGATTTCCTTACAAAAGCAGCTGGGCAAACTGATTTTTGTAAGAACCAGTACAGAATTGAATAGCCTAAATGTGAAAAACAATTTTAATTGATAGAGAGAAATATCTTCTCCTGTTTTAAGAGCATTTATCACTTTGCTGTCAGTAACAACTCTCTTGCTCTGCTAAAAATTCCAGGCTGCGGTCTCCTGCTCTGCCTGCAGCCCAGCCCCTGTTCCTGTAGCAACCACAGTTCTGGGATCTTTGTCCCCCAGTTTTGTCTTCCCACTTCATGGGACAGACGACCAGAGAAAACGGACCTCTTGACTTACTCTTGTCTGGGTCCTATCACTATTCCTATTTTTATTAGCATTTTTAAAAAGATAAAAAAATGAAAGAATGGCACTTAAGATTCAAGTATTAAGAGAAAAATATACTCACGGAGGTTAAAAATCTCCATAAAACCCCAGAAGAAAAGATCAGGAATTTGAAGTATCAGGGCTCCTCCAGTTTTGGGTTCGCAGTAAGCTTCTTTTAATATCCAGTTTATCTACTGTCAAAGAGAATATCCACTGTTGTACGTGATAAGGTAGAAACCAATATACATTAATTATTGCTCGTTGTCATCCTCCAAGCACTTTTCCTCTACGTTGTGGATGTCCCTTTTTCTCCATCAGTACTGCCAACTTTTCTCCCAACTACTTGTAGAAATGCCTGTTCCTGGAAAGCCATGTATTAGTTCAGGGAGAAATCATTTAACCTGTGTAACAGACCCAGACATTAAAGTGGTAGTCTTTTGTTACTGTCTCAAACCTCACATGAGATGTTTGAATATGTATTTGAAAGTGCTATTATGTTTAAATTGCTTTAAGACTAAATCTCTGGGGAATTTGCCTTTTCCTTTATCGGCATAAGACAGCAACAACTTCAGCAAGTAAACCTAATGGTAGTGAGGGCTGGAGTCTCACTCCATCAGTGCCTACAGCCCTCAAG
Source organism: Eopsaltria australis (assembly GCA_034509425.1). NCBI lineage: Eukaryota > Metazoa > Chordata > Aves > Passeriformes > Petroicidae > Eopsaltria > Eopsaltria australis. The sequence goes on from JAVTVJ010000657.1 coordinate 46,321, forward strand.
GACTGCAGTAAAGCATATATCAAATGGTTAGTGGTGCTCTCTTCTGTTTCTGGGCCCAGACAGACACAGTAGCTGAAAAATACAAAGAGCTTTAAACACCTTATCCTGGTTTAGATGCTGAGAGCAAACTCTAAGGGGATAATTTACAGGTTTTAAAGTCCCTTCTAAGTTTTAGCTCACCATGGTAAGCACTGAAAAGCCTTTATTTCCATGGCTTGTCACAGAAATACCCCTACCTGGTGTATTGGGTCTGACTGGGGTAAAGCTTACAGCCCTTAGAGTGCTGTGCTTTGCTTTGGTAGCTGGCGTTGATAACAGACCAGTGTTTTGGCTACTGCCAAGCAGTACTGTCCCTCTGACATTCCTTCCCCCACTGAAGGGGATGGGGGTGGGCAAGATCCTGGGAAGAGACACCAGCAGGCCAGCTGACCCCAGTCAGCCAAAAAGATATTCCATACCATATAACATCAGCTCAGATATATAAGAGAAAGAAGAGAAGAAAAAGAAAAGACACTCAAGACTAGTCCATGTTTGCCTCCTTGAACAACCGTCACGCGTGCTGAAGCCCTGCTTCCCAGAAAGTGTCCGGACATCGCTACTGATGGGAAGTAGAGATTGATCGTTTTCCCCTCTGCTCTTGCGCGTGCAACTCTCAGCTTGCTTGTTCTATTTTTTCCCTGCTGTAATAAAACTGCCTTTTCTTACCCTGATAGTCTTTTTCAATATTATCCTCTCCCCTCTCCCAGTGGGAGAGGGAATGCTAGAGTAACTGAGTGAGCACCTGGCACCTAACTAAAGTCAACTCACGACACCTGGATTTAGTAATGGTGACTATAGCAGAAGCAGTGAAGCAGAAGCTTTTTTTGTATTAACGCCGCAACATGCTTTCAGCTTTGTCATACCACAGTAAGTCAAAACGTTTCTATATTGTTTCTCCAGCTAGGCAAACTGAGAAAACAGCTGGCCCGTGGTAGGATGACTAAAGGACTTTAACCTCTTTTGCCAGAAGAGTGCAACAGTTTGTAGAAAATAGTTTTCTGACTGGTCTATGCATGCACAGCATTGTAAACAAGGTGTTTTACCCAATACCCAGAAACTCTGAGTGTCACAAAGGGGATAAAATACTTTTTTCTCTCTTTTTTTCATGACCCCTGATTTAGTGCAGAAAGTCCATAGAAACCTTCCCTAGATAGACTCACCATGAGACAGCCTCTCATTTGAATTTCTGCAGATTTAGTTTTAGGTACTAAGCTATTTCCCACATTTTAGCGGAAATAATCACTGGGGCAAAATAGCAAGAGTAAGTCTGCATCCAAAAGTTAATGCAACACAAACTTGGAATATCTTCTTTGCATCCAGAATTTAATTCTAAAAGACATATTTACCCAATCAGAATAGATAAATAACACCAATTGGCTTATATGTCATTGCTACAAAGTGACAACAATCAACAATTGCGTGAATCAAATGATTCATCAATAATCTAAGCACAGTCAATTTACTAGAATTCCTTAGAATCCATCTAGCTGAAATAAAGTAATTTTTTATATGGGATAAATTCAAAGAAGACACTAGGTTTTTTGTATTTCTATCATAGCTGTTTCTCTTCAAATGCTTGATACCATGTGTGTGGTGTGTGTGTGCATGTGTATGTGTCAAAGTGGTTTTGGATATTAAGCTTAAAATTCAGAATTAGTTTCTTACCTAAAAAAAAGAAAATGAGGATATTCCACTTGTTATTTGGGGTTTTTTAAAACATATCCAGATAAACAGTCCCAGCAGGAACATATGTGGCAAGCTACTTGAATTTTTGGTAATTAGTGGATAAAAATGACTCGTACCCAAATGTGTACAAAACCTTACATTCTGTGAGTGACTCCATATGACTTTAAAGAAAAAGACTTTAAAAATACCAGACTTTATTTATCATTCAAAACGAGGTCATTGACTAAGTATTATTGAGAAATCAATGGGAAAATCTTGCAGAAAAACTAACCCTTGCCTAGGATTCATGTGGTGTCTTTTGTCAAGTGGTTCGAGTTAGGAGTCAACTGTTGGAACACCTTAAAATTGCTATCAAAAGTCTTTACTAAACACAACTTTACATCATAAATGTTTTTAACCTCCTGACTCTTATTGTATTTTTTAAAGCAATGTCAGGGTCAGAGATGGAGATCGGTAGACGAGTTGTAGTATTACATCAGAGTCTACATAAACATATATACTACTTTCACTTCATTGATGTCCCATGACCCATACGAAAGCTTAGTCTGATTGACTGATACTGCGCTAAGTTATCATAACCTGTTCTAACATGTGTTCATTACATTTACATAAATGAAATATGAAGGGACTGGTTTTTATGGGTCTATCTTTTGTACAGTAGAACATCTCACAAAGTCTGCTTTAGCAGACTTTTAGGTGTCCTCGGTTTCGATTTCACAAAAGATAGCAAGTGAAAAAAGGGCTGGGCCATAATTTCAAGTTCACCTGGAACCACAAAGGAAATAAACCAAAAACGCTTTCAAAATGTCTTATAATCTATGGGGAAGAGTATTGTTTATCTTTTGTTTATCTTAGTGGGTGCACTGAAAAGACCTGACTTGTAAAAGGCTGCAAGTTGTTAGGAATTGTCTGAGAAGTAAGATACTGCCAGCTGCCTGACAGCAAGGAAAAACCTGTCAAAGACCTGAAAACATGATGGTGCATGGGAAGAATGAGATTTTTTTGAAACTAACCGAAGTTTTGTTATGTAGGCCTGTACATCAGACAAACATATTGTTCTTGCATTAAGTGTCTTTATCTGGTTACCTAAAAATGATGCTGATGAGTTTAAAAATCCTTTTTAAAAAGGATCATTTTAATGAAAAAAATAATTTCACGTATATCATTAGAAGTTGTTTGCTCTCAGTTCATCTCAGTTTTTTTAGACAGAAACACTGAAGGCAGGACAGTGGCAGGCTGGAGTCCAGTAATTTCAGGGGCTTATGCTATGCAGTCGGTCAATGATCCTCAGTTCTGTCCATAAAAAGCTGTCTAAACAGCAAAATTCATAAATAGATAAGTGCATATGCATTCTTTGGGTCTTTGTCATTTTACAACTTGGTCTACTTTCCATTCATATTTTTTTCATGTTTCTTCATGAAAGAGACTTCATTTTTCATTGCTTCCTTTTTCTCTTTGAGAGAGGAAGCAGGCATATTTCTGTTTATTTTTCAATTCATTTTGAATGGTGAGAGAATCATCATTTTCTGAGACAGAAATACAAGAAAAAATAGAAATGAAAGAGGGGAAAGAGCTTTAAAAGTCTAATTGCAATGTTCTGCAGAAATTGTTGTGCTCTAAATTTTCAGCCAGTGCCCAAAATTTGCTCCCAGTCAAGCATGTAAAGTCCACAGAATTGTTTTAAAATCTGCAAAACTAGATTTCTTTAAAGTACTTAAAATGCTAATGAATTTCAACTTTGGTGTATCTAGATAGAGATCTCTGAAATTATCTGAACTAAAAAAAGATGTTAAATGAAAATGTGTCAAGTCTGTAATCAATGAGAATGTTTTTGAGAACTGATTTAGGAATATAGAGGGGAAAAAAATCACTACATTATAAATAAAACCTTTGGCATCAATATCAGAGAACAGAGTGAATAACGACATTAAACATGTTCTACAGTCCTGCTTCATTTTCTTTCACACAAATGATGTATTTGCAAAAGAAGATAAACAAATGTAAAAAAAAACCCAAAAAACTCAACTAAATGAAAAATCATGCTCCATTAGATGACTTTGAAGTGGAATGTGCTATTTCAAGCTTGATATATACTGTGAATACCAGGATAAAATAATCTGTTCAGCACAGTGAAATTTGAGTACTTTTTCTCTCGCTGGAGTGACAACTGTTGCGGACAAAGGTGAAAAGGAAAGATTTCCCACCTATACCTCCGCTAGGTGATACGTGAGGAGATGAAGAGGGTTAAAAGGACAGACAGAAAAGCAGGTATCTCATATAGTTTTGAACTGTTTGACAATTACACATTCCCCTGAAGTGCATGTTTTGAGGACTGATCCTCCTGTCACCCCAGGAACAGTAGCAAAACTGGGCCCAGGCACAGGAGACACTGCTTCAGCTGTGCAGCCACTCTCAGAGGTTAATGCAAGGGCTCGTAAGTGCATGTGTGCAGTAGTTACAAGATTCTGATGGCTTTATTACCCTTGAGGCCTCCTCTTTGGTATGCCAGTGTACTCCTAACCTGCAGCCACATGATGAAAATTAAACAAGGGTTTGTTGTGTTTGTTGCTGTGGAAATATGAATTCAGTTGCTTCAGTTTCAATGGGATTTGCCTCCTCCTCCTCCCCTTCCCTTGTTTTTTTAACATTTGCATTTTTATGGATTGTGAAGAACAGCAGACATTTGTGGCAGGCAAAAAGAGGGGACAGCCCCCATTAATCCATTCCCTTCTGCCAATTTTGTTTCCAGCCTCCATCACATTTTTCCTTCTTAACTGTGTCGGGGCAAAGAAGTAGGAGTGAGGGAATAAAAGCATTCTTGCATGTCTGGAGGAAAGAAAACAGATAAAGGAGGAAAGTGAAGGCGGTGGGGAAGAGTGGCCAGGGACTTGAACTGCGAGTGAAAGGATGCTTCTCCAGCTCTCCTGTTCAGATAATAGTTAACTCGGGGTTAAAGATTAATACTCAGGCAAAGCACTGTATAAATGGTGCGGGCAAACGAAATGTACATGTAGTGTCTTCTGTTCCTCAGGCCCTCGAGCTGCCCTCCCCCAATGAGTGGCCCGCGGTGCTCGCTGTGCCGCGGGTGGCTCCCGGCGCTGCTGCTCCCGGCGCTGCTGCTGCTGCCGGCCCGCGGCGCACAGCCCGTGCTCTGCGCCCCCTGCACGCCGGAGAAGCTCGCTCTGTGCCCGCCCGTCGCGCCCGACTGCCTGGAGGCTGTCCGGCAGCCCGGCTGCGGCTGCTGCCAGATATGCGCCCTCGGGTCGGGGCAGCCCTGTGGGGTTTACACCGCGCGCTGCCGCCTGGGGCTCCGCTGCCACGTCCCCGCCGGGGAGGCCCGGCCCCTCTCTGCCCTCATCCAGGGGCACGGGACGTGCTTGCCCGCCAGCGAGGTCGGAGGGTTGCACACGGAAGAGCCGGCAGGTACTGCGCCATCGCGTCCACGCTCCGCGCCGCCTCACGGGCCAGGTCGGTAGCTGCGCGCCGGCTGTGCGGCACAGCCCCCACCGAGGGCACTTGGGGGGATTGGCAGGAGAGACGCGGCGCAGCTGAAAACGGCTATGTGGGCTCTGGGAGCCAGAAACTGGAAGTAATGAGCGAAGTTAGGCAAGCGTCTGAAAAACAGGGAGGCTGGAATGCACTTTCCCGAGAAACGTGCTCTGACGTGTTCTAAGTGAGGTGTCTGCAATTGCAAAGAGCTTCTGTTGCTTTCAGTGGAAGAGTTCACACATGCTGATTTAGGCACTGTCATGAAGGCCATGATCTGGCAGATCCGAATATATTCTGCCTGTCCTTTGCTGTTCTGTCTACTGCAGGCTGGCATGAGCTACTTCTGGCTCCTGTGATTTGCTAAGCCTTCTTATCTGTGAGACAAGAACAAAGTACTGGATACCATAAGATGAGGTCTGGATGAGTTCCTCTCATGAATAAAACCAGAAACACATCACGCTGACAAAAATCTAAATTCATTACAAGTTTAACTTCAGCCTTTTCTCATTTAGCCAAGTTTCTACAACCCACCACAGTCAAGAAGGTTTTTTTCACTTCTAACAGACCAGCTGAAGCTTCATCTTTGGGATTCAAGTAATTTTGAAGGATCATAAAATAACCAACTTGTTAGAGAATAGCTGCTGAGCTCTTCTATGAATTTATGACCAAACTATAATTTGAAATGTTGCACATGAAATTTGTACCTACAAGATCTACTGTAATTGACCTGTCTTAGATATTACTTTTTTTTTCTTTTGGTTGATCTTTCTCTTCACCTTTTTTACTTTGAGAAATAAATGCAAAATGTCACTGAAGGTATTTATCTTACTATCATTCATTTCCAGATTCTATAGAACCTGATGATATGCCTTTGGAAAGCACTGAAATAACACAAGATCAGCTGCTGAACTACCAGTTGAAGTTTCCCATAGGCCAGGATAAATCCATCCCCTGGAATTCCATCACTGCATACAAAAATATGAAAACGAAGACAATATCTGAACTCAAGAAATGGAAAGAGCAGGTGGGTTTTCTCAGTAGATCCTCGCAAAAAATTCTAGCAGCAACACTGAGATGTTAGTATTTAGGGTAGCTGGCAAACCAACTTTTGGAATGTTCTCATCAGATGCTTGAGGAACAGACAAAATGTTTGGAGTGATAGTAACAGGCATGCATCAGGTATGTCTTACACAGAGTTCATGCAGAGGCTGAATGTTTCAACACATTTACAATCAGATTAGAACCTGGCCCCTTAATTTACAGGAATCTATATTAAATTCTTGGACTCCTTTTTTTATTTTAGTTAAGAAAAGGCATTTGTCACTGGTCCAACACACAGCGAAATAAAAGGGAGCCCTTCCATGTAGTTATTGACAAAACACCAATGCAAAACAAAATTTGATTCTCACTGATCACAAGGACATTCATGTAGAAAGACCAAAAGCTCAACAATTAAAATAGAGTTTGACACTGCAAAATCCCAGTGGGTAGTGAGGGTGTAGGACCTTTGCAAGCAGATTTGTGTTCCGCTTGAGGGCACCAGAGAACCACAGTTAGACTGGTCCCAGGCAGCAGCACCCATGTATTATGGTGGGTTAGTCAGGCAGCACAAAAGCCTGGGTTCGTGATGGTCACTGACGAAAGGGAAAAGAAAAAATACACTAATTACCTTAGGAAGACTCATTCCATATCCAGAACAGGACTTAATCGCTGATTTAGTTGGAACTGTTATGTACATGTGCTTTTAGCTGCAGTTCTGATTTTTAGGGCTTCTGCTTTTCTCACCCAGAGCTACAGATAAACCCACAGACTGGAACATGACAGCTCATATGAGGGGCTAACATGGGGAGGTCTTGCAAAAGCCGAGGCGATGTTTATTTTCACTCAAAAGTAAAAATATTTGTTTGGTCACTTTTCCTTTCTTGCACTGATTCAAATGTGTTAGGTACTATTGATGTACAGAAACTGTGACTTCAAAAGAGAGAGTCAGCAAATTGTGTAAACAGTGAATATTGAAAATAGCTCTTCATTCCCAGTTCCAAGAACTTTGGGGTTTGGCCCTAGAGCTACAGAATGGCTCCATGTTGCTTTGGCAACAGTTCTGTCCTGCACAAAAGATAACAAACATTCAGATGTTTGTTCTTGCACCATCTGTATATGTCTTGCACGTATCCTCCATATATCAACAGAGCACAAGGCCATGGCAACCCAGAAAACATGACCAATCTCACATACTAGTCTTCTAACGTCCACTTCCCCATAACAGGAGAGACTGTATCCTCTGAGCAGTAATGTGTTTACTTAGTACAGGTTAAATTTTCTTGAGTGGCAATTTAAAGAATAAAATCCCCACATTTATAAGAACGGAAAATACATCAGAGAATAAAAACAAAGGTCTGAATGCAACACCAGAGTTTTCTGGCTATGCTCCTAATGAAAGAAGAAAAACTACATGCAAAACAGTTGGATGTAGATTTTATGCCTAAGAAGTACTTTCAGCTTTTTGCTATCTATATTCTGATTGTCTTTTGTGTGCTGACTTCCTTGTGATTTTGGTATTCACTACCTTTGTACGGTATTCTTGCAGGGTCCTTGCCAGAAGGAGCTCTACAGAGCCCTGTATAAATTGATGAAGGCTCAGCAGAGAAGCAGAGGGGAGATTTACAAATTTTACTTGCCCAACTGCAACAAGAATGGATTTTATCACAGCAAACAGGTGCATGCCTTTTTCCCCTTCTCTGCTCACAGCAGTGCTGTGACTAGTCTGATACAGACAACTCTTTCACAGTCCTCTGCCCCCAAATTCACAAGTTTGCAGCAGGTTGTGAAAACAGGGATACTTAGTAGTGAGAGCAAATGGTTTGTCCTTCTCTTCAAGGTGAGCCACATACTGGTGTCTGTCAGCAATAGAAGCAATAGTCTTTTCCCTTCATAGAACATGTGCACTAAAAGACTTTTCCAAAATATTTTAACTCTGTCTGCTCCCTTGTTAGCATACTTGTTAGCATACATTCAGTTGACATTAATTCATAATATCTGCAATACTACCTGTCAAAACCCATTGAATATATATTAACCTATCAATTAAACTATGCAAAAAGTGGACTCTCAGCTCACAGGCAGTGGAAAACTACATAGGCAGTAAAAAAACTCTTTGGAGCAAAATTAACCTTCTGAAAGCCTAACAAAAATACTGGTTTGTGCTGCTTGTGAATTAGGTTATTTGCTCATTTCCGTTATGCCCTCAAAAGAATCTATTACACGTTACAGTGAGAGTAATCTGCAAAACTAACTAAAGCTCTGAACCTCAAGCCACACCCTATAACCACAGGTCATGCACAAAAATTCAGTAGGTCTACATAAATCTGTGTCACCAAGACTCCTTGGTTTTGGGCATGGCATCACGTTGTGATTCATGAACAATGTGACCTGGGATCTAATCAAGCACAGAAATCTGTTTAGGCTCCTCCCCAAGAAAAAACCCTAAAACATACCACCTTACTTGTCTCCTTGCATGAAGAGACAGACAATTCCGTCACTGCTTTCACCCAGATTGTATATTCTGCCATCCTTCCATTTCTCACACTCCTCCTGGAAGATACTTGCTGTTTTATACTGCTGTTTACCAAGGACTGGACAGTTTTAAATCTGAAGTTGCTCTTGTGATAGCTGAGCTTAGGACTTGGTTCCCTAAACCAAGCGTGTTATTTAGAGGGTCAGCAGACCACTTCATTCAAAACAAACCTATGCATGGCAGGTCCCCACCTTCTGATCCTAATTCTGTCCAACACCTCTATTTTCAGTACCTCACAGGTAATCTTACAATTAGTTATTGTGGTTTTTTCCTGCTAATAATATTCTAGTGTGAAACTCTACTGGATGGAGAATCTGCTGAATGCTGGTGTGTCTATCCAAAAAACGGTAGAAGAATTCCTGGATCTCCAGAAATTAAAGGAGACCCAGAATGCCAACAGTATCTCAGCTCACAAGAATAAAACTAAACAACAAGGTTTTTCACATCAAGTTTTCTGTGGGGTCTGTTCTAGTCAGGAACCATTCCAGTCAGAAGCCATTTCACTAAGTCTTGTGCACTAGTCTTGTGCACCTGATTTTGAGTGTATGAGTACCCGCACAAAGTAACATTTTTACTACACTGAGATTGCCTACACGTTTAAGTGACAAATGTGAGCAACTGCAAGATCAAATCTATAATCTTGTATATTTTGATTGTATAATATTATATATAACCTCATATGTAAAATTGATGAATTATTTATTTCACATTGCATGTATTTTTGTCTCTATGTGTTGTTACTAATTTGTATTATCAAACACTTCATAACTTTATATTTAAATACTTAATATTATTGCACTTAAATATATGCATTGTTTTGGAGGAATGTTGTTATGACTTCAAATGGCATAGCTATTGGGAAAAATGGTTTGTAAACTTGCATTTTTGTACTATGTATTTATAAATGTAAAACTGAATTTTAAAAATATATTTCAGTAGGAAACATGCTTAGAAACTTATTTAAAACCTGTTTTGTGAACATATTATGTTACTTTTGCACCTGTGTTTCAATGTCAAGCTTTTTCTTTAAAAAGATTATATACTGAAACTCATGATGGGACAGTTTTTGTATCTATTTTTTAAATATATGTACTGGATAAATGGCAAAACACAATATGATATTCTGCACCATCTTTGACAGGTGTAAGTAGTTCACAATGTTGACAATATTATTTAAAATGAGCTATTAAAAGTCTTCTGATCTGCCCTTGTCTCTTGTTTTCTGCTTGTTTCCCTTCAACACTCTGACCTCAGCAAGTAAACAGGCAAAAGTCTTGCAAATCTGCCTCCTGAATGCCATACTCCTTTTACCTTCAATGAGTTTCCTTCTTTTGGTCTCCCTGCCCTGTTCCCCTAGTCCTGTCCTCTCCAGTCCCCGCAGTGCCACGCAAGCCTGTACCTTGGGCAGAACAGCAATCTCCAAGGGAAGTTATTAAAAGATTTTCTGGATAGGAAAGCTGGATGCCTTTCTCCACTCAAAATCCTAAGGCAGCAGTATTAGTACATTGAAAAGATAACAAAACTAGAAAGAGCCATTTCCTGCACAGAAAGTCAGAGGTTAAAAAAAGGAGGCTGGGAAAAACCTGCCTTACACTTTTTTCTGAAAGTAGAGAAGAGGGTATTCTTGCCTTGGGATATGGTCTATTTCCCTCCCCTACATGTTCCTTTGACTTAGTGATTGCAGAGAAAAAGACAATGTAAGTGATTGCCATTCTGGCTTCAGGCTGATTTTGTCCATGGAGAAACTAGTGTGGTAGTACACAAGTCCCACAGGTGAAAACTGTCTGCATCAACCCTTCCTTATGAAAACAGCTGGGGAGGAGAGTGATAACATTTTCTAAGAGTCTTGCAGAGGTGAAAGCCAAAAATCCTCCTGCCGTTTGTTGGCACAAGCTTCAAGTTTTAAATGGGAGCAGGAAGCAGCTTGTAGAGACTGCAATGCCAAAGCATGGAGATTTCTGCTCTCCCTGTCACGTTTCTGTGGCTTCATATGTTGTTCTTGCTAACTGTTGGCTGTATCTGCATGCCAATCTGATGGGGGTCTATTAAACTGCTCTAGATTTAAAAGTATGTATGTACCTCCTTTGTGAAGTCTTTTGAGATCTTCCCAGGGAAAGCACTGCAAAAAAACAGACGGTATTGATACTGTAAGAAACCGATGTCTAACATCCCTTTAATGAGCTATTATGAGACCAGGCTAAAACTGTGTTACAGCACTACATTCACTATGTCCAAATGCTTGGCAGTCACTGTATCAAAATAATGAAGAATCAGCAAATATAGGCAGAATTTTGGAGTCCTTTTCAGGGAGTCTACTCAGCACGGAACGATTCTCATGACATTGCCAAGGGAAAATGGTGAAGAAAGGAGGAGAAATCATGGTCTCACAGCTACAGCACACTCTTAATAGTGCTGATTCATCCCATAGACCTTGTGTAAAGGTTTATCTCTAAAGAGCAGAAATTTATTCTTTTTGTTGAGATAATTATATATATAGGGGAAACATTCATAGTTAATGTAATAATAGTCTATCTGCAGAATAGCAACTTCCAATGTTTTGCAGGGTGGAAGGTTCCCATCGTAGCTGTAAGAAATCGGAGTTTTCAGTACGGACAGAGGTTTAGGAGATACTCTTTCCTCTAATTGTTAAGAACCAGAAGCAGAAGTTACTTTGCACAACATTCAGGAATGACAGGCCAATTTTATAGAAGTGTTTAGTCCCTTACTTCCCACTGAAAGTGGCAGGAGAGGAGTGCCTCCTTATCTGCAATCTGGCCTCCCATGACATCTTGCCAGAACTCACCAGGACAGACATTTGCGCAGCTACTCTGGGATGAGCTGTCTGACTAGGACCAGACTCTTCCATAAACTGGGATTAGGACTAATGCAAGGAGGCAAAGCAGGTAAATTTTATCTCCCCTATAAAAATGCTGCCAGGAGTTTGGACTATATTTACACCATGGATCACACACACATACACCTTGCTTTGTCCTAATTTTTATGGTCAGCCTCAAATATCAGGGTGAAAAATCAAAGGCCTTCACTTTTTCTTTGGTTTATTTTTTGTGTTTGTGGAGCACTTTGGTTTTGCTTTTTAGTTTGTTTTTTTCTTTTCTTTTTTTTTTTTTTTTGGCGTGTGTCAGTTGTCAGTCCTGGCTTCAGTGTGTGCTTGCTGCAATGATTCCTCCTGGGCTGGCAAACCAAGCCTGGTGGGAACGAGTGGGCAAACACAGAAGGTGCCACAGGATACTCAGCAGCTTGGGTCACCCGGTGTATAGCTGGATATGTATAGGGGATGTACTGATCCTTGTTATTTCAGCTCCCTCCCTTTATATTCGTTTTCCTCCTACCCTACCTAAAAAGAAATTAGTTGGTGGGAAGGTCTTAGATGAGTATCTGTGTTGTTTGTTTCATGTCATCTGAGAACCCTTCCTACCCAGTTTGTTCTTCTTCCTGCAAAAATCCTGTCAGGTTTGCTGCAGCAGGGTTTTTTCCAGCCATGCCTCCTCCTGCCCATGGCATACTGCTGGCTGCAAAATGCTCATAGCACAGAAATGAGGACTGCAGACCCAATCTAAAATGCAATTAGAACTTAAACACATGAAAATTTAGCCTTTCACTTTACAAACAAATTTCTTTGATCTTGCTCTTGCTAATGTGAGTCTTAAACACAGAAAAAAATTAAAAGGTAAACAGAAAATGCTCATATAGAGCTTTCCTTCCTCAGGGAGAAGGAAAGTGGGATGAAAAAGAATTGCACATGGCAGAGACTTGTTACAGGATTTACTGCATTTCTGGAAAGTGCTCAGCTACCACAACATTAGATATTACAAGGGAACCCTAACCTAACAAAATGCTAAAACAGAGCAGGTTTTTTTTCTGCAAAGTCAGCAGTAAAAATGTTTGTGCTTTATCAGCAGTCTAGCAGCACTGACTTTTCAGAATTATGTTTTTTTTCTACACACATCATTGCTTTGCTATTGCAGAATAACATCTATGTCTAACCCCTGCTTAACCCATAATAATAATAATTAATAATAATACACTAAAAATAAAACAATAAAGGAAAAATTCCTTTAAAAAAAGAAGATCCGAATTACTCACTCTAAGCTGGACTCTCTGATCATGCTTCAAATTGAGTGGCCAAGTCCTGTATGTATCTTTAGACAACACTTTTTGAAGTTAGTCTACTTTTCCTAAGATATCACTCCACTGAAAAACCACTAGCCTAAACAGTCTCCCCTGGAGGGCTACACTGAAGGCTACACTGAAGACAGGTCTCATGTTTTCTGTTCACATTTTGCATTTATGGACCAATTGCTGCTGTACATTGCATTGAGAATTGGGCAGGTATCCAGACTGCACAGGAAAGTGCAGTATGAGCATCTCAACAAACACCTAATTGTGTTTGACTCTTTGAGATTCGGGTAGGTCGTATATATTGGGTAACAATAGCAGAGTGCAAGTGGAAGGCATCTCTTATTGACATACCACCCTTTATTACCTACTCATTTTAGGTTAAAGGTGAGAGGCGACAAAGAAGGAGAGGATCTGTTGGGAATACAACCACTTCATTCTGTATTACCAGTAAATAGCAAAAAACTAGCAATAGAGTAGGAGCCCAGACATACACCAGCACTTGCGCTCTGAGTAATGAAAACAGCCAACAAAGGCTTTATTTTCCCTCCTTTTCTCCTCCCTTGACTTATGACCTCCCCCAGAGTGTAAAGTTCATCTGCAAGGAAGTTACTGTGAGGGTGCAGGGAGAGGGGCAGCATCCCATGAGAGAGATGTGGAAGCAAGGGTGCTCATGGATGTTACAGTAAGGTTAAATGAATAAATTTAAACTTAGTCCATTCCAGACCATGGCTGTTTTATTTTGAAAAAGTTTCTGCTCATCTTTTCAGACTCTCTCTTGGATTATCAAGTCTGAGTGGCAATATGGCAGCCCAGCAGAGACAAGGGCATGCAAGGGAAGGCAGGGTTGTGCTTGACTCCTTGCTGGTTCCTTACCAGCCATATTTCCCATCAGGGACAGTGCCTGACCAACAGACACAGCTCTTCTAGCAGAGCCTTTCTGCTGCAGTTCTGCTATGCTGAACACATCATAGGCAGTCTTCCTGTTGCTCTCAGTCTCCTTCAACTGAGACACAAGCTAACAAAGAGCAGCCTATTTGTGCCTATACTGAGGCTTTTAACTGCATAATTATTCAAATGGTGACAGGTGATTTTTTTCTCTCTCTCACTGACAGTGTTTTGTAGCTCACAAGGCTGATATGGAGATGCTGAGGTTCTTTGGAAAAGCATCTTAGTGTGGGAAGTCTGTGGAGCCTTAGAGCAAACAGTGGATATAATAATCATCTTATTTCATATTTTTTCTTTGCCGGCAGTTTCTGTTTATTGTTGATTTGGCAGGTGAGCCTGTACCATTCAGCCCCAGCACAGGATCAGAAAAAGAAGTTCAGCAACATATTACTGGTAGCTTGGTAATAGCAGCTGTAGAAACGTATGGCAGGATCTGAGGGCTGAAGGTTGCATGCAGCACCCCTGTGATAAAACAGTAATCAACTTTTCAAGCTCAGTTAGGTCTTTTTTTACTGAGTGCAAGTTACATGATATATAGCAGACATAGGAAACAAGTTTCACCTTGAATATTCCCAATATAACATAGGCAAGCAAAAAATAGCCTCTGCTCTCCAGTCACAAGGAGTGAGGGAAATGCACTCAACCTGGCTCTTGTAAGCAAGTCCCTCCACTACTCCACATTTGGAAGGAATTACCGCAAATGGCTATGGGAAGCAGTCCTTATCAATGACATTTTCTTTAGAGCTTTTCAGGTTAGGTGATTTTTCTTGATGAAACCTCATCTTCTTCTGCAGAGATAAATTTTGCTACCTTTCTTTCCATCCCCACTCATGGACAGACCAGTGGGGTGAAATTAGCCTTGATGGTCAAAGGCTCTTAAGGAATTTGGATAGGTCAGAAGAAGTGGAAAGACAGGATGCATACAGCAGCAGAACATTAATTCTGCAAGGATAATCTGTGATTTGCAGCATTACCCTCTGCTTTTTCTAATACCTGGTTTCCATTTTTTTTTTCACCAGCAACATTCTGCCTTGAAGTCATTTGCATTTTTTAACATATGGACAGGGTAAAAGCAAAAGGAAAGTTTTTTCAATGGGATTTTCTCTAAAGCTGGCATATATGCTTCCACCTCTGCAAAATCCGAACTGGAAGAAGTAAATAAAATGCAGAGTTTTAAAACTTAAGCTTCTTCTGGTGAACAACAAAATTGTACTACTTGCCATTTTACCAGAAAATTGTGTTGTGGACAAAAAGTGTTGTAACATCTTCTCAATCAATGCACTGAATAGTGCAGACAACCTCATGTGCTGGAACTTGGGACACCAAACTGCTACTGATAGTCCCATAGCCTCAAAGGCTGGTTGAAGTTGGAAGAGATCTCTGAATGTGACTTGGTCCGCCCCTCCCTGCTCAAGCAGGGCCACCAGGGAATGGTTCTCTGGGACTGTGTCCAGATGGGTTTTGAGTACCTCTGAGCATGGAGACTCCAAAACCAAATAACTAAATATGTTCTAGTTAGAAGATACCCAGGTCCACTGGACATACCAAAAGACTTCTCTTCTAAAGGTCTCAAACCTATTTTGTATGTTTGCAGATGAAGCTATTACTGATACTGATCACAGAAATCTTGTCCTTGAAATATTCTGATACCCTTTTTGGATCTGATTTTTGGATCTCTCAGAAAAAAAATAAAAAAAGTAGGAGTTGGGAAAGAAAAAGGAGTCCTTTCTAATGAGGAAGCAAGCATATTCTTCTGTTAGAAATTAATAGAATTGAAGGATTTCTAAAGGCCCAGCAGGACCACAGAGAAAACAGCTACCTATACAAACATTTCATTTTGTATACTAATATGCTTTGGCATCCAGGAAAATTGCTCAGTACTTTTCATACCTTAAATAAAATTTCTGTTGCTAATATGTGAAATCTCTGTGGAGCCATCCTTGCTTACAGTGTTTTAGAGTTACTAGAGATACACAAAGATGATTTCCCAAACAGTTTGAAAAACCACTACTTAAAGTTAGGGCTCAGTTAAATAAGGAATTATGCTGTGTAGGGTTTCTATGGAATTTAGTAATAAAAAGTTCAGACTGTACTAAAAATGAATTAATTCCATAGTTTTGGTATTCAATGAAGCCTCCTTCCCTTGTGCACAAGTAGCTAACATTGTGCCCTGAAAGGCAGGCATGTCAAAAAGGTGGAAAAGGCTATTCTGGGTGCCAAAAACTATAGCACAGTAGATCTATTTAAAAAGGGAACTTTCTCAGAATTTGTAAGATAATAGAGCTGTCTGCAGGCAGCTTTAACTTGTATTTTTGTCAGTTACAGGGATTTATGCAGCTTTTTATCACACTTGTTAAAATAAATACTTAAAACACTCATCTGGGCTACGTATGGTACCCATGAACTATCTAGAGACAAAATATGCTCAAGAAGAAATCAGCAAGTTCTGCAATACATATCTTTTATAGTGCCTTCCCATGCAAATATTTGAGGTGTAAATAATGTCATAAATTTTTTCTGAGGCTTCTTAATATTAACTCAGACCACCTTAATTTCTTGAAAGAGCTCATTAAAAACTAGAAAAAATCTGAAGATGTTCACTTAATAAAATACTAAAGTTGAAGACAGTGGGGGCACCAAGACACAAGGGATTTTTCTAATGCATTGGTTTCATTTCTGTCACCAAACCCAAAGTTTGCCACTCACTGCAGGTCTTAGCAGGAATAGTTTCTAACCTGTACTTGGAGGTAACTCATCTTCCTCTGAACTGATACTGACCCATACATTTACTTTTTGTTGCCCACATTCTGCTACTTGGGTGTAGACCACAAATACATATATTTGTTTGAATTGCAGCCTGACTCCCTTAGCCATGAGAAAAATCTTTGAATGACAAGTACTTTTGTCTATTGAATTGGACCTTTTTCTTCACAGAAATGGGAATGCTAAAAAAAAAAGAGAACAGAAAAAGCCACTACTGATTCTTTAATTTAAAAAAAAATTATATTTTTAGAGTGGGATAATAATGTCATTTTGCATTTCATACCAATGTCAGCTCTGGGGGATATCAGTTTGACAATGGAAAGTATCCAGTACTAGTGCAAGCAACTGTGCTTGTAAAACGTATTTAAAAGGCAACTTCTGAAAAAGAAAAAGCTTTAAATTACAGGTGAGACTTTATTTTTTGGGACTATTTGTTGTGGAGTAACCGTAGTCAAAAACTCCCAGTACAGAAATGAGGAGGTGGAGCCGGAAATGAGGTATCTAAAAGGAAGTATTACAGTTTCCACCTCCAGAACTCATAAAACCAGGAGAGAACCTGGAGAAACTCTCTTTTAGACTTCCGGCAGACCGAGAGAAGACGTTGCTTTCTTCCCCCCGCACTGCCGAGTGAGGTCCAGCTAAGCCACACAGCGTGGCTGTCAGCCGAGATGGCGCTGGGGGAGGGGGAATGGGTAGACCTGGCCCAGACTCTTGGCAGAAACAGTTCAGCCAAGCTGACATGCCAACTATGGTAGGCAGCGCTGGGCCCTGTGACTCCGGGCCCACTCTGTTGCTCCAGGCAAAGGTGACAGCTTCACTGGCCCCAATGGTTTCCAAGCAGCGTGGCAGGGAGGGGGCTTGGGGCCAGCCCTGTAGAGCTCGGGAGCACCCTGCCGGTCAGCTCCATGGCACAGGTCGGCGCGGGAGAGAGAAAAAGCTCAGACTGGGCCCCTCCTATAGCTCAGACTTGGCTCCACTGGCTCCCTGCAACTCGGTGCGGGAGAGAGAGCTCGGGGCCAGCCCTCCTACAGCTCAGATGTAGCCCTGCTGGCAGGCCCCACTCGTGGTCCAGCGCAGAAGGCTTAGGCCCCTCGCCCCCCTTCTGCAGGCTGGGCATGTCCCTGCTGGGCCCCTGCGACCCAGAGGAAGCTTGGATGGAGAACGGTGCAAACAAACTCCTCTCCCTCAGCTCAAACACTGAGGATACTATACCTGAACAACGCAGGCGGAGGTCTCATGGCCATTGCCCAGCCAAAAGACAAATCAACTGTTTTTTCTTTCAATATCAGAATGAGACTTGAAAACATCAATTTCCTCCCACACAGAAAGAAAAGGAATGAAGACACTTACAAAATGTACAACATAAAGACTCCAAGTTAATGAATATAACCAAGCCTATACTCAGAGAAAGAAGAGATGAGAAGTGCTTTAAGGCTCAAAATTCTCTTGTAAAAACATGTTGATAACCTCAGCTATAATATAGCCTGTAATATATGAACAATGGTCTAAAAGAGTGAAAAAAGGGGGATATAATCTTCTAGGTACAAGCAGTGGACTAAGACTCTTGCGTAAAAATTCCTTGCCCCGGGAATAATAGAAGACTTGTGTTGCCAATAATGAAGAAAGGGGATTTCGTTGCCACTGTAATAGAAATGTTCATCCTCAAAAAAGTACCTCAGTGACCATCATATGCCCATTGGTAGTAGCCCTGGGAAAGCTACTGAAGTGGGAAGGGTTCCAGAAAAGCAAATCTTTTCCTTCAAGGGGTTGCTTACTGGGAGGCTGACAACCATAGGAACTATATTTCCTATGGAGAATCAACATAATGGAACAAAAGAAAACTTCTCTCTCTACATGAACTAAGAAAAAACTTAGGTTTCCAGAGGTGGTATTTAACTATAAGTCAAAGTGTTGCCTTTTGTAAGGTCAGTGGGAAAGAAATTAAAGGGTGGGAAAAAGGTGTTCTAAAGGTTTTGTTCTGATTCCTGATTATTAGTATTCCTGATTTGAGTCTGTTAATGAATTCCTTTTATATTCCTTAAAGTATAAACCCACTTTCCCTACTATTAATCCTTATCTCACAACAAAAACCAAATTATTTTGGTAAGTGTGCTGACGTTTAACCAAAAAACTCAAATAGGTGAATTAAAACCACTACAAATTGATGTTTCCGCCCGGTTTCGATTCCCCAAACCTCTAAACTGCAACAGTATTTTAAAACACAATTTCTGTTTTAAAAACATCTGTTGGAAGCAAAATAACAAAACTGACTTACACACAGATCTTTTTTTCCCCCTTATGGCTGTATGTTTTCTTTGTTACATGACCAAAGACCATTAGTACTAATAAAGGAGCTAAATGCCATTTCTTAAATATTCATGTGACAGATTGCATGCTTGAATCAGGTTTAGCTCCTTGAGATGTAGTTTGTTTGGGTTTTTTTTCATAAAATATATGACTTAAGGACCTCTACTAGCCAGCTTCTTCTATATTTATTTGTTTTTAATAGTAGAAAAAAACATAAAAAATTTAAATACTTGAGTACCCAAAATACCCGAATCATAAAGGCTGCTAAAACATCCTAAATACTTGAAAAATGTGCCTTGCAAAGCAGCTATCTATCACTTTAGGCAAGAAACTGATTTTTGTTTTCAGAAAGCTCACCAGATTGTTATTAAAAAATAAAAAGAGGCAAAATAATAGCTCACTTAAATTAATCCAACCCTTATTTTCTTATCTATGATTATGTGCTCAAATATTGGTGTATATACAACTTTCTTCTCTCTGTGAAATTATTTGAAAAGAACTGTTTTACAACTTAAAAAAAAAAATAAAATAAAAACCCAGCATTTATTAGTTTGCCAACAAATCTTTGCAGGGATTAGATTTGCTTCAGCAACGAAAATATTGCAATAAATCTCCGTCTCAAAGTTTTTTGTAACTGTGTGTCAGGAACTCTGTATTAGCCTTGATGCCTTTTTTCTGGTCTTAGGAAATAAAGGCTCAGACACAGTGAAAGGGTTGGGGGTTGTTTACCTCGGTATTTTAATAGGATCCCGTTCGATGGCTTCTGCCGTCCAGGTAGAACACGCCACAAAAGCCCCTTCCCCCAATCCAGTATACAATTAAAGACTCTACACATTAGCATATCTACCAGGAGGGCCCAATAAGGGGCCTGGGTGGGCTAACTTCTAGTTTACAAAATCTATCCTACTAGGAGACCTTGAGGGCTCACGAAAACAGGGTGTTTGGTCTCTAGCTCTACGTGGCTTCAGGGGTGTTTAGTCTACGGCCTCCTAAACACCATGAAACCAGGCTAAACTATCACCTAAAGCATCACAAGTATGCATGCTAATACTTGTGAATATAGGGAACAGGGTACGACATATTCAGGAGAAAAAGCAGAAAAAATCCCTCAGGCATCATTTCCCCCCTTTTAGAGACTAACAAGATTCTACTTTGTCTAGTCTCTACTCTACCTTACTCTATTCTATATTACCCACAGTATCGGTTTACACAACCGGCCGACATGCAGGCTACTATACAGATAACAACTACAATTACAACTACTATAAATGTTTCTCTTATCCAGGCCCAGTTTGGTAACCATGAGGTAAGGGTGTCTCCTCTAGACAAGCCAATTTCAGCCACTCCTCCCCCAAACCGGTTCGGGAAAAGATTTCCTTAGAGAAAAAGTGGAAAAAACTATTTATTTAATAAGCAGAATATTCACAAGTTTGGAAACAAAAATTGAATGATATAAAACAATGAAACCTCTCCTTTCTCTGAAGAGATGGTGGATCCAGAGAGTCCTTCTGTGGGTGCGGCTGTGTCAGCCTCAGTCCCTCCAGAGGCTGGGGCCGATGGCCAGGCCCGGCTGCAGAGTCGGGGGGCCCCCGGGGGATTGTCCTGATGTCTTGGACCACAGAGATGCTGACCAGTCCCAGAAGAAATAAACCAGTAAAAGAAATAAAGTCTCTCTCTCTCTGCAAAAGCCGAGAGATTTCCGAGAGCACCCAGCTGCGAACTCCAAGAGCACACAGAGAGCTTATCTCTATTTTTTCTGTCTCCGCTTCGAGCGCAGTCTCCGAAGGAATTTCCGGGGGAGTAAGGTGTAACTCCTGTAGACAAACTGTGTGCGTTTTCTCTCCCCCCTTCACCCTCTTCACTCTCTCTCTCTCTGGGTCTAACTTAAAGCTACAGAACTTAATACCTGGCATAAGCAGGACAGACGATTGGGGATACAAGCATCATACAGTCAACCCAGGACATTCCACCCCTTATCCCCATATCGTCAGCTCACTACCAAAACTAATATATTCTGATTCTAAACACACATACATTATACACATATATAGGTACACATATATACAGTATATAGCTATATATATATATAATGGCAGTAAAATCCAGCAAATAGTGATATTTAAACATGGTTCTCACCCAATAATCAGATCTTCCTGGGGTACACATCGTGTTGTTCCATCTTTCTGCATTATCCACCATGTGTAACCTGGTCCCTGAGCAAAGACAACCCCACAGATGGGTTTGTCTGTATTGGAGGCAGAATTGACCCAAACAGTCTTCCCTAACAGACCTCTAACATGAATCACTGGGACCTTGTCTCCATCTACTGTGTGCAGGGATTCGGATTGGGCAGGCCCTGCTCGATTGGTAGAGCCTCGAGTGTTAAGGCTGCATTATTCACCATGTGTGCTGGCATTTAACCACAAACCTGAATAGGCAAACTGAAACCACTACAGGATGTCATCAACATACTGAAGAACAACTCCTCCTGGCTCCTGTTTCCTCCAGTCCTCCAGTTCCTTTGCCAGCTGGTTTCCAAATAGCGTGGGACTATTCTTGTAGCCTTGAACCAATACTGTCCAGGTGAGCTGGGTCTTCCTTCCTGTATCAGGGTTTTCCCACTCAAAGGCAAAAATTTCTTGGCTGTCCTTGTGCACAGGAATGCAGAAAAAGGCATCTTTAAGATCTAAAACAGTGAACCACTCCAATTCGTCTGTTAGTGTAGTCAAAAGTGTGTAGGGATTGGCTACAACTGGATGTATGTCCTCTGTTATTTTGTTAATCTCCCTTAGATCCTGCACTAATCGATAACTCTTACCATCTGCTTTTTTCACTGGTATAATTGGGGTGTTATACTTGGATTCACATTCCACTAGCAACCCAAATTTGAGAAACTTCTCAATTATGGGTGCTAGTCCTTTTCGACCTGCTAATTTCAAAGGGTATTGTTTTTGCCTTATCGGTGTAGCTCCTGCTTTGACTGTAATACTTACAGGTTCAGCTCTTTTGGATCTCCCAGGGATATCATTGGCCCATACTATAGGACTGACAGCATCTTCTATTTCTTTGGGAATTTCTCCATGGCATTCCTGTATAAGAATAGCTGCTGCTTCTATGAATTTAGATTCAGGAATTATGACTTTTACCCCCCTGTCTCTGGAGAATTTAATTTCTGCCTCTAATTTCTCTAATAAATCTCTGCCCAATAATGGCATTGGTGAATTTGGCATATACAGGAACTGGTGCGTCACCCAGTGTTTTCCCAATTTGAATTTTAAAGGTTGGAAAAAAGGCCGTGTTTCACTTACCCTGGTGGCTCCTACCACATCCACAGTCTCTTGGCTCAGTTTACCTTTTAAAGTATTTAATACAGAATAGGTCGCCCCGGTGTCCACCATCCTCATTTCCTTTTTTGTTCGTGCTGGACAGTCATTTTTCCAGTGTCCCTTCTGCTTGCAAATGGCACATTGGTCCTCAGCTAGAGGAAAACGGGGTCCCCTCTTTGGTGAGTTGGATGACTTTCCCTCATTGTGGTTTTTCTTATGGTGGGGCTTGTTCTGTTTGTTCTTATCTACTGAATCCCTGTTCTGATATACTTGCCAGGCTATTTTCAGCATCTCACTTATATCCATTACCCCCCTTTTTTGCAGTTTTTTCCTTATATCATCTGTTGATTGGCCCATAAAAATGTAAGCCAGCTGGTACTTCTGATCAGGTGCTTCGAAGTTCAGAGTTGTGTATTTCCGTGCAGCCTCTTTCAGTCTATTCAGAAACTCTGTAGGAGTCTCATTTGGATTTTGTTTGATCTCAAATAATTTAGAAAAATTCACTGCTTTAGGAAGGCCACATCTCAACCCATAAACCAGCCATTTCTGAAACTGCTTTAATTTTGCTATTTGCTCAGAGACGTTGGGATCCCAGACAGGATCAGCGAGTGGGTATATGTCATTAGGCATCCCTTGGAGAGTTCCAGCTGCAATTTGGGCCTGTATAGCATCTATGGCAGCTTTATTAACCATCTCCCTTTCTGTGCTATCTAGTAATTCATCCAGCATCACATTCAAGTCTCCCCAATCACGGTTTTGAGCTCTTATAGCCCTCTCTACCCGTATGGCTACTTTCTCTGGGTTGTCACTATACTTTCCAACAGAGTCTTTCCATGTCTGCAGCTCTGCAAGAGAGAATGGTGTCTTTATATAAATCACTCCCTGATTTCCCACAGCCTGTCTCAGAGGCACTTCTAGAGCAGGCCCTTCCCTTCCCCCTTCATCTCTTTTTGATCTCGTGCGCCCTGCAATTGGACTAGCAGCACTTATAGCTTCTTGGGCTATTTTTCCCCTCCTCCTGCCACCCTCCTCTTGGGAACCAACTGTATCCACATCATCCCATTCCGTTTTAATCCTAGCACTGGCAGAGCGGCGGAGGGGGAATCCGGCATGGTCGTCTCTGTCCCCCCTTTCGGAAAACTAACTTGGATCAGGCACGTCCCACCCGCCTCTGGTCAGGGTAGCTTTGCCCCTCTCCCCAACGCTGGAGGAGCGGTGAAGCCGAGATCGAGGGTACCTTGATCGAGGGTACTCATCCCAGGCTCGGGCCAGGTCGGGTGGCAAGAGGCAGTTAGGCTCTGCTCCCGGTCCACGCCCCCCCCAGGGGCGGTCAGGAGCCGGCAACAAGCCAGCCCCCTCTCCACCCTCTCCGTGCCTTCGCCCGCCCCCTGTGTGGTCAAGGGGCCAATCGGCCTCCGCTTTCGGTCTGTGCCCGCCCTGTGGGTGGTCAGGAGGCAAGGGCCAGCCGGCATCTGCCCCCGCCCCGTGCCCGCCCCGTGGGCGGTCAGGTGGCGAGGGCCAGCCCGCCCCCTCCCCACGCCTTTCCCCGCCCCCAGAGTGGTCAGGGGGCGAGGGCCTGCT
Source organism: Eopsaltria australis (assembly GCA_034509425.1). NCBI lineage: Eukaryota > Metazoa > Chordata > Aves > Passeriformes > Petroicidae > Eopsaltria > Eopsaltria australis. The sequence continues at coordinate 70,171 of JAVTVJ010000657.1, forward strand.
TGCCTCCCCCCCCGCCCCACGCCCAGCCCCCGGATGGTCGGGGGGCCGGTTGGTCTCCGCCCCCGCCCCCGTGTTCGGAGCGGACGCGGGAGAAGGAGGAGGGGGAGGGGGCGCTGGCGCTGGCGCTGGCGCCGGCGGAGCCGGCGGGGGTGGGGGCGCTGGTTGCGGAGCCGGTGGGGGTGCCGGTTGTGGAGCCGGTCGGGGTGGGGGCGCTGGTTGCGCGCCTCCATCGCCCGCCCCCAACTGCACCAGCTGTAAATGGCGGCGGTGGCACGGGGGGCGATCCCCCTCCGCCCGTACGCGGAGCTGGGGCCACCATGTCCATAACATCTGTTTCCTCTGTTTCGTTAGTCACTAGCTGCCTTCTCCTCCTCCTCACGTTTCCTCTCCCTTTTACAACCATCTCCAAACAGCCTTTCTGCACCTCATACGCCTCCTCTCTATTCAGTAATATGGTAAAAAGTTCTGCGTATTTTAACTCATCAAACCTCATCAGCTCTGTGACTATTTCATTTTCTAGACTCCCGAAGCGTGGCCACACTCTCTGTCCTCCTAATTTTAACGTTGGCCAGACCTGTGTACAGAGTCTTATCAGCTCCTGTGTGTCCAGGGGGGTTCTCCTTCCTGTTAAATATCGCCAGTTTTTCAATACCAAATCTAATGGAGATTCCCCAGGGACTTGTACATTCTCCGAAAAGTTACACCCCATTTTACTTATAAAAAGAGAAATCGGCCAGGAAGAAACCGTCTCTCTCTCTCTCTCTAGTGGTAACTGCTTAGAACCGAGCCTTAAACAGCCAAACTGCACGCACGAGAAAACTTGTTAAAGTTTTCTCAACCGGGACTCGAACCTGCAATCGCCGGCTCCGTAGTTCCCAGTTCAGCACCTTAAGCCACTGAACCAGCTTGTTATCCCTACCCACCAACCTCCTGTAGTTTAACTGGAGAGCGTCCTCTCCTTACCACAATTTTGCAGGAAAGGGGGTTAATTTCCCCCCTTTCTAGGGGCCTCTCAGACCCCCACCTGCCCAACCTCCCAACCTCCCTCCTGGTGCTAGCACAATACTGAAACACATCTCCCCCACTTTCACTCACCTCTTTCGTGATTTCAGGCGCTGGGTCCTAGAGCCCGGTCACAGCCTTGGACTGCCGCTTAACCCCGTAGGTGCCGGCGAAGGGGCTAGGCGAGATATTCTCAGCCCAAAACTGCAGCTCTTCGGGGTCTCTAGGGTCCTGGTGGAGTCGCCAATGACTGATGCCTTTTTTCTGGTCTTAGGAAATAAAGGCTCAGACACAGTGAAAGGGTTGGGGGTTGTTTACCTCGGTATTTTAATAGGATCCCGTTCCATTGGTTCTGCCGTCCAGGTAGAACACGCCGCAAAAGCCCCGTCCCCCCAATCCAGTATACAATTAAAGACTCTACACATTAGCATATCTACCAGGAGGGCCCAGTAAGGGGCCTGGGTGGGCTAACTTCTAGTTTACAAAATCTATCCTACTAGGAGACCTTGAGGGCTCACGAAAACAGGGTGTTTGGTCTCTAGCTCTACGTGGCTTCAGGGGTGTTTAGTCTACCGGCCTCCTAAACACCGTGAAACCAGGCTAAACTATCACCTAAAGCATCACAAGTATGCATGTGAATATAGGGAACAGGGTACGACATATTCAGGAGAAAAAGCAGAAAAAATCCCTCAGGCATCAGCCTGGAGTAAGCATCACTTCATATACAATTTTTTTCTTACCATGAGATTATAAAATTTCAGTTTTAATGATGATACGAACTCATTTCATTAGACAGAAATCCGAAAGATGTGCAGAACACACATAGTGCTGTTCAGCTAATACATTTCAGGGTAAGGCTTTAAATGTCTGATTTATAGTGATGAGCTGCCTCAAACATGGCAAGTTGCATATCCAAATCCTTCCATGTCAGAGTTTCTAGACATTTGCCATTGCCAGCAGGAACAAGGATGGTTGTAATTCATGCAGTGGGAGAGGAATGGGCTCCTCAGCACCACAGTCTCTCCTCCATGAACACAACCCCTAGCCCCAGTGACTGAAAGCCCACTGTCCTTAGTCTTCATGGAGTTCCCCACCCAAAAAGAAATCGATGGCTTCTTTTTTCTACAGTGACACCAAACATTTATAGTGACACATATAAGAACATATATATTTATATAAATATATAAAATATTTATATAAAATATCTAAATAAATACATATACAAAATATGGCATTATTTTCCAGAGAGATGATACATTTCACAGGCTACCTTTCCGTATCCAGATTTCATTGTCGTACAGAATTTTTCACAAAGTATATTAAACAATCAGCCTAAAAAAAAAATTTTGCCAAAGCTTTCCTTATGTGAAAGCATCACATACCATAACCAAACCAAATCACTTTCTCTTCCAATGGAAAAAGACATATAACACTATGGCAGACAGTGAGTTTAACTATTTAAACCAAATGGTTCTTATTCTACACTTATATGCACGGAAACGATTTCTACCATAGTCAAAGCAAGCAACAATTGTGTGTAGCATAAATGAAACCTGTAGGTCTCAACATCCTGGGTCCACAATCCCCCCATCTTGTCAACATTGTTTTCAACAAGAGCTCCTCATACAGAGTAAGTGCTTTGGTAGAATTTACCAAGGCAAAGCAGAAGAGATACACCTTTTCCAAACAAATAAGCAAATACAAAGGATAGTACTGTAACGGCAACTTTTTGTCCACGAATATTCTGTATTAGTGTGAGCAGTAAATGGAGGAAATGTAAGCCCTATTGAACAAACTGAAGCAAAGGACAGACAGAAAAAAGTTTTACCAAGATCTTCAGTGCGACTGTTATCCTTTCCAGTGGCATAATTCAGTGATGGGTACATTAGAATTTTCAATAAAATAATTTAAAATAATATTATCTTGGTATTTGTAGTTATATCAAATAACAAAACTCAATCCCTTCTGGAAACACTTCCTTTGCTCCAAAAATTCATTTCTCTTACCTAAAACAGGTCAGTGTGTATGCATACAGATTTATACGTATTTGTAAATCATTCCATAACCTTACTTTCTCTTTGCATACAGATGTATACACTAGAATTACTGTGTAATATTTGGTATACACAAGTTACATTTAAATAAAGTTTATTAAAAAACAATTATATTAAATACAGACTAACAGAATATTCATAATCTATTTTACAGAAAAAATAGCCATGTCTTTATTTTAGAAATACATTTTTTAAAAAAGTTCTTTGAGATTTTTATATAACTTTTTACCCGTGAAAACACATTTCCCATCAGACCTGTAAAAAAAGCTTTACCTTTAAATCCTTGTGGGTTTTTTGTTTTTCTTTTTCTTTTTAACACTTTTATAAGCTTAATGTCTATAAATTCTTTAAAATAAAAAGCCCAGTATCTTTTGGGATCAAATTGGTCACAGGCCATTCTTTAAAAAGTCAGTGGAGACTCCCTGATTCCATTCTGAAGTGCCTTTTGTTTTTCTCTCTCTGGATATCAATAGTGCAGGTTTACATGGGAATTCAGAGCTCCCTACACATCTCTTAGAAAGCTCAGTGTGTGTCAGTGGCGGGGTGCAGCTGCAGCAGCATCCACAGAAGCCGCAACTCCCCATCTGCTGCAGGAGGCAGAGCTTGTTACTTCATGCACCGTGCAGTCCTCAGTGTTTGCCCAGCCTCTTCAAGGTCTCTGTGAGGTCCAGTGGCCATGCACAGATGCCAGAAGAGCTGGCACCTAGCCCTCATTTGCTTTCCAAGTTATAGCAGTGGACATCTCCTTTTCCCTTCCCATCATACCCAGGAAGTGGCTGTCCATATTTATCCACGCACCAGCAATAACCTCTTTTTCGGCCTTTGGATGGGCGACACTGAAACAGAATAAAAAACCCAGTTAGCATGAATTTTTTTTTCTCCACTTGTAGTGTTAGACAGCAGGGATTCCTGCTCATTTGATAACTGCACTACAATACCCAGACCATATCTGACAGAATCAAATAGAATATTTGTTACTACTATGAAGTATTGCAGTAAAAACTTACCTCCTCTCCCCATCAACCCCTCTGGATCTAACTACTCTATAATAAAACTGCACTGAGAGCTACCAGAAAATAGGCTTATGAAGTGCTACATGTCACATTTGGCAGTACAGCTGCCCCTTTTGAATACCATTCAACAGTATGGGCTAGTGAGTGGGACCCATCTTTAGAAAAAAAATTTAGCAGATACTAAACATTAACATTAAAGCACAGGTCTGGCAAAGACAGCCATTGCAACAAGAAACACACTTGGTATGTGTCTGTTTACTGGAGTAAATTCAACAGTGCAGCTGACATTTATAAACAGATACATAATCCTTCTGTAGTTATTGCAAAAAATGCTAGGTGATCTAGAATTTTACATGTATATTTTCCTATTAAAATGTTTGTGTATCTACTAGTCTGTAACATGTTAGCTTTAAGTTAACTGCTGGAATTTGCCAACAATGCTGACCGACCTGAAACCATCACAGGCAAAACACTGAACCTCTTTAGAAGTAGTAATGCAGTAAATATGCATTATAAAGTCTCCTACATACTAAGTAAGTAATGCTCCTCCCAAGGAACCAAGATTGGCAAAAACTAGACTAAAGGAGATAACATGCTGCAGGCTGCATTCAGTATGCAACCCTGGACACAGTTACATACCATGAACCTCTGTGACCTTGCAAGGATTTTACCCACTCATAAGACATATCCAGAATCTCATTAGGTTTGCAATGGTCAGCCTCACTGTCAAGACGCAGCCTCCCTCTCAGCTCATGTTTTGAGATATAGTGATACAGGATTTGCTTCAAATGCAAACAAAGGTGGCTGTTTACTCAGGAGATACTGACAAAAGAAGCAGTGGCACGAGCACACCCAGTATCCTGTGGTTTAGTCTGTTGCATTGCCAATATGAAGGAAGATTGGCTAGACTGGTGCTACTTATGTCCCTCAACACTGTCAAGTCTATCATTCAAGCAGAGCAATTGTTGCCTCTGAGATCACATTCAGAGTAATTCAAGTTTTTCAGAGGTTCAGGCTGGTACACTTCTGGTGTAATTTCAGTCTGGTAAACTTCACCAGTATCCCTCAACTTCTTTTTCTCCAGAGTCTCATAGGCATGGCCCAATGTCTCAGGAGGCTATGGCAGTGGCTCACATAAGTGCCTTCTCCATGTGCAGGTACACAAGAAAACATGAAGCAAGTGTTGGGCTTCACATGCTGCTCAAAGTGACTGATCCTTTCCATGTCTAGTTTAGTATCTCAGGTGATGGTGCTATTTTGTGGACAGAACTGGGAATACAGATCACTCTGGGACAGCCTGCACCAGCACACTGGCCCATAAGCCAACTAATTTCTGGCAGCTTGGGGTAGGGTAGACAGTCTTCATCAATACCTTGTGAAAGAGAGATGGAAGCAGGTCACACATTAGATACAAATTTTTCAAACAAGTCAGCATCTTGTTTATTTTATTTTACCATAAATTAAGTAATGTTGAACAGCATAACTGCAAATTAATCCACCCTTCTGATATATTATTGAGTAAAAAGCCCAATGCAGAAATAATGCAATGTCTTCTCTTCTACAAATCTGCAGTCCTTCTTTGTTAGCCCTATGAAAACGGACAGCAGCAGGATGACAAGATCCAGCTTAACATATATATCAGCTTAGTTTTAGAAGAGAGTAAAGACGTTCAAACCTACTGAGAGAACAGCTACATTAATAATTCACTAAACTAAATGGTTACCTGCACTTCAGTTCTTATCTATTACTAAACATAAATCCTATAACTCATATTTATTGTCTCAAAAGCCTGACTAGAACTTACATGTATTCTCCAGGATTTCCATGGATGACTGCTCAAGGGATGACTGATGTCAAGGGAAATTTTTCTTCAGTTTTGGTGGTGAATGGACTGGACTCTAGCTTAAGCATTATTAATATTTAATGAGCTAAATTCTTCATGCTTAAAACAGAGGAATTAATAAACAAGAGCCTTTGTACAATTTAATTTTACAGAAAAGGAAACTGAGCCAGCACTTCTAGAGTTGTTTTTCCCGACAAAGTAGGTATGGATGGAGACCAAAAAGCATAGGGCTTCTGGCTGCCAGCCTGGTGCTCTGGCAATGAAACTACATTTCTGCTATTAATAGTAACATAGCCTCCCCTTTTAGAAGTACTGTATGAAGTATGTTACACAACTCTCGCTGATTCATAGCCTTGCATGACTCTCAAAACAAATGATCAATTAAAGTTCTCATGTTGTTGCAGGCTTTGATTGCTTTTAACAGTAGTACAATCAATTTTCAGAATTCATTACTACATGAAGTTAATCTGCAGAAACACCTTTGCTACTATTTTTTTTACTTCTTCTAGACAATCCTTTTGAAAAGCAAAACCCTTTGATCATTCTACAGCTGAATTAACACTCTACAAGAAAATAATTTCTCTTTTTCAAGCTGTGATATTTTTCTATCCACTCAGCCATGCTGTCAGTAGTAAAGCACTTCTGATTAAAAAGCGATGCTTTTATCCTGGAACAGCCAACATTCCCTATAGAAGTGGTAGACAAGTCATATGGAAAACCATGTGTATCTAAATATCTGCTCTTATGAACTTCTTATTCCACATATATTTCTAGGCTCTGCCCAGCTACTCTGTATGACTCTATAAGTTTAAAAAGTTGGAAAATTGCCCAAGCAGTGGAGGCAGTATTTACTTCTGATAGAAACACCAGCTGCCATCTTCCACACCACGTGCCCCTCTCCCTTCCACAAAGAAATGCCGCAGAGGCATTTGTGGGGCACAGCAAAGCATATGGTACCCCACTGAATTCCTGGTCAGTCCAGAGGGCTCCATGGAGCTACAACCATGGTCTTCAGGAACAGACTGCAGTCAGCATCAAGAAACACCTCAGGTTATTTTGGCTCCTGGTAAGCGCAGCTCTGTTTTCAGTGTAATGATGCCAGCTCACATTTAGGTGAGTATCTGGCTGCAGTATACAAACATAGGGCAATTCTAGTAATTGCCCCATATTATAATTCTAATTCCTTCAAAACCCTTTTTCCCATGCTTGAGGTAGGAATGTGCCTATATCAACTAATTATACATAAATATAACTATATACTGCAGTTGAATAGTACAACCTTACATGTGTGATTTATTAAAACAAAGAATTATAAATGTTAATAGGTCTGATTTTGAAGTTTATATATAAACAAAAGGTGTGAAATATTTTTCATGTTATACCCTGACAGATAAATTTATGTTCTTAGAAGTGTTTCACATATGCAAACTATTCCCCATGGTTGTTCCTGAAAACTCAATTTCTAGATATGTATAAATGTAATGAAAAATAAGTGCTTTCAACTTTATTGGAAGACCAGATGACCAGGAAGGTAGAATATGTGAGTGACTCCTGAACAAGTTTTAATGGTGCCAGGGTGATCATAATTTATCAGACTTCTACCATTCCAAACCTACTACATTCTCATCTTAGTGGTTTTGGCAACTGTTTCAACTCTCTACTTCCTAACCTATTATTCTGAATTTTGTGACAATAGAATATAATTCAATTGCAGATTGAACATGGCTAGTGATGCCTGAAGGATTTTTTCTGCTTTTTCTCTGAATATTTCTTACACTGTTCCCTACATTCACAAGTATTAGCATGCATACTTGTAATGCTTTAGGTGATAGTGTAGCCTGGTTTCATGGTGTTTAGCAGGCCAGTAGACTAAACACCCCTGAAACCACGTAGAGTTAGAGACCAAACACCCTGTTTTCGTGAGCCCTCAAGGCCTCCTAGTAGGATAGATTTTGTAAACTAGAAGTTAGCCCACCTCGGCCCCTTATTGGGCCCTCTGGTTAGATATGCTAATGTGTAGAGTCTTTAATTGTATACTCGACTGGGGGGAGGGGGCTTTTGCGGCGTGTTCTACCTGGACGGCAGAAGCCATCGAACGGGATCCTATTAAAATACCGAGGTAAACAACCCCCAACCCTTTCACCGCGTTTGAGCCTTTATTTCCTAAGACCAGAAAAAGGCATCACTAGTAATGGCATGAAAGGAATTAATAAAACAGCATAGCATTCTGTTACTGAGATTAGACATCCGCTCACAGTATCTAAAATATCAGATCTACAAGCTGATGCTTCTAAAAGAAAACCAAGCAAATGCAATTGTCACAATTCCTTGTGGACAGTTAATTTGATCTGGACAGGACTCACTTCTCAAACTGAATTTTTTCTAGGAGTTAATTCTATGAGGGCAACTATTATTTTTGGGTTGTATTTTGTTGGTGAGAGAAGCAGGCTGCCTCTGTAAGCCCCATCTCTGAGGGCTTGCTCCCAGGGTTGATCAAGGTTCATTTACAGAATCAGCAGCCCAAGTGAATTTCTTGTAGAATGTTTATTCATGTGGGCTCCATTTGTGGGCATCTTCTGCAAGACTCTGAGTCATCTCAAACTACCATTAAAACTACTGGACCTGTGTAAATTGGCACAGTGCTTGAAAAGATTGGCTAGGTATGAAAGTGTGCCTTCATTCTCTATGTTTGCTGATTGAATGGGCTATTGCACATAGGTCAGGAACCTTTCCTAAGGAAGTTTTAAAAGTCTCCAGGCAGCACAGACAATACACAGAGGACAAAAGTGTCTATTTGCTTTGTACCAACACTTTATTCTCGTAAATCAGTTTATAGGAACAAATACTAGGTAAGATTATTATCTGTCTTTTCTATTTTTTTTCCTTGTATTTCCTTTTTTTTGCCTTGGTGATAGAACTATGACTGTACTTTAAAGTTCAGTCCTCCTTTCAAGCAAGCCACTTTACTATGTGCTTACTATGGATCTGATTTACTATACGCAACGCCAGAGATTACTTGCAAACCACCACATTTTTGCAGACAAAGCAAAAATCTCAGAGTCTGAAGAGAGATGAAAGGAAGATCTACTGAACAAAGTAGATCTTCCATAATACATAGAGAAGGAAAAGGGCTACAGCACACTTGAGTGCCTTGAACGCAGTCAAATGATGTGCTGTTCTAGAATAGCTAAGAAAATAATTTTATGGTACAGGCACAAAACAGTCCTAGTCTCACTCTGCATAGCAGTCCAATGCATTTTCTGAAAACAAGCAGATTGAGATGTGAGCATTGCTCTCTGCTAGTTTACACACAACACAACGTGGTTGATACAGGCTTCTCAAAGCTCCAGGCAACTAAAAGAAACTTCCCCTGCTTGGGAGCTGCCACCACCTGCTCAGGAAAAGTTGGGAAGCCTAGACAAGCTCAGCAGCATGTACCAAAGGTCAAACAGCACTGTCAATGCTCAACTGATGGCAGAAAGGAAGGTTGGAAATCTCACGCCTGTTATAAATGCCCCACCTGACACTGTTTTTTGCAGAGCTCCAGGGAATACTAGAAAGGGAAAGACTGTTTCTAAGAAAGATGAAAGCCAAAAAATGGAGAGATACCATTCCTAAAATAAGGTTGCCTGGTCAGAGGTTGGCCTCTCACTTCCAACCAATGAACTGCATTAGCTAGCAACAGAGAGTCAACCACTCCTTTGGTTACCAGAGACAGAGAGGCTGTTTTGTGTAAACTTGAAGGGAAAGACATGATGATCCACAAACAAAATCTGTCCTTGAGAAAAGTCTTAAAGAAACCTTTGAATTCAGGAAATTTTGGAATTATACCAAGAAATATATATTTGTAGGCAGGCCACTAACTAAACACTGAAATTAGATGGGATGTGCACACTAAACAAAGAACCTGACACATCTTGCACTTCCCCAAGTTCTGAATGAACTTCAATGGCAGCACTGAATGGAGCATGCTGCTGTAGCTCAATTCAACACAACTAAAGCATAAATATCCACAGTTTTGGTCGGCATCTGTCAAGAAAGGTCACAACCCCAGAACCAAAAAGGGTTGAGAAGCCATCTTGCTGCAGAGTAACTACTAGAAGTATCATTTTCATGAAAACATGATAGGATTTTGGAAGCAATCTGTGTAGCACTTAAAGGACAGATACATACCTTTCTCAAGTTGCTTAATGTAATACAATCCAGTGTAGTTCTTCTAGGAACTCTCAAGCAGCTATTTACAACTCAAAGCATTGATCTATTGCAGTCACATGGTGACTGCAACATTAGCTCTGTGGGTTATTGTAGGGGCACTGCTTTTTTTAAACCAAAGGGCATTAGCATCTAGGACATCAGTCAACCATGTGTGATTAGGTATGAAGTTTCTCAAATGAATCTGTTGTCATGATCAACAGAAAATAAAAATACTATCCCCACTTGACAAGGTTCAGCACTATCGAATCAGGTCTTAAAACTGGAAATTAACTAGTTCCTCTGCAAAATTATATATAATGCACCTTGCTGGAAAGATCCTTCAACAAGGATGCAGATAAGGTGAAATGCATTCATAAAAATTATCAAAACTCTGTACTTACTTGCTTTTTCTTGTAGAATCCCTTCTTGTCACAATTCGGAATATGAAAGCCCCTGGGACTCAAGACATTCAGGATCTTTAGGTGGTTTAATGTGTCTTCCATTTCTCTACGACATGGACCCTGTTAACAAGCATGTTTTAGAAATCACAGATGAAACTGCACTCCCAAATTCCATCTTTTACACAAGAGTTAATGAATCTTTAAAGGGTAAAAAACCACAAACCCAAACAAATTCATTAAAACAAAGAGGTGGCTGAATATGTCAAAAGCAGACCTTTAAAAAAAAAAAATTCTGACTTTCTGGTCTATTCAAGATAAACTGATTTCTAAATATTGAAGGCCCTAGTCTATGCTGAGGCACATATTGGCATTTCCTTTTGAAATCACACTCACATATACCTTTGGGAAGGCTTCACCAGTAAATAAATCAATCACCTGTAACAAGTTTGGAAAAGCCAGCCTTGCACCAAATGGGAAAAGAAGAAAGTAGGCCACTGGAAATGCATGACTAGATAGGCCTTCCCCAATGACTTTTTATTTGTTTGTGCTTCTGCTGGATTTGAAAGCTTAAATGAAATTGATTCAGTTGAAAATAAGTGGTTTGGCATAATGTATATATAAAATACCTCAACTTTGGACAACAATCCCCAATTTCAACTGAATCAGATAGATGCAGTCATACAGAGCACCAGTTGCACACAACAATTTCATTAGATAAGTATGTCACTTTTTTCCTTACTTTCTTCATCTGCAAAAGGCTGACAACAATATAATGAGGATTAGCCACAATGAACCAGAAAGAGCTTCCAGAAGCACTTCTAAGAGTATATGTCAAACACCAACTAATTATATCTCATGGCAGCCTTTCAAGGTAGGCAATAAAGCAATATGAGCCCACTTTGCAGTCAGAAAACCAAGAGCAGAGGACTTCATATTTTGCCAGAGGCCAAGACGGCAGTCAGTGTCAGCAGTGGGATCAGGATTCAAGAGTCACAGCCTAGAAACTGTGCTTAGCTGCACTCCTATCACTGACTTGCACCACCAGCCCACATCTTCAGCAGAGACACAAAAAAATTTCTTTGCGTGGTTTCGTGGTTTAAAAGTATTTAAGTTGCTGCATTGACACAAAGACTCATTTGGTGCTGTTTTTAATTAGTGAAGTAATGACATTTATACTTTCAAGTGGCAATATTAATCGTTTGCTCATGTAAAGGACCTTTTATGTCTGAAGTCATGCCATCTCCATAGTACTACTGGAGATTAAAATAGAGTCTTTTGGTCAGTAAAGACCTTCCTTGTTGCCTTCACTTTTTCTTTTCGTACCAGTCTCAAAGCTCTAAACTTGGGCTTTAAATGGCTTCCCTTACTGCTCAAACACACTGACTGCAAGTGACAGACATTCAGAGATTTGGTCCCAAACTAGGCCTACAAAAAGATCAATAGCTTTTAAAAAATTTTTATTTTGAAGCAAGCTTCCAAAGTCAGCCAGACCAGTAACAAAAGCTAACATGCAGACACAGTTAGAAGAGCATTTGCTAACAAAGGTATCTGTCCCTGGTGGACTTATTTCAGGTTCTTAAAGACATCAGCAGCCTTGGTAAACTGGTATACCTTTGCTCATGGACCCAACTATCATAACTCATCCTAGTTAAGAATCTATTTCCTCAACATTCATTTTTTCAGTGATAACACTTTTACTTCACATTTTTGGGAGGAGGACACTCTGGAAGGCAGATACTGAAGTGATATTACTAGATTGCTGGACATCAGTGACAAACTAAAAATGAAGCTTCTCTTGGAAGCTACACTCTCTTCAGGCAGAGGTTTTCACCTCATACATGTTTCAAAACCTTTTGAAGATGAGAAGCCATGTTTGTTTTCACTATGCCTGTTTTGATAAAATGCCAAAGTATATACAGATGCATTTTTCAAGCCATTTGGCCTAAGGCACAGGTTATCAGCTGAATGTACAGGAAGAGAATTATTCTTGCCCTCAGATTAACCACACTCTGACTGTCCTGCAAATTCACTGGGCACAGTCAATAAGAAGCAATGGCAGCTCATGTGACCACAAGACTTTGCATTTAGGCAGCAGCACCAAACAGCAACTGCAAGTGGAAGTGATGCTCAACATGTCATACAGTGACTGACTAGTCAAGATCCTAATCCTCAGATCAGCCTAAATTTATCTCCCTGGGTTTGCACCAGGCAGCGGAGAACAGTGCCATTACACTCAATGTGAAACATCTTTTTACCATTGTTGCAACTCAATTACACTGTTTGCAACCAAGTTTAATGATGACACTATTAAACCTGTCCCAAGTCCACTCACAGAAATGTGGGACAATTACAGGGGGGAATAAGAACTTTCAACTTCTAAGAAACTTCAGTGAAAGTCATGCTTGTATTGATGTAAACATCATTATGTTAGTCCTACATGTTTCCTGAACACAATCTTCTTGGTCTGCTGATTGGGTATGCATTTGCAGAGCCAATAGATTTACCAGTTAAAATGCCAGAATGCCCTAAAAGGCTGTAGCAATTATCACTCTTTAGCTATTTTAGTGCAATTATTTTTCATATGCCAATTATCACTCTTTAGCTATTTAGTGCAATTATTTGCCATATGCACAACATGTATACATATATACACATGCACACATTCACATGCTGGCAAATGCCTTCCTATTTACAAAAATACTTACATATTCAGTCTCTTGTTTAGATTCAGAAGAAAAATTCAATGTATCCGTACTCTGTGAATCATATTCCACTTTATAGCGTTGTGTATCTTTGGCTTGCACTTTCCTGATGATATCTATTTTGATGTGTGGTGGATGCATCTTGGAATCTGGCACTCTGTGAGAGTTTGTAATGGCCTGATTTTCTACGCTGCTGGTACTCCTGTCTTCTGAATCACTGAAATTTCCTTCAAAAAGAACAAATGCAGAAGAAACAACATTACTTAGCTGTATCTGCAAGGGCATAGAAACATAGAGTCATAGAATATCTTGAGTTGGAAGAGACCCACACGGCTTGTCAAGTCCAACTCCTGGCCCTGCACAGGACAGCACCAAGAATCAAACCATGTGTCTGACAGTATTGTTCAAATACTTCTTGAACACTGTCAGTCTTGGAGCTGCGACCACTTCCCTAGGGAGCCCACCCACCCTCTGAGTGAAGAACCTTTTCTTAATATCTAACCTCTACCTCCCCTGACGCAGCTTCATACCATTCCCTCAGATTCTATCACTGGTCACAAGCAAGAAGAGATTAGTGCCTGCCCTTCTGCTTTCTCTTGTATGGAAGCTGTAGACCACAATGAGGTCTCCCCTCAGACACAAGCCACTAGATTAGTCTGTGTGTTTAATTTTCCTTTTTACAAAATAGCAATGTACAAAAAGGTTAACTATGTATCATTCTGCATGTGTCAGCACCTTTGTTGCCAAGCGATGAGTTTCCTAACTGAAGCATTCCCATGCTCAGTGCGGCCTCGCCAAGTGCCCAGCTGCATCGCCTGTTCAGACCGTACCCAAGATCTGAGAACCATCCGCGGCCACTGCCCAGGGAACCACGGCCGCGCCGCCCGCCGGCGGCAGGGGGCAGGCATGCAGCGCAGGAGCGAAACCGCCACAGCCCCACCGGAGCTGGGGCGCGGATCCCTCCCCTCCACCACTGCCGACTGCAGCAACCCCAGATAAACACGGCCGGTTTCGGGCACTTACGGGCTGCAATGTTGACTCTGCCTGTCCCAGGGCTGTAACTTTTTTTTTTTTTTTTTTCATTAAGAGACATTAATACCATCAACTCTAGTCCACTGAGTTTCCTGGTTCTAATTATCCATTTCTTTTTTTTTTTTTTTTCCTTAACTTTATTCAACGCACAGAACAGGAAAGAAAAAGAACAGCACACTTTTATTTCTCTGCTATTAAAATAAATAAAAAAAACAAACCAAAAACATTTCTTGGTGTACAAAACACATTTTAAAGGTAATGGACAAAAACTACCCTTCGTTCTGTAATGGTTCCAAGGACAAATATTGTTTTCATCCTGAGCTTCAAAAATATTTTCTCTTTAAACTACCATCCACAAAAAGCCAGAAGAATAAGCACATTTTTCTTACATACTCCATAAATTCAGTGTTCCTGTACCTTCTAAGGTATTTGTCTATCCTGCATTTCTCTCTGTTAGGAGACTCCTGCAGTGCAACTGTAACTATTTGCAATTCCTTCAGGGAATTTTTCCAGTTGAGGTGTTCCTAACAGCTAAGTAATAGCTAAGCCTCACTAGTTGCTGTCTTATCTGCTGACCACTGTTCTTTGGGGGCTTTTCTGGGGGCTTTTGGGGGGGTTTTTTGTTTGGCTTTTTTTTTGTTTGTTTGTTTGGGTTTTTTTTGTTGGTTCTTTTTGTTTGTTTGTTTTGTTTTTAGGAAATCCTGTTAGGAATGCACAATGATAACATCCAATAGTAAAATTACACTTAATGACTCACTAAAAAAATCACAAAAGTTGAGAAATTCAGTGCTAAAAGTCCATGTTCACATAGTTCATTGATGCTAAATATTTCAACAGGGGATACAGTGGCACTGTCAATACACAGGAATGGGGAAAGGAACATAAGAGGAAGAGGGTTCTCAATTAACAATTTGGTACTGGTGGTTTTAGTGCAGCCACTGCTGCCAGTGGACATAATTTACCAGGAAAATCCAAATCACACTGCAAATGAATTAAGGAAGTTTAAGCTCTAAGTCCAAATTTCCTGGCTTTTGTGGGTTTCACTCAGACTCTCAGCAGTATTTGAACATATTTCTGGTGACTTAATGTCCTGTTTTGAATCAGTACTATTTTCCCCCCACATTCTCAATGAAACTTGCAAGAAATGAGTCACTAAAATGTTATAAACCCGAATCTAGGTTTTCTGCAGCCAGTCCAGTTCATTAGTTTTTCTTTCTACCAAAAATTAAGTAGAAAATATTCTTACCATATATTGAGCATCTATGATCATGTCTGGCCATTTCCGTTTGGAGTCCATCACAGTTTAATAGCACTTCTTACACTTCAGATTAAAATGGTAATATTGCCACATTTTAAACTGTGACACATATTTGATTAACTCAGTTTCACAAAACTTGGTGCCATGCTAGCTTTGCATCCTAATAAGAGAAACAGAACTGCCATGAGAGTTACCTACTCTCTTTTTTAAAAGAGATTAAAAGGGTTGCAAATGTACACTAGTATCTTTTTTTGCGCAGAAAAACCAACTGGAAAGTCAGTGGCTTACTGCAGTATCTGTTATTATGCTACTGTAATATACTCTACCCTATACCAACTTCTAGGAATTTCTGTGAACTAGGAAGGACCAAGAGAATAGCAGGCAATGCAGGACCTAGCTGTGTGTAAAGGACATGATGTGATCCTGCTCAGAGAGGTGTATATCAGGGAGTGTTGGCTTTAGAGCTGGGAGTGACTGGTCCTCGTGAGGAAGTGGGCACTATGTGTCATATAGGTTCTGGGTATTTCTTCCTTCTTGCACACCAAGTTTACAGCCTTCACTCCTTGAATGTGAACTGTAAAGGTCCTACTACACACTTTTTAAGGATTCAAAAGTTCCTATGGATTTCAAAATTGGAGTTCTTCCTCAGCCAGGAATGCAGAAATAAGAATTCAGCAGAAAATAAAAAGATTTTCAGCTCAGTACAATTCTGTCTTTCCCTTCCTCCTTCTCTAATAGTCACTACCCCTAGATTACATGCCACCAACTCCTAAGTACCAAGGAGACATCTCTTGTTCCCAGTGTGACTCCAAGGATGAACAGGATGAGCCAAGCTCATGTGATGAAGGAAGCTACTCAATGTTCCAAGGAGATTAAAAACTTCAGTTAATACCTCCAAACTCTCATTCAAATTGTCACAGCTTGGAAGCAGCACATAAATAATTATAATAAGCATCTCTTCTTCTTCTTCTAACAGGCACTTAATTGGAGTGCTGGTACCACTTTCTCTGCTAAGGAACGGCTAGTCAGAGTCCCTACAACCTAGCAGAAAATCTTCTGGCTTTTGAAAAATGCAAACAGTGGAAAGCCTTTTGACACACTTTTCTATTAAAAAAATGCTAACATACTTGCTGTTGGTTAGCAAACAGTTTAATTAAATGCTTGCATAGAGGGAGAGTGCTCTCTCGATCTGAATCTCAAGTTTCCCTGTCTTAAGCTCAAAATGTGTATGCTAACAGAACTTCTTCCAATAGTCCCTTCCTTTTCAAACAAAACCCCTTCTGTGAACATCTCACTTACAAGACAGGTACAGGAAGAGGTACAGGAAATCTTCGTTTGACCAAGGATTTATTTGTAGTACAGACAAAAAACGTCCTCTTAAACACTGTTGTGCAATTGCTTTGTTCTGAATAACCACTTTTCCAGGCGAAAGGGATAAATTTAAATTTAAGTTGTTTTTGGAGGGGTTTTTTGTTGGTTTTTTGTTTGTTTGGTTTTGGGGTTTTTTTTTGGTGTTTTCTTTCTTTTTCTCTCTGTGCTTAGGCTTCCCTGAGTTACCCACGCTGCAGTGCAGGAGTTAGAGCCACTCCCTCGAGTTTTTTGCTCACTCTCTTTCCAGGTACACCGGAGACAAACGGCGAGGATTTCAACCTCTCTCTCTCCATCCAGGCTATGTAGCCTGGCAGTCCCATGCACCCGCAGAAGTCACACGCAACCCCTCTCCCAACTGCCCCTTTTTTTTTTTTTTTTTTTTTTTTTTTTTTTTTTTTTTTTTTTTTTTTTTAAGAAAAAAAGCGCAACTCTGTCACTTTTGCGAGGAGGTACTTCTCAGTAAGTGTTGAAGAAAACACAAATAAGGTAGAAGAGGAAAATTGTCCTTTTTTTCGGCCAAAGCACACCCCCAAAACCGATCCCAGGCTCGGCTACATGGCTACCGGCGGGGCTCCCGCCCACGGGCCGGCAGCAGGCGGACAGTAAACGAGGGCCGTTTCCGGAGACAGACCTCTGCCGCAAGCTCGCCCACGCCTCCCCGCTCGTGCTGCTCCCTTTGTAACTTAAAACAAAAGAAAGCGACACAGAAAAACCCCAACCAACCAAAAAAATCCACAAAAACCGAAACAACAACAACACCCTCAAAAGCCCCAACAACAAGAAGAAAGCAGCGAAGAGGGAGACCGGCGCGCAGGAAAGCCACCCCTTCGCCTCCCACCCCGGCCGCAGCCCCTTACCTGCAGCGTGCGGTCCCGGCAGTAGAAAGGCCCGCAGTTTGCCGCCCGCCGTAGCGTTGGTGCAGAGCCCGCGGCCCTCGAGTAGCGCCTGCAGCGGCCGCGCCTCCACCCGACGCGGCTGGCAGCTGAGTCCCGCGCCGCAGCGCTCCGTGTAGATGCCGCAGGACTGCCCCGGGAGCAAGGCGCAGGTGAGGCAGCAGCCACAGCCTGGCTCCCGCACCCGTTCGGCGCAGTCGGGCTGCAGGGGCTTGCACTGCTGCAGCGCCCGTGCGTCGCAAGGCTCGCAGTGGACCACCGGCCCCGCCAGCGCCGCCGCCGCCCGCCGAGCCAGCAGCGCCATTGCCGCCGCTGCCACTGCCCACAGCACGCCGGGCCGCGGCACCATGGCAACCGGTGGAGGGGGCCGCTGGGAGCCGCCCCCGCGCACCCCGGCCGGGCGCGGGACGGGCAGAGCCCCGCGCGGACGCTCAAACGCCGCCGCGGGCGGAGGGAACTGAGCGCAGCGGCGTCCCCCGAACCGCCTCCGAGGGGGCTGCGCGGAGCGGAGCCGCCGGCCGCTCGCAAGCCTGCCGGCGTGAGGAGGCGGGAAGCCGCGCTGCCGGTACTCGTACGCCGGCCCTCTCTGCAGTCGTTTGCCCACAGTCACATCAAGGCAGCAAAAGCTCGCTAGCAACAAAGGCAACTTTTTCCTTCTCTTCTCCCCCCTCCTCCCTGCAGTGCGCCTGAATCACTGGGCTCGACAGTAACTTTTCTTTTTTTTTTTTTTGCCACACACAACACTCAGAAAAAAGGAAAAAAAAAACCCTTTGCAAGAGTTAAAAGAAAAAAAAAAGCTAAGCCCAGACGGTCTGAAGAAAACTTAGTCCAAAAATGTTTCAGAAAAGAAGGAGACAGCGCCGAGAAGGAAAAAATAGAGACGGGGGAAAGCAAAAGCGAGGTTCCCTTCGTTTTATTCCCCGTGCCGTCTGCCAGCCGTGCTGTCCTGCTTCACTCCCCGCCACTCCGCATCCAGCTATCCCCCGTGCCGTCCGTCTGCCCTATATAGCGCCGCGGTCGCCGGCCCGCCCCGCGCCAGGAACAACACGCGGCGCAGCGCGGCAGCGAGCCCCGGCCCTTGCCGGATCCAGGGTTCGGTCACGCAGATCTGTGAGGGCGGTGCGGTGCAGGAGGGAGGAATAGGCGGGGGATGCGACGCTGCCGGGGGTTTATGGGCACTTCTTAGAAATTAGGGGTATGGCTCTGGCGAGAGGGCCACGTCCTGTGCCTCTAGTTTTAAGAAAAAGGGGTCTCTCTGTGCGTGTGTGCTTCCCCATGACAGTATGTGTTTCCTTGGCACCGACAGAGGCGAGAGAAGCTCGCGGAGAGTGTCCTTTTTTGGACTCCTAGCTACAATCCTGTACACTTTGGGGCTGAGAACCCCGGCCCTGGTGAAAATGTGCATATGATCACGTTCGCAGAAGCCCGCACGCCGGCCCGCAGGTTCGGGCATACCTTGAGACCAGCTTACAGCTCCCATGACAGCTGCCTTTCCAAGGAAGACTGGGGAGAAATGTATGTGCATGACCACACCCACACGCTCACGCACTTCATCCACGTTTGCCCAGACGTTGCTCTCTGGCCCAGGACTCGGCCCCATCTTCGTGGCTGTGCCTCCCTTAACTTTTAAGTGTTCTCCGAACTCTTAAAACTTTTCCTTCCATCTATAAAAAACTGGTTTCCTTTGCAATGGAAATCTAGGACAAAAAAGACAAACAGTCCACCCCCCCCAAACCCCCAACATCGAAATTCTATGTGGACTTTGCACAATGCATGTATTTGTGTTCAGGTCACTGCAGATTCTCTTACCACTTCTCTAGGCTTATTTTGCTCCCCCTGTTAACTTTGCTTAACTTTGACTGAGAAAATCTGAATTGGCAGTGCCTAATTTTGTGACCATTCTTTCTGAAGCTCCATATATGGTATTTCAGTCAGAGAAACTTGCTCATCAAGAAAAATAAAAACAGCAATGCTCACAGATACTAGCTTGTACAAATATATTCTGTCCTGGGAATGATGAGCCAGACTACCGTTCTACTTTCAGCTCCTTCATTAACACTGAAGTTCATCTTCCAGTAATTCATCAGCTGTTAATATGAGTCAAAATTCAAGTGAAAGAGAGAAGTATACATGTTATTGCTCAAGGTACTGGCCATAATACTGTTAATCTTGAAAGCTGCACTTTCTACAAGTAATATTTTTTAGATAATTATAGTCGCCTTTTCAGTTTTTTCTATTCTTAATTCAGTACTTATACCTTGCAAATAGCATCTTGAAAGGACAATAGTACATAGCAAGATGAAAAAAATCTGTTTTTATTTTTGAATAATATGGTGCAAGAGTAGACACTTTCCCTTGGAAAATTAAAGATGTTTTAGGAGAGAGATCAGCCTTGCTTAACTCCCCGATAGGTGACAACCAAGGCTTTTCAGTCTTCTGTCCTCATGCTCATTTTGTTAATTGACCGAAAGAGGTCGCAGGTTGTCCAGGATTGAATTACAGACTCCCTATCTGCACGAGCCCATCTACAAAGGGGGAATTGATCAAGCCCAATATCCTGCATTTTTGGTTTCACGGTAGGGGTTTTTTGAGGTTTTGTTCCAGATTTTTTTTTTTGTTTGCTTGTTTTGTTTTGTTTTTTTTCCCCAGACTACTGCAGGAAAATTTGCTGCTACTTTTTTGTAAATTTTGGTTTTAAGAACTGTTTGTAATTGATGAAGTCCAAAAATCCTTGGGATTGTCTGGCAGCATGTATCAGATTAGGTCTAGCAGGAAAAGAAGGCCTTCTTCCTTCCACACTGTATCTATTAAGTTGGGGTGAGCTTTTATAGCATGCTGCATTCAAAACTGGAGCAAAAATGCATAGGAAATGCTGAGAGAATATAAGTAAAATGGAGCAAAGAGGATGGAAGGAATGAAAGAGAGCATGCTTTTCCTTCACCAGAGTTGTACATCTCTTACACAGTAATACTAGTGTAACTTGTATTTCAGACTGTAGCAAGAGCATTTTCATCAAGCTGAATTTTTATTCTCACAATCAGAAAGACTTTTTTTCTTTCTCTTCTTTCGTTCATAATGTTACAGAAGCTGTGGTGCACCATTTTGAAGTCCTGTTAATCCAAGGAGATATCTTCAGTGTCACAAAATAGAAGTAATCATCCTTTTTTAACACACAATTGCTGAACTTGGTATATGTTTTTAAATAGCATTAAATGACAGTTAATGCAGCACCAAGGCACTTTGAATGCACTGTAAATGAAAAATTAGCACCAACAAAGATGCAGCTGGATCACCTTTGCAAGTAGAAAGATGTCAGAGGTCATATGTCAGAGGTCAGGTCAGTCTAACAGCTCCTGCTAAAAACATAGTGGTTTGCACTGTCTTAACGAATGGATACTGCATGAAAATACAGTTTTGAATGACAGAATTTGGTTCAGAGTGGTATTTGGCAATCACAAAATGGGTAACAATGTATCTGGAAAGCCAGAACAGAAGTTTATAAAGAAAAAAACCAAAACTAAAAACCCCAACATGCACATATTGCTAACAGCTGAATTACACTTACATCCCAAACTTCAGCATTATTGACGGAACTGTTCTACTTGGACAAGACCAAGTGCTAAATATGCAAAGTTGAAATGTTTATAAAGCTGTATTTTCACATTTACATGTACTGTTTATTCTAGAGGCTTTGCATTTTTTCCTGTTTATTCAGTGTTACTGGGAGGAGAGGAAGAGACAAAAGTCATGTCTCTACAGTCATTTCTAAACAATAGAAAGCAGAAGAGAAACAACTGAGAGGCACTGTGCTTCAGCAAATCCCATGTCTTCCGATATTATGGAAGCACAGAAAGAGTGTATTTTATTTCCTCTTTCATTTCATCCTCCCAACTTCTTCATATTCAGCTCTCTTCTCTAGTGCCTTGGCTGAATTCATACCTTTTGGTATGTTTTTGTGGCAGCTGTGTTTGCTACAGGGACAAAACATGGGAAATAGAGCTGTGGTTGAAGTAACTCTACTTTCAGCTTCATGGTCACTTTATGTAGCAATCCCAACTTCTTAGTGTAATTCCTTGTAGTACATGTGGTTATAGTATCCAAAATACAACTGTCAAAAATGTGCGCTTTCCTTATAATGCCATTTTAAAACCTCCTCTTTTTTCAGGCAGAAACAAACAAACAAAGAAACAAAACCCGAAACAAAAACAAAACAAAAAACCCAAACAAAAACAATCAAATGAAAAAACCTTCACAGAAATCTAGAGATACATAGTTCATCTTGGGTTGGGGGCTAAATCCTCATTTTCAAAGCATCCCTTAATTTTGGTATCTCTGCTCTTCTTTTTTCCAAACTTCTGAAGTAAAGAGAAAGCAGGATTTCCTCAATATGTTTTTGTTTTTCAGAGGAAGAACTCTCAGATTTACAATTAAGTCAGTTGATATAATACTTAATTGAAAAGATACTTTGCCATATCCATGCTTTCACAAGGGCAAGGAGTGAAATCTCAGTATTATTTGTCAACTGTCTGTAAAAACATAGTTTAATGAAAATTTCCTGCAGGTCTCCTTCTGGTTTGGGGCTAGACATTAACTTTTCAGATATTTTCCAAGTCTTTAGACTCTTACATGAGGCGTGCAGGCTTACAAAGAACTAATTCTACTGGATTCCTCACAAATGCTACCCTGTGCTGCTTGTCTGAAGATGGCAATCTGGCGTGATGGAACAAACTGAATTTGAAAGCAGATAAAACTAGGAAACCAAAGGGGAAATAACAAATGCTTTGCTGGGAAGTCAAATGAATTGAGACATTTCTTTGCTATCCGACATACATAATGAAAGGATGGTACTACAGAAACAGTTACCAAACACTTCCTCTTACTAATTAAGACATCTTGTTAAACATAGTAGAGGAAGGGTAGATAGCTGATCGGTTTCCATTTACGAAGTTCTTATTCAGAGATGTGTTCGTATCTTTTATGTGCTAGGTAGACATTATATAGTGGCCTGGCAATAAAAATCGTATGGAATTTAAAGAGAACAGGGGGATTAGAGGGAGGAGGAAATTAGGAAAAAATCTGTCTCCCAGGACTTCTTCATAAAAAGAGAAGAGATTGTTGCTTGACCAGATGTTCTCCACACCCACACTGCAGTCAGCAATCTGGGTATTGTGCATGTTCCAAAATGCAGATGTCATAAGAGATGAAAGGAGAAATGCTGCTGCTTCAAAGTGTTCAGTCTGCTGCAGATAGACTTACTGACAGAGTTGAACTTCTGTCCACAAGTAAAAAGAAAAAAGAAAAAGAAAAAGAAAAAGAAAAAGAAAAAGAAAAAGAAAAAGAAAAAGAAAAAGAAAAAGAAAAAGAAAAAGAAAAAGAAAAAGAAAAAGAAAAAGAAAAAAAAAGAAAAAGAAAAAGAAAAAGAAAAAAACAACAACCCTAATAAAAAAGCATATCCTACCTTAAAATCTCAGTGAGGTGTTTAAGTGGGAAGACTTTAGATTACTGGAAGAAGAATACAGCTAAGACTGGAGTGAATGGTGAACTGACCTTTATGCATATTTGATTTTGATTAAATACATTATGTTTTAGGTCATTCTAAAAATTAGCAGGTCATGAACATACCTTGTGTTAAAGTAGATTTACATACAATCATGGTCAGAAGACAAAAAGTATAAGAAAATATGTGATAAATCAATTTTGCACAAGCTGATTCTTTTCTCTATTCATCAGTCTCACAGCTTCATGACACTACGTTACAGTAGAAAAAAATCTCATTATATTTCTAAATTGTCACCTATATGGAACAAACAGTCTGTAATTTTAATACCTGTAAATCTAGATGCTTTGTTATCATGTGGCCTTCGGAATAAGACAAAAAGCACTCTCAAAAACTTTGCAGGATGTAAGTTGAGCAAGAAAAATACTAAGCTGCAAAATAATCTATCACAGACTGCTGTTAGAGCTAAAAGGATATGCTGTGAGTTGTGTTGAAAAGTTTCCTCCTACAAAAAGCATGAAGTGTTCTGGGACAATCTGTGTGCAAAAAAAAAACCCAGATAGTTTGAAGTCCATTTTATTAATTACACAAGTTCAAATAACATATATCAACCATTTCCAGGTGAGAGTGATATCTCTAACATCCTATATATTGCCCTAGCTGATGAATTATTGATTGTAAATTATCAATATTTGTCACACCTTCTCTCTTTTCAACTCTACTCTTTCGTTTTGTTTTATCTTGGATGTCAGACTATGAATCTTAGTCCAGCATTGGGCAGCATGGAACACCCAAAGTCTCTTTGGTCTCACAGGAGTGAAGGTCTGTCCTTCTGTTGATTACACGGGGTGGATCTCAGGTCTATCTGAATGCCTACTGTTAAGCATCTCAACCCTCTGGCTGCTAATGCCTAAGAAAGTCATAGGTTGCAATCTTTAAATAACCAATTATTACTCACATAATTTTCACAAGTAACTTAGATACATCACCAGGAAACCCACTCATATTATTTGCCATCAGTTCCCACTCTGCTTCAATTTACTTTTTTTGCATTTCTTCAACTAGGATTTCTTCAACTAGGATTTTAATTTCTAGGAAGGCAGCAGTATTCATACTTTCCATTTTATAAGTAATTTATAATTTTGAGTACCTCTACTAATAATGATGTCCATCATGGACACACTGACAGAGTACAAGTAATACATAATTTCTGATTAGCAAACCCCTTATAAAATAGCTCAAATATTAATTCTAAATTAACAGTCTTTCTTTTTTCTTTTTTCACAATGTAGGCCCATATTTTTAAGAAGACTTCAGAAATAGTATTGTTCTCTTCATCATGCAGGGCATAATTTCAACAAAACACACTAATTTGTATGATCAGAAGCTTTATGCACTTCATAGTGTGTACAGCACAATATGTATAGCTCGCTGGTTCCTCTGTCCAGCCCGGCGAAGTATGACAGATTCCAGCTGGCTATATTTCCAGGAGTGCCCCTGTCCCCAGGGCACTCTGGCAGCGTCTTCTAGACACTTAGCCAGAGAAACTGTGGCCTGCGTTGGTGGTGCAGGGACTGAACTCGGTTTAGCTATCAGCTGAAGTTGAATAACGAGAGGGCCCTTGGAGTGCCTGTAATTCTGAGTGGCTTTATTGCAGGATGCTCCACACAGAGGGGAGGCAGGAATTCAAGAGGCCGAGGGGCCCTCAGACACAGACTTAAGAGTTATCTCATACAACCGACCACCAGGGGGTCTGAGGGAGGACAGGGAAGGTGCAGGGTTACTTGGTCCTATGGGAAGGGGAAGGGAAGGGGCCCAGGAGATAACATGGGATAGTACAAAGGCTCTTGGGGGGAGGGAGGAGATGATGGACACCAGCAGTGGCTACTCTGGTTTGTCCTGGGTTAAACCATGGTCACTCCACTTTCCAGGGGGTTCCTAGCCCCTTTGGACTTTCTCCACCAGTCATCTTTCTCTTTTTCTAAGTCATCTCCCCCTGGGGTCTCCAAGGACACATCCACAGCAGCTACAAATATGTGCCCAACAACTCTGTCAGGTTTTCAGTCTAAAATCTCTTTTCTTTACAATGGCATGCAACAAGAGTTGTGCAGGACCATGCACAGAATTATAAAGTAGCAAAATCAGAGTACAAAAACTGTAGCTTCCTGTAGAAAATTAAGTTTCCTATACTTATTAGTATTAGTGTAGATATTTTAAAATAAAAGAGAAATTCTTATGGGTAAGAGGTGCTTAATTGCTTGTCTCACAAGCAAGTTTTGTTTAGTAGATGGTTTGCTGTTTTGCAAATATGTCTTTGGTGGGCATTTCTACCTATTCCTGAAGCAGAACAGGAATAAAAAAAATCAAACCATAGCTAATAATACTTCAAGAAAAGTTCAAATGATTTCACAACAGTGCAGTATCTCTTGGTGACAGAAGATAGGCACAATGCAGTAGTACGCCCGTGAGCAATCTGATCCTAAATCCTTCAAGTATAATGGGAATCTCTGCCATTTTAGATGCCATTAGTTAGGGTCTGTAGATGGAGCATAGTTTTTGGCCATGCATTTGGCCTCTGGATGTGGAAATTGCAGAAAAGTATCCTCATATTTGCTACAGACTGAAAGGAAGAACTTCACAGTAAACTGACAGAAAAATACTTTGCTTCAAAAAACCCATACCTAGAAAGAGAATAGAAACACATATGACATATTTGATAATGCATACTTAATATCATGTGCTGTCTGATGCTTCTTCTTGTTTTTCTGTTTTTCAAAATTCCATATCCCTGAGGGTTAGTCAGAAATTTAGTGTGACTTTTTAAACAGATCTTAAATAAGGCTAGTTACAAATTTCAGCACAGTTAGCATTGCACAAAGCCTATCTCTGCAATTCACAAGTGTTGTATATCTTGGTTTTGGCTCTGAGTCACAAACTCAGTCAGTTCTTAGGAGAATCTTGACAGACAAATCATAGCATATAAACAAACATTCTGCTTCTTCTGTGCACAGTAGTTTCTCAGAAGGATAAATGTCACAAGTGATGCCGGAAAGATACTTACATCTCCTTGTTATACATATAGGTGTGATCAGAAAACAAGGGGACTAAATCAAATCCCATTCTTGCTGCTGAAGTCATTGACAATATTCCTGGTGACCTGGAAGCATTTGGGTTTGAACAAATGAATGGCCCTTTGACATTAGGTTTAGAAGACTAGTACAAAAGAGAATTTTGAAGGGCACCTAGTGCAGAAACAGGAGCTTTTGTACTCCCTACTTCAACTTACTGATCTGATATCACTACAATAAACTACTAGATTTTTATAGGAACCTGGAGTAACAACACCATCGCTGGAAATTTTCTGTTGTTTATTAGAGGAAGAGGACTGTGCTCTATTTACTATTGAACAACTTATTTAAAGTAATTTGACAATTTGGGCATTAGGGGCTCACCTCAAAATTTAGGATGAGAGGACTAGGCCACGAGTTTTGCTAGGGGAGATTTAAATTGGATGTTAGGATAAATTTCTTCGCCAAAAGGGTTCTCAAGCTGGAACAGGCAGTTCAGTGAAGTGGTTGAGTCACCATGGAGGCATTTATAAAATGTGTAGATACAGCACTTAGGGACGTGGCTGGAATTTGCATTGTTAGATTTATGGTTGGAGTCAATGATTTTAAGGGGTCTTTTCCAACCTAAAACATTCTATCATTCTATGATATCTGAACAAAAGTAATTGTGGAGAACGTCTACAAGAAACCCTACTAGCTTTCAGTTAAACAAAATAATCTCTCACGGGGAGTTACTTTTAGGAAGGTAGTCTATGACAGTCATATAACTTGTGAAATCCATTTCACCTTGTTCTCCCACAGGTTTGATTGTCCTTTCATAGCATTGATAATAAATAATGGAGCTAGAATGTTGAACAGTTGGCAGGAGGGGAAAGAGAACAAAGTACTGCATATCAGATCTCACTTGGCAGTAAATCTTGTCATGTAACACTTCACTAGGACATTAGGAGAATAAATTTATCTCTCACTTCACTATCTAGAAATCGTAAAGTACATTAGGCATTATTATTATTATATGTTGGTATTCAAAGTGTAACCTGTTTAAGAACTTGTATATTTGGGATTCTGAGTTTGAAACCAGAATTCAATTCTGAAGGAAGACTTCTGTTTAGAAAACTTCTAAATTATGGATGAAAACTGACAGAATCTGATGTAACTTCTTGCATTGCACAGCAGCTCCTCCCCCCAGAAACAAGAACAATTTCCCAGGCTTGCAAAAAGATGAGTCTATCCCTGTCCTTATTGCCTTCTATAATTTAGTCCACACTTTAGACTATTTCTACACTAAAAATCCTCATTGAATTCAGCCAGATTGTTCAGAAGGATGATGATTGCAGCAGTTTTAACTTACATAAATATATTACTTTTAAATACTCATATATAGTTTTATTATCACAGTAGGACATTGTAGGGTTACACGATGTGTGGTGTAGAAAAGCAGGCCTGGAAGGCCTAGAATAAGCCTCTGTCCTGGGCCCAGAGGTGACCATGGAAGCACATCCAGGTCACCAGAGATGGGCTGGGAAAGAGAATTATGGGTTTGTGGCCTTCTGGACCTATTGTGTGTGAAGATTGTAACTTGTGACCTTATAGGGTATTGTTTACCTGTTACCATAATAGGTAACATCTGTGAAATAGCCCAGGTGATTGGGGAACACTGTGGTGAACATCTTTCCTTTTTTATGTGATGACATATCCTGTCTGTGTAATAGTATTTAAGGAATTTCCACTGCGTGATAAGTAGTAGTCAGTAGAATAGTCTGTAGGAGTAGTCTTAGCAAGTAGTCTGTAGTAGTCTGTAGTCAATAAAGGACTTTGCACTTCTCCATCTCATGTGGGAAGTCTATGTCCTTGTGTAATTACTTCAGGACATGGAAAGGGTTGTACTGACAAAGGTAATAGTCCTATTTCTACAGCCGTGTCCTCCTATGTGCATTCTGTACAATATACAACTGTTTCAGCTTGCTAAAAAAGTATTTCAAGCAGATGCTTCCTGAGTTTTCTGGCCTCATCTACAATCAAATTTCCCAGCAAGAATTTTTATTATTCCAGACAGAGGCTAAAGATAAAGGCCATCTCTTTTCATGTTCCCACTTAAAATGTTACTCTTCATTCTAACCAACTTAATTAATTTCCTTAAATTTCTTCTAGCTCATAAATGACTCTTTAAGGAAAGTACGGCACAAAAATTATAGTCACTGTCTTCTATGGACCACATGTATAATTTCATATTTTATCCCTATTAATCCCATGCAGTATTTTATAATTAAAATAAAAAATAATTGTTTATTGACAGACAAGGTCTCTCAAATCCCAAATTATGATAATAAGTTTGAGAAAAAGCCTACTGCACTCTTGCTGTGCAGTAATTAGGCAGACGCTTGGACTTCACACAAGACGACAGCAGGCAAAGACTGCAGAGACTTTACTATGGCCTTCACCTTGCAGTGTTCTTGTGTAAAGACAACTATCATGAAGTGAAAATTCCTTAAATACCATGACACAGACAGGATATGTCATCATATAAAAAGGAAAGATGTTTACCACACTGTTCTCCAATCACCTGGGTTATTGCACAGTTTTTACCTATTATGGTAACAGGTAAACAATACCCCATACGGTCACAAACTATAATCCTCACTCTCAGTAGGTCCAGAAGGCCACAAACCCATAATTCTCTTTCCCATCCCATCTCTGGTGACCTGGATATGCTTCCATGGTCACCTCTGGCCTAGGAAGGAGACTCACTTTGGGCCTCAAAGCCTGCTCTTCTATAGGGTAATGCAACATTGCTGTTGATAACACATATCAACATAGCTTAAGACTTTCACTAGCACTACTAGTTTCATTCAGCATATTCTCTTCTATAAATCTTCATTGCTCCTCCAAATTCTTAGCATTGCAGAAAATCAGCTCATCTGAATGCAGTGCATGACTTCAATTTTTCTTCTTTACAACTGATGTTTTTCTTGTTTAGAATTTTAAGTTATATCTGCTTAAGGATTGAAATGACAATGCCTTATGACAATCTACACTGATAATGTGCTTAGCTGAGAAGTTAATTAAAAGTCACTTTGGAGACAGACTAGGTCAGGTTTTCTAAGCTAGGTTACCTATCTATGAATCTAAGGACTTGACCCACAAAATATTTTTTATTATGGGAATAGCATATCTAATACAATAATGACAATATATAATAGAATAATCTATATGACAAATGTATGCAAGTATAGACACATATCTTAAACACATCACACAGTCAGTCCCACATCCACATGTGTGACCAAAAGAAGGAACTCAATAGAATGCTATTAAAAACTATTTTTTGTCATTATTCTCAGTTAGATGTAAGCAAAATGTAAAAATATGCCTCAACAAAATGGAGTTGTTTTGCTTTAATAATCTAACCAGAGGTCCAAAATCATCTTTGACTGAAAAAGATGAATAATAGCCATTAGATTTTCTTCCAGACAACTGAACAGACTAGCAGCTCAAAAATCTGGAAATTATTAAACATATAAATACCACTCGGCTGCCTCCTTGGGATGTTAAAAATATTAAAAACAATAGAGACTCATTTGAACTAAGTCATCTGTTGTTCTATGTTGTGGGATCTACAAGATGTGGCAATAACAGATGATACAAAACCACAACGTTCTTAGAAGAAATCTACATTTGGAAATAATTTGTTAAACCATGAATTTTGCACTTTGAAAAGCAACAGCACTATGATTTTCAACCATGCATTAAAAATATACTACTAGTAGTAAGATGAAGGCAATATTTTATATCTTCTAGAGACATTATTATTTCCATATGATGCAATACCTTTGACTTAGTTATGATATACTGTAATAGTGATTGCTATGGTAACTGTGCCTTTCTTAATTGAGCGTATTACAGCCCTCGAAATAATATACAGCTTTAAACAGCAAAGATTAGATACTATAAATACTGTTTATACACTTCAATAGCTCAGTACAGAATAGGGAGGCTTATAGTACTCCAGCCAAATAGGCGCTGGATTAAACTTTTGGTACCATTTCATTCCACTGTTATAAAAGACCAACAACAAGGTGAAGCACTGGAAATCAAATAATCCTTGCATTACTTGCAATGAAAAATACTGTTAACACTGAATGAAATGTAGCTAAAGCTGCTGAATGCAGCAGTCACCCTCCATCAGGGTGCACAGGAGCAGTTAAATTTCCTTATTCAACGAAACTGTTGAAGTAATAGGGACCACCACCCAAAACAAGGGCCACATGCATGGCTGGTCAGATGCTTAGCTGTGTGGGTGGAGGGATTTCTCTGGGAGCTTGGCACGAACACATGGGTTGGGCACTGCTGGAGTAGGGCTGTGCATGTGTTCAGAAGCAAAACAAGCAGCCTAAATGACAGATGATTTCTGGAGACAAATGGGTGGAAACACCAGGTACCGTGAGCGGAAGGACAGACTCTTTCAAAATTTTATTTTCTGCTTCTTTTCAGGAGTGTATGCAAAAATCCAAAAGAACTAAAGACTTAGTTCCATGGGCCTCAGAAATAAGAATCATCAGCCAGCCATAAAAACACTAGCCCACAAATCCAATTAATCTTCTACCAAATAATCACCTACTCAAGAGTGACTAATTTGCATGTCTTAAAGACTGTAAGATTTTTTTCCTAGAGCCCATTACGTCCTTTTATGAAATCTGCCCCCTCCGTGCCGCAATGCATCAGTACTTACACGATTTTTTGTTGGTGGATCAGGCTTCATTAGGTTAGTGTTAAGTTGTGCCTTTCCCTTTTCTCTTAGTAAAAGAAAGTGGATAGTTCTGAGCCCATGCTAGTGTTTCTAAATACAGAATGGTATTTAGAAAGACTTCTGATCAAATTGACACAGGTCTGAAATCAATTCAAGTTATTGATTTTAGACTAGGTATCAATAGAAGAATATGTCATAAATAGAGGTGAGTGGACAATTTTATGGTCACATAACATAATTTTTAAAAAGTTTCACCCTGAGTTGGCCCACTAAGTTTCAATTTTAAACAATCTCTCTGCTGCTTAAGCTGAGAAATAGCTGGCAAAATATTGAATTCTTTAGAAATTCCTTAATGTTAAGACCATTCATTTCATATATTTTGGATTTGATGATGGCTATTTGTAGGAGTGGTAGATATAGAACAAAAGCCCCTGGACCGCTCCTGGTGGGGGAGCCGGAGTGCCACCCCTGCATTGGAAAACACCGTGGTCTAGCCCTGAGCTGGACCACTCCCCCGAGTTCCTTCCAATATGTTGTTATTCGTTCAGTGAGTTATCAATCCAAGTTTAGATATTCCCCTTATTCTGGAAAGTTCATAATTCTCTTAGATATGATTCGCTGTGTACCCCTGACTCCTCTCCTGCTCCTATCCTGTTGGTTGTACCTCCCCAGCCTCTCCCTAACTCCTCCCCAGTACCCTTTTGTAATTGGTTGATCAGTTCCGTTATAAGCCGTTGCACGAGCTAGCTCGAGGCTTTTTGGCCCCGGGATTCAGAGACATTAAACCTTCGTCTGTTACCCAGCCAAAGAGTCGCTCTCTTTTCTCCGCGGTCCTTCTGTGACTCGAGGAATAACCTGCGACCCACCAACGCTCCTATTCCCTGGCGAGGCTGCGTGTCTCTCCTGTCCGTCCACCATCCGGTTAGGACGTTCGGGGTAAACCAGGCGAAATAGGAGCAACCATCGGCAGGTGGTTCGGAGGAACCCCAGCGGCAGAAATCGTGTAGAAATATTTCTACAGCTATTGGATTCTGGATACAACTGCATGTGACATTTCTGGAGAGAGTAACAGTATTTTTTAAGAAAAAAACACATGAGCTTCTAACTCAATGTGCAGATGAAATTGGTTAGCAACCCCCATTACCTACATTACGTTTGAAACTACTACTCCATAAAAATAAAAAGAAAGCTGTGAAAAGTCAGCATTTGCTGTTTACACCAGCTGATTTGTGATCAATGTAATAAAGATGAAACTGTCAGAGTTTCTTGTCCATTCATTCTTTAAAGTACAATAAATAAAATGGCATTTGGAAAACTACCTTCTTCATGCTTTGTTGTTGCGGTCACCACAAGCTCCAGGGCTCACGCCCACATACATCATTAGAAAAAGACAGTTGACTCCGTGGACCAAGTTTATGCACCACTTTGTTTTCATACTTGCACCAAAATTTGGACAACTGGATCTTTTATTTACAAATTGCATAATCTTAAATATAAGATTATTTTAACAAGAGTTTTTCATGCTTTCCATGCAAACCAGATAGAGATTTAAAAGAAGGCAATTTGCTCAGCCTAATCTTACCATCCCAGCTACATGATATTTTAATAATGGCATCATTATTATTCCCATAATAACAGTGAGTTCTGAAATTGAACAAGGCAGCTGGGTTTCTGGGTGCATGAGAGACAATCCTTGCCATGGACTTCCTACAAATAGCAGAAGGAAGAGAAATTAAAGAGGTTGCCTGTGGTTTTTAGAGTCCTCCAAACTCTAAATCAGAGGGTAAATTTTGTGTACAGTTGTACATAGGTTTTCTTCCTTATATGAAAAAAGATTTATTTCTTAGCAAGGCATTGTTTCTATATGAGCAGAGCAGTTTGTCAGCTGGTCAGAAGCAAAGATGCAATTGTTTGTTCACACTGCAAAATGGATTAGTGAAATTATCTTGCTTGACTAGATTGGAAGCATTAGGCTATCTAGGCACTCGGCTTCAGGCAAAGCAGCTGTACCATTTACATGGTGGGCTGCCATCATTTTCAACAGCACAGCTGTGAGGAGAAGCAAACTGTGCTGGGCTGCTGGGGTAAGAACTTCATAAAGAGGTTTTGTTACCAGGGGGATTGCAATGTTAAACTGCATCTTCAGTTTATACATATATAAATATGGATAGGTAGGCATATATATGTCGTGGAGTAATCACAGTTGAAAATTCCCGGTATAAAAAGAGGAGGTGGAGCTGGAAATGAGGTATCCGGTATTACAAGTTCCACATACAGAAAACTCATAAAACCAGGAGAACACCTGGAGAGACTGTCTTTCAGACTTCCAGTTCAGTGAGGGAAAACGTCGCTCTCTCCCTCTCCGGGCGGTGGGTAAGGCTTCCTCAGACCACGTGGCCTGGGGCTGCCAGCCGACATAGTGAGGAGGGGGAGAGGAAGGGGAATAAGTAGACCTGGTCCAGCCTTTCAACAGAAACAGTTCAGCCAAGCTGACATGCTAACTACGATAGGCAGCGCCAGGCTTCGCGGCTCCAGACCCCGCTCTGTTGCCCCAGGCTGAAGTGACTCAGCTCTGCCAGTTTCAGCGCGGCAGGGAGAGGGATTGGGACTTGGCCCCGTAAGGCTCGGGGGCACCCCGCTGGTCAGTTCTGCAGTGCGGCTCGGCGGCTGGAGAGAGAAAAGGCTTGGACTGGGCCCTTCCTATAGCTCAGATGCGGCTCCGTTGGCTCCTTGCAACTCAGTGCGGGAGAGAGAGAGCTCAGGACCGACCCTCTTACAGCTTGAACACGGCCTCACCAGACGACCCCATGCATGGGCCGGCGTGGGAGAAGGCTTAAGCTCCTTCCCTCCCCCCTCCCCTGCAGCCTGGGCACGGCCCCGCCGGACCCCTGTGACTCAGATGGAAAACGGCACAACTACTCTTCAGTTCAGACGCTGACATACTACACTTAAACCACGCGGGCAAAAGTCACGTGTCCATCACTCGGCTGAAAGACAAATTAACTGTTTTCCTTCCAATATCAGGATGGGACTTGAGGGCATTAGTCCCCCGTCCCCCCCAGAAAGAGCACAGGAATGAAGGCACCTACAAAAGGTACAACATAAAGACTTTAAGTTAATGAATGTAACCAAGACCTATAGTCAAAAAACAAAGAGATGAGTGCTTTAAGGCTGAAAATTCTTTTGTAAAAAATATGTTGATAAACTCAGCTATAATGTACCCTGTAATATATGAACAATGGTCTAAAGGAGGTGAAAAAAGGGGGATGTAATGTTCTACGTTGTAAGCAGTAGGCTAAGACTCTTGTGTATAAGATTTCCTTGTCCCGGGAATAATAGAAGACTTGTGTTGCCAATAATGAAGAAAGGGGATTTCGTTGCCACTGTAATAGAAATGTTCATCCTCAAAAAGGCACCTCAGTGACCATCATATGTCCATTGGTAGTAGCCCTGGGAAAGTTACTGAAGTGGGAAGGGGTCCAGAGAAACAAATCTTTTCCTTCGAGGAGGGGTTGCTTACTGGGAGGCTGATAACCATGGAAACTATATTTCCTATGGGGAGTCAACATGATAGAACAAAAGAAAGCTTCTCTCTCTACATAACTTAAGAAGAGAACTATTTTTTCCAGAGGTGGTGATTTAACTACGGGTCAAAGTGTTACCTTTTGTATGGTCAGTAGGAAAGAAATGAAAGGGGTGTGGGGGCGAAAGGTGTTCTAAAGGTTTTGTTCTGGTTCCTGGTTATTATTACTCCTGTTTTAAGTCAGTTAATAAATTCTTTTTATATTCCTTAAAGTATAAGCCTGCTTTGCCTACCATTAATCCTTATCTCACAACAAAATTAAATAATTTTGGCTACAAAATTAATGTTTCTACCTTGTTTTGATCCTCCAAACCTCTAAACCACAACAATATATATGTATTCTTTTAAAAGCCTCAACACAGAAGAGAATTTTTCTTCTAGTGTAATTGCACTAGCTCTCTCAAAGACTTAACCTGAATTGACAAAAGCTGCCTTCTGTCAGCGTGGCTGTGACCAGAGCAGGGGTTCTCTTTAGCATAACTGTGTTGGCCACAATGTGTGAAATTTTTCTATTAAACAAAAATACTGTCTTCTTACACTAGCATAGTGTCATAGGCTGGCTTCTCTTTTCAGAGTCACTGACAGGCATAATGCTATAGTATTTGATGGCAGCATGAAGCCAGATGGGGTATGAGTTGCTGGTCAACAAGGTTCAGATTTTAGTTAAGAAACATCTATATAGCAAAAAGCTGATTGGCATCTTTGTTGGCACATCATAACATTGAACAAACACTGCATGCATACAGAGAGGTTTTTCCTCACTCTTGATTATGATCTCATGCTAAAAAAAAAACAAACCTTTTAGCAAAGCAGAGATACTACCATATATGGTACTTGCCCTGTGCCACCGGGATCCCAGGTTCCTATAGGATACTTCCTGTACCACCCAGACACAGGTGTATTTCTTTCTTTTGTAAAGATAAGAGTCTCCACCAACAATCTCAATCTCTTCAAGATATGAAGTAGGCCTATGTATTTTATTAACATTAGGTTAATAAAACAATAACAAAACACAACAGGAAAGTTGAGTGATTGCTTCTCTAAAACTCCTATTTGGGGACCCACACAGAGGACTGCAAGAGTAAAGTTAAGGGGCTTGGAGGCTGAGATGCTAAGCATTATTGCAAGGAGAAGCACCAACAAGCTAAGCAGGATACCTCACTTCTTCCTTGCACTAGAGCCCATGAAAATTTCACTTCATTATTTGACAGGAAGAGCTTGTTACTAAGATGAATAAATTATTCTTACTTACCTTAAAGATTCAGGAGAACCAGCCTCTGGGATATAGTGAAAACTTCTGGGATGTTTGTAATATGTGTGTTCTTTAAAGACAAAATATCCTGCTCCTGGCTCAAGGACAAGAGACATTCTGAGCACCTTTGTGGCCCAAAAGATGATGCCAGTCTCCTAGCTATACCAGTGCTAGAAAGTAAAACCATTCTCTGGCCCTGGGATTAACTAGTATGAAAAGTCTTACATCTGCAGTGCTAAGCTTTCCTACCCCCTCAAGCAGAGTAGCCACATTCCAAACTGCCAAATATATCTCCTTCAGATCACCACATAACCAGAGAGCCTCATTGAGATTATAGTTTCAGGAATGGTCCCAGTGGGCAATTGCCTAGCTGCCCCAGGTAGAAGGGAGACCAGTGAGTGCTCTGTGTGCTGATGCTTTAGACTACATAGTCTTTGGGCAGAGTAATGATCAACTTGTGCCACAGCCCTTACTAACAATTTGACAGTATCAAGAACCACAGGACAATGGTTGTACTTGTGAACTGTCTCTGTTTAGTTTAATAGTATAAACACAGACTCTTCTGCATGCAAAAGGGTTACATGGGTTCTAGGACAGATTGGACAAGCATTTGAAAGTTAGGTCTACTGAGGTTTTGCTAAATAGTGAAACCACATGAGCTATAGAAAATTCTCTGAGCTAAAAACAGCCAGAGATTAGAAGGACAGTCAGGAGATGTGTCATATATGGTTGCTCTGTTCTCACTCTTTCCTGGGAATCAATTCAATTGCTAGTCTTAGAAACCACACAGACAGACCTTTGGTCCTCACCAGTAAAGATTCTCATGCTCTCAGGAGTCACAGAAGGTACGAGACCAGCACTGAGCTCAGTTGTCTGAGACTTTTTCTTTACACATACATGTAGACACATACAAATGCATTTGCTTTGAGGTTGTTTTTCCAAGATACAATACCATGAAACATCATGATACCATGAAACATCAGGAATGCTATGCTGTCACTGCAGCCTCAGCGGTGGTCTCAGAGGAAGATACCATAGCAGACATTTTGTACCCAGCTGCAGTCCAGTGTCCAAAATGTGCATCTGAGTTTCCTACACATTAATTAAGTAGAGAGTACATCAGGATGTTTCACTTCTTTGCAATACAAGCTTTTGTTTGCAGGGTGCCTAATAAAATAAATTGAAATTAAGATAGGGAATTACTTTGATACAAGAGTCTTGGGATTTTAGGGGTTAGTCAACGATTGCGGGTATTGCCAAATTTTGCAGCTGCTTACTGGACAATATATACTGTTTGTTTGCGCTTGCCAAGCAGAGAAGAAAGATGTAAGGGAGGATGAAGGCCATTGATGAGAGGAAGAAGACCATGACCAAAGATCCTGCTTTTGGTTCCTGAAACTGGTTTCGGCCAGCTCTAAGGTTGGGAGTTGGGCCAGAATTTCAGAGAGTATGCACAAGGAGGCAGAGTGAAAAATTCAACTCCAAAGAAGACACGATTCTTCAACCCAGAGACCCCAGACCAGCAGGCGCGAGCATATGGAAATTACTTTTTAACTCATTATAATACGAAGCAGAGGTAGGTAGCAAATATGTATGAATGTATTGTGTAATCTAATGCGTATGTAATCTGTAACCTCAAATATACCAAGCTGAGAGCCACTGAGGTGCGCAAGTTTTTGGAGGAGTGATTCCTTTGGTGCATGGTACCATATTAAAACATACCTACTCTATAACTACCAAGTTGTGGGGTCTTTTCCTCACCTCAACATGTTTTAGTAGCACTGAGAAACATGATATGAAAATGGAGACAGTGGAAGCATGCTTCTGAAAAATTTTGCGGCTTAAGAGTTTTAATTTGTCAAAATGCTATTCTTCCAGTCATTTCCAAAGAAAAACCCTGTAACTATCTGATAACACAGGATTCATCCACCTTTCCCACTTTTGGAGTTTTCAGAGATCCTTTCTCCCTGAAGACAGAAAATCACTCTCAAGGGAAAGAATAGCAGCCGTATTGCCAGGCCTCAGCTGCTTTCTCTCCCGGCAGTGAGAGCGCGAGGCAGAGGGCCCACTTGGGGAGGCCCCTGCAGCGCTGCAGACGAGCAAAGTGGCACTGTGGGTGGGGGGAGGGTGCGTGTCCGGACCCGTCGTGCCAAGTTGTGCCACGCCAAGACAGGCAGCACCAGCACCCCAAGGCCCTGACCTTCACCTTCTGTGCTCTTGCTCCGTTGTGGGTGGGCGGTAGGGAGCAGGGGCAGCCTGCAGCAAGTCCGCCCTTCTCCTCCTTCTCCTTCTCCTTCTCCTTCTCCTTCTCCTTCTCCTTCTCCTTCTCCTTCTCCTTCTCCTTCTCCTTCTCCTTCTCCTTCTCCTTCTCCTTCTCCTTCTCCTTCTCCTTCTCCTTCTCCTTCTCCTTCTCCTTCTTCTCCTTCTCCTTCTCCTCTCCTTCTCTTCTCCTTCTCCTTCTCCTTCTCCTTCTCCTTCTCCTTCTCCTTCTCCTTCTCCCTCTCCTTCTCCTTCTCTCTCCTCCTTCTTCTTCTTCTTCTTCTTCTTCTTCTCCTTCTCCTTTCTCCTTCTTCTTCTCCTCCTTCTCCTTCTCCTTCTCCTTCTCTTCTCCTTCTCCTTCTCCTTCTCCTTCTCCTTCTCCTTCTCCTTCTCCTTCTCCTTCTCCTTCTCCTTCTCCTTCTCCTTCTCCTTCTCCTTTCTCCTTCTCCTTCTTCTTCTCCTTCTCCTCCTCATCCTCCTCCTCCTCCTCCTCATCCTCATCCTCATCCTCATCCTCATCCTCCTCATCCTTCTCCTCATCCTCATCCTCTTCATGCTTTTCCTCATCCTCATTCTCATCCTCCTCCTCATCCTGCTCTTTCCCCTCATCGTCCTGCTGGCCGGACGAAGGAAGTTGCTGGGGTACTGCGGGAGCGTCCAGTCGCCATCTGGCCTGGGCAGAGGACACACAGGGCAGCTGGCCCTTGGCCGCTCCACCGGCATGGGCCACCACCCACCGTGCTCACTGGTGTCCCTTGTGGTCCAGCCCTGCCTGTTCCCACTGTTCCAGTTTGCCCATAAACCTGGAGTCCCCTCCACCGAAGCGACCAATAATTAAGCAGACCCAGTGAAGAGCAATTAGTGCATGGCGTCCCACATGCACAACTTATGCTGCTCTGCTTTGGAGTTCTGACACAGAAGGGGCAACTTTCTTCAGGAAACACGCTGCATCTTGCCAGACTTAGAGCTGTGATGCAATCTTCATGCCAAGCACGTGATTTTTAAGGATGTGTTTTTTAGACCAAAAGGTCCTGGTTAATCTCCCATTTACACTACTGGAAGACTTTTGCTCTGAATGGAGCTACTGTGGTTTATAATGTGCCCTTGGATAGAAAGAAGCAAGGCCACACACTGTCTCTATGAGGTTCTGTGGCTAGTGTGCTGTGCAGATGCAGCATGAGTTCACCCACAGCCTGGATGAAACATGCACCTTTTATTTCTGTATGGCCACCAAACAATGTACACCTTTTATTTCTTTAACTATGGCCACTGAACGATCTGAATGGTGGTTAAAAAACAAGTCTGAGTTCTTAGGGCAGGCTTGAAGATGGTTTTGTTCTTCAAGGCACTGCTACTCAATGATTTGCAGTCCTAGAAGAAGTACTAATACTTGTCCTACATGTTAGTACTTACCAGGACATGGAATGAAGTGCAGGATAGTCACATGTACTTGACTGGCCACAGAAAGCTGAAGGTCTGAGTCCATCTCACAGTCTGGAACCTCTGTGTCCAGAGAGGCAATGTATATCTAGCCTGAAATTTATCCCATGAAGGCAGTCTTTCTTAAGGACAGGAGTAATAAAACTAATAACAAAATTCTTGTAAGAGATCAATTACACTGTGAATAGTGGGTTCTGGAAACTTGTCTGGAACTGTTAATCATGTTTCTGAGAATGACGTTATGCAGGATGTAGAAAAATGGTAGTAGAGTGTAATTATTTAATTCCTGCCTTTGAAAAAATGCTCTGAAGGTAAGGGCTAGAGATTTCTTAATGATGCCAGAGCTTAATACAACGACATTAACACAAATTGCTGAGGAATGTCCTCAAAGAGCTCTATTTGCCATTAGCTAGGAAAGCGCTGTGTGCAAGATAAAGTAATAGTTATTTCAATGAAATAGTTGCATCAACTATAAAATGAAACTGGAGTTCCCAAACTGCTTCTGAGATTCTGAGATGGAGCCTGATTTCTGCTTTATGTAGATAGGCAGTTCACTTCATTATTTGACTAGCAAAATGTCCCTAACCATATATAAATTTTTTTATGTTGCTGCCTCCCTGACCTGACTATACTTCTCACTTGCAGGAGAAGAATGCAGATGGCCCTCATCTCAAACTTTTTGTGATGCTTCTGTTGACAAGGTAGCAACAATAAAATAATAACCATAGATATTTAAGTCTGCTACAGTGTGGAGAAAGAAATTGAACAAGATCAAAAAAATAACAAATAACTTTCATAATAGCATTAAGTTCATAAACTAAACTGAAACACATTAAAGACCTGCAAGACACAGAAATATTAATATTTACATTTCAGAAGTTAGATCTATCATTGTTTTATTTTAATATATTGTAATTGTCAAAGATTCACATTCTGTCTCATATTTTAACATGTAAATATGTGCACGCTTAAGTAACAGCTTTTGCAGTATTTGCAGAAATTGTTTTGTTCTGTTTAAAGCCCATGTACATTCCTTTCATGTGAACAGTATTTTTACTCTTCAGTGAAAGAGCAATTTCAAAGCTACGAAGAACTGCCCAGCAGCCAGCTCTCAAGCTGTTTTCTGGGCATCCTTGCCACCCAGCTTGTTGACTTGGTAAGGAGGACTTTAAATCACCAATGATGTGGAGGGATAAAATTACCAGAAGCCCTGGTGGAAGTGATGGAAAGGACTGGAGTGATATGAAAGGACCTGGAATGATGTAACAGAAAGAGATCAAAAAATTAGGAAAATGGCTGAAGGAAGGCCACCTCTAGCACTTGCATAGAAGCAAGGAAGTGCCTAAAAGGCACCATTATGGTGAAGTTCCTAAAATTCTTTCTGGGAAATCAACATGCTGGGGTGCCTCTCTAAAGCACCTGTGCACTCATATACATAGCATGGGTAATTTAACAAAATGAATTATAGATCTGTGTGCAGCTGCAGGACCTTAATATTCTTGGGATCATGGAGATGTGATAGGATTGCTCCCATGACTGGAGTGTTGCAAGGGAGGAATACAAACTTCCTGGAGGCCAGTTGAGGAAGGGGAGATTTCCCTTCATGTGAGAGAGCAGCTGGAGAGCATAGAGCTTTTCCTGGGGATGGATGCTGAACAAAGTGAAAGCTTCTGAGTAAGGATTTAAAAACAGACTGACATTAATGACATTGTAGTGGGTGTCTGCTATGGGCAGACATACTAATGGGAAAGGAGAGGCTCCTTGTGGATGTGAAGGTTGACAGGAGTGTTGAATGCAGTGACCATGAGATGTTGGAGATCAGACCCTGAGAAAAGGAAACTGAGAAAAAAGAAAGATCACAGTGCTGGATTTTAAGAGAGTAGACTTTGGCCTCTTTAGGGATCTGCTTGATACAGTCCTGCTGGATAAGGGCTTGGGGAGAGAAGGGGACCAAGAAGGCTGCTTTGTATTGAAGAGTCTCCTTGTCCAAGCTCAATAGTAGTCCATCCTAATGATGAACAACATGCTTCTGATGAAACAAAACAGGAAAAAAAAAAAAAAAAGGAAAACTTCAGAAGTTGAAAGCAGGGATAGGTAGCCTGGGAATAATACAGAGATGCTGTCTAATCATACAAAAATGTGGCTAGGAAAGTCAAAGCCCAAGTGAGATTGGAGGCCAGGGATATCAAAGGCAGCAAGAAGGGATTTTGTAAGTACATAGATGACAAAATAAAGATTTGGGAAAATGTGGGCACACTGATGAATGGGACAGCGGTCCTGATTACACAAGTACTGCATGCGTTCCTCGTCTTTATTAGGAAGATCGATCTTCAGGGATCCCAGACTCCAGAGAACAAAGAAGACTGGAGCGAGGAAAACGTACTTTTGGTGAAAGAGTATCACATCAGAGAGTAGAACTAGACATACAAAAGTCCATAGACTATGACAGGATACACCTACAAGCACTGAGGGAGCTGACTGTCATTGTGAGGCCACTCTCGATAAGCTTTGATTGTGGTAACTCTGAGCACTGGGGAAAATGGCAAATATCACTCCTATCTTCAAGAAAGTCAAGCAGGAGGACCCAGAGAACTACAGACCAGTCTTACTTTGAATCTTGAAACAGTTATGGAGCAGCTAATCCTGGAAATTATTTCCAGGCCCATGAAGGACAAGACAGTTGATAGGAGTAGTCAGTATGGTTTCACCAAAGAAAAGATATGCTTTGTAAACCTGACAACCTTCTACAGTAAAATGGGTGGCCTTGTAGGTGAGGAGAAAGCTGGATTCAGCAAGACTTTTGACACTGTCTCCCACAAGATCCTTACATACAAGCTGTTAAGTAGGGGTTGGATAGGCAGACAGTGAGGTGGATTGGAAACTGGCTGAATGTCTGTGCCCTGAGGATGGTAATTAGTGTCATGAGCCTGAGT
Organism: Eopsaltria australis; assembly: GCA_034509425.1. Taxonomy (NCBI): domain Eukaryota; kingdom Metazoa; phylum Chordata; class Aves; order Passeriformes; family Petroicidae; genus Eopsaltria; species Eopsaltria australis. The sequence goes on from JAVTVJ010000657.1 coordinate 112,713, forward strand.
AGGAGGCCAGTAACTAGCAGTGTACCTGAGACATCTGTACTGGATCCAGTCCTGTTTAACATCTTTGTCAATGACCTGTATGATGGGACAGAGCATAGTCTCAACAAGTTTGCTGGTGTTACAAAAGTGGGAGAAGTAGCTGATAGACCAGAGGGTTTTGCTGCTCTGTTCAGAGACTTTGACAGGCTGGAGAGATGTGCTGACCTCAGGAAATTCAACAGTAGAAGTGCAAAGTCCTGCATATGGCAGAAAACAACCATCCAGATGGAAAGGAATTGGCTGAAAAGGACTTAGGGGTCCTGATGGACACCATGTTGGACATGAGCCAATGGTGTACCCTTGTGGTAAAGAAGGCTAATGGCATCCTCATCTGACTTAGGCCAAGAACTGCCAACAGGTTGAAAGAGGTGCTCCTTCCCTTTTGTTCAGCATGGGTAAGATCATATCTGGATTACTGTGTTCAGTTCTGGGCTCCATACTACAGACTGTAGTAAAGGGCCATAGATATGATTAAGGGGCTGAAGCATCTCTCCTATGAGAAAAGGATGAAAGAGATGGGACAGTTCAGCCTGGAGAAAAGAAGGCTCGGAGAGAATCTTATGTATATATATAAATACCTGAAGGGAGAGTTCAAAGACATTGGAGCCAGGCTTACAGGAACCAGGGTCAGTGGTGCCCACTGTCAGTACCATAGGCAATAAGCACAAAGTGGAACAGAAGAAGTTCCCTCTGAACATCAGGAAGCATTTTTTGACTGTGAGCGTGACCATGAACTGCCACAGGTTGCTCAGGGAGAATGTGGAGTCTCAGTTCTTGGAGATGTTTAAAAGCCACATGGACTTGGTCCTGGGAAACCAGCTCTAGGTGGTCCTGCTTGAGCAGGAGGCTTGGACCAGATGACTTTCAGAAGTCCATTCCAGCCTCCACCATTCTGCGATTCTGTGTAAGCCCTGTGAACATCCTAGTCAACATTAGAGACTAATTTCTTCTGAAAACAGAGATGTTTTCCATATGAGCTCTTGGCCCTTATAGTCTATGAAATCAAAATCCTTCTTTATTTTTCATGTCTAGTAACAGTTGGTTGTGGCAGCTGTAGAAGCCACTACCGAGCCCCAAGAGGGCTCGCATGAACAAGAGAACAAGGATTCGGAAGAACCCGAAAGTAATAAAGGACCTTGGGGTGGACGGTTTCCCGGGTCTAAGGGATCCTCCCCTGGGACCTGGACTACAATGGTTTGCCCCACAAGATTGGCAGGCTCAGACATGTTAATTATCTTAATGTGGTTGGTTGGTTGCACTCCCCTCCCCCTGTCACTTATGCATAATTTTCTAGAACTCTCCATGTTACTCGATATCCTGTTGGCTGTTTCCCCTTCCCTCCTCCCCTCCCTTCCTCTCATTGGCTTATGTACCCTTGTCCCGCCCTTGCTCCTCCCCTGGACCCTCATCCCATTGGCTGGTTGTCTTCCCTTAAAAGTCTGTGTTCCCCTGTGCTCCAGGTCTTCGGTTGCTGGATCCCTTTGAGCATGCTGACCTCAATAAAGCTGCTCGGACTATCCAGGCTGAGGATCCCTCCCTTATTTCATCCTCCCAGCTTTCAGCTGCTGCAACCTGTCTCTCTGCGCACCACCTGCAGAGTGAGCGGGGTCCACTGCAGGAGATTACCAAGGCACCGCCTCAGTGGCTCCGAGTGGGACACTTCAGGAACAAACTGACGGACTGCTGTCCGCTGGACAGTCCAGAGCAGCAACAGTTAGCAGCATTTCTTTTTGCTTCTTCTGAACTTTTATTCTATGACAAATAGTCAAAAATGTTTTCCTTCACATCTCTTTAACCCTAGTGCTATCTGAACCAAAGTATTTACACAATTCCTTTCTTATCCTGTGCAGAACTCTTCTGCCTATACATTAAAGGTTTATGTTTTACCCTACCTATTTCTTTTGTTAAATCTGAGTAAATTGATCCCAGCATTGCTTTAACCCTTGCATTACACTTTTCATCAAAACTAAAGACTGGCAACTGCAAGCAATACTTCTCATCTGTCAGAGTTTATGAAATGACACGTACTTTTATGGCCACAAAAATAATTAATCACTCCAGAAAACAGTAAATAAAAACACCTTTATTAATTTTGAAGACAAGACATTTAATTCATCTTTGAGTCAAATCTGAGATTTATGGGTTTCAAAATATTGAATAAAATATTCAGCTCTGCTACCCCATACAGTCCCTCGACTATTCTGCAACAATAACTGCTCACCATGCTCAGCTTCACAGTGGAGATGACAAATCATTCTCCTAAGAGCCAAAATGGGTGACATCTCTCCATAATATTGCACTAATGAAGAGAGAAGAGAAATTGAAATGCTTAAAGAACTGGAATGATTTTAAGGGATTTTAATTACACCACTAAAACTGAAGTATGACTTTAAGATTGTACACTGTAATCTCTTTTCATTTTTATTGTGCTGTACTTTCAATACTGCATTCAGCGTGTCATGATTGTTCAAAGCAAAGATTTGTATAATTATCACAGATTTTGTTTAGACAAGCCAGTAAGGCAAGTTTCATGTAATATGACATAGCACAATAAGTACACCCTAAGCAAAAGCATTCTCCCTGATAAAGCATGTGTGAATATGTGTGCATGTCTACAGATCAGATGGCAATATTTGCAAACTTGGATACTTAAATTTAAGGTCCTGAGAAAGAAGTCACATTTTTAAAAGTGCCTACCTCCTACTCCTTGACAAATATGAAAGTCAGGCATTTAAGTATTGTAGTGTCATTGGGTAACCTTAGTCAAAAACTTCTAGTACAGAAGGAAGGAGGGTGACCTGGAAATGACGTACCCAAAAGGAGGCATTACAGTTTCCGCCTCCAGAATTCATAAAACCAAGAGACAACCTGGAGAAGCTCTCTTTTAGACTTCTGGCAGACTGAGAAAAGACGTTGATCTCTCCCCTCTGCACTGTCTGGTGAAGTTTGGCCAAGCCATGTGGCCTGGGCTGCCAGCCGACATGGCGCAGAGGGGGAGGGAGGAGGAAGCCCGTGCCGGCCTTTGAGTCCCTCATGACTGCTGCAGACAAGGAAAGGCAGTTGAACTTCGCTCAGCTCCACCTGAGCCAAGAGGGGCTTTGTCTTCTTGCCCTAGGCTGAGGTGACTCTTCTTGGCTGGCCCAGGCCAGCTCCCTGTGGTACAGTCCAGCACGAGAGAAAGCTCAGGTCAGCCCTCCTATAGCTCAGACGTGGCCCCGCCAGTTCCCTGCAGCCCAGCGCAGATTGGATGGAGAATGGCGCAGATGAACTCTTCTCCCTCAGTTCAAATGCTGAGCATACTACACTTGAACAATCCGGGCGAAGGTCATGTGACCATCTCCCAGCTGAAAGACGAATTAGCTGTTTTCTTTCAATATCAGGATGGGACTTCAAAACATCCGTTTTCCCCCATACAGAAAGAAAAGGAATGAAGACACTTACAAAATGTACAACATAAAGACTCCAAGTTAATGAATGTAGCCAAGCCTATGTTCAGAGAAGGAAGAGATGAGGAGTGCCTTGAAGCTGAAAATTCTCTTGTAAAGACATGTTGATAAACTCAGCTATAATATAGCCTGTAATATATGAACAATGGTCTAAAAGAGTGAAAAAAGGGGAGATGTAATGTTCTAGGTACAAGCAGTGGACTAAGACTCTTGCGTAAAAATTCCTTGCCCTGGGAATAATAGAAGAAGACTTGTGTTGCCATTAAGGAGAAAAGGGGATTTTGTTGCCACTGTAATAGAAATGTTCATCTTCAAAAGAGTACCTCCATGACCATCATATGTCCACTTGTAGTAGCCCTGGGAAAGCTACTGAAGTGGGAAGGGTTCCAGAAAAGCAAATCTTTTCCTCCGGGCAATTGCTTACTGGGAGGCTGACAATCATAGGAACTGTATTTCCTATGGAGAATCAACATAATAGAGCAAGAGAAAACTTCTCTCCCTACTTGAAATGAGAAAAGAACTGTTCCAGAGGTAGTAATTTAACTACAAGTTGAAGTGTTGCCTTTTGTATGGTGAGTGGGAAAGAAATGAAGGGGGTGGGGAGGGAAAGGTGTTCTAAAGGTTTTGTTCTGATTTCCTGATTATTATTACTCCTGTTTTAAGTCTGTTAATAAATTCTTTTTATATTCCTTAAAGTATAAACCTACTTTGCCTACTATTAATCTTTATCTCACAACAAAAATCAAGTAATTTTGTTAAGTGTTCTGGCATTTAGTCAAAAACTCAAATAGGCAAATTAAAACCACTACAAATTGGTGTTTCTGCCCGGTTTTGATTTCCTAAACCCCTAAACCTCAACATGTAGGTAACTGAATCTGATGTTCAGATACAGAATTTTGAACATATTCAGGCAGGTAAAGGTGCAAATATGCAGTTAGTGAATTTTTCTTGTGGATTGTCCAAATCTAAAGATTTGTAAAACAATCTAATTTTGGGTCACAAACACATGCCAGACATGCAATTAAGTCCTGCACTTAATCACTTGGTGGAGCAAGTTTCCTCAGGAGCAAGATGATCCTGCATCCTAGGTGGATTACAAATTCTTAAATACCAATGTAGCAACTTGCACTTATGAAGTGCAGGATTACTCCACATTTTCATCTGGGTTTCCTGTTCCCTTTTCTAACTACAGGTACCGATTTTATGTGTTCCACATTACCAGATCCAATGAAGAGGCACGTTGCCTTTGTTCCCTCAAAAAAGAGAAACAGAGACAGAAAATACACCTACTCACTCTTCTTGAAAACTTTCAGTGATCAATCCAGAGTCTAAGTTGAGAGCTACAGCAATCTAGCTATAAGGAAAAACTGGGAATGGGGACTTTAATGGAATTTGAATAAGTTAATATGTTTCTCTTCAGGTTTTATACACTTCTCCTTGGCACCTAATCTTAATCTACACAAATGAGAACATTTTAGTCAAACTGTATTTTCAGTTAGCAAGTATTTGCCATTTTTAGGTCTACAAGCTGACATGATTGGAATGAGCTGGCATAGAAATTTACATTAGTGGTTAGTAACTTTCTTTCTGTTTTCTTTGGAATGTTGAACAGGAAAAGAGAAGATTGGCCTGTTTTCCTATGATTTATATGTGAAATTTACATGGTGTGAAGAAACGGTAGAAAAAACTTGAAATTTCAAAATAAAGCAAATAGCATGTTGTGATCTATTTTACAAATTTAATGTAAACCACACATAGGCATAGGAAGATTTTTAAAAAATATGTTATTTGGATGTGAACTTAGGAAACATTTAGAGTCAGATTGGGGGGACTAGAACAGGTATTTCTTTTGTCTTCTCCAAATGTTTATTGTGTTGAAAATGAACAGTAGAACATATATAGCCTTTTTGGTGGGTAAAGCAATAAGAAAGCATGTGCAGCTCTCCCTAGTTAATTTTTATCGATCTCTTTCAGACATCCTATGCTTTCTTAATCAATCTTCTGCAGACATGAAAATGAACCTTCTGCCTTTGTTGTCTAGCCTCCCGCATGCTGTCAAGTATGATTGGTGAGTAACAATCATACTTTCACTATCCAGAAACATTGGATGGCTAGCATTATATCCCTCCCATCTTAATCTGTGAGCCAGCAGGTTGCACAGTCTATTTCCCATTCTCACAAGTCCCCAAAACCTTTACAATTCAATAACCCAAAATTAGAAATGAATGTAAATGAAGCTTATTAGTCATAAGTGCTTACAACACTATGTTTGTTTCCCAAGGGAAGTAAAACAGCTTACTAGATATTTAGCATGACTTAGCATTATAATTTTGTGAAATGTTATTTTTAAATTCCTAATAGTTTATTTGCTGAAGTTACCAAAAAGAAATCTACATTTCTGAAACTTGTTAATACTTTTGCCACCACACATTTCACTTCTGGCATCAAGCATTTCTTTTAACTAACCCTTGCTCTTACTTCTGAAAAATTAATCATTAAAATCTGAGAATGACACTGAGATAAGGATGGACACTTGCATAAGAATACCTAAGAAGTGTGAAACTGTATCTCTGTTTCTTTGCTGGACAAAACTGACATGTGTGTAAGTTCAGAAAGTCAATTGAATACAATATCAAGGTAATTCAGTTATATAGTTAAAAATCTATTAGTGATCTAACAAAGATCAATCTTGCAGCCATATTGGTTCTCAAGACAATTGAAACTAGTTGGATAATATGATCACTTAAAATCACTCTGCAGAAAAATTTGGGATAAAATTTAGATCATTTGTAGTAGAAAAACTGAAGATCTAGTTATAGGGTACTTGATCCTCAGTGGCAGTGTAGAAAAAATAGTGTTGAGATTATATATTCGTGTAAGCAAAGATCATTCATTCATATTAATATAGTTTTATAATAATTTGTTGTTGGTACATTTTATTTATCAACTTCAAAAAAAAATCAGTAGGCAATAGAAATATTTAAGTGCTAAAGAGAAGTGTTTTAACAGAAGAAATGTGACTTCATATTTGTAACTCCATATTCAGCTGATAGGGGATTTCTCACTTTACATCAGTCCCATTTTTCATGAAAAATTGAAGACCCAGTTTATTGATTTTACAGTTTTAAAAGAAAAGCTGCTTCAGTTATCTGTGGAAAGATACAAGTGATGGCAAATGTTAAGACTTTTAGAGACTTTGTTTGAATAATGTTTGAATTTGTCTGATGAGAAGTCTACTTCCAAGACGGGAGTAAAAGTTATCATGAGACGTGTCATTTATGCTGTAATAATATCCCCAATATACTTATAACACCGTAAATACTTTAAAGTGGGGAAGAATTTCCATCAGGAAAAAAAAAAGCTTTGCCTACACAGAGGAGGATTAATGTCATTTCCCCCTCTTTACCTGGCCTTTACAAATGGTTGCCATTAAATGGAAATGTGCACAACTAGTGCCTATCAATGCTAGCCCACAAAAGCAGTAATTGAAATCACAGATGAGGAAAACTTTACGGTGTGCCAGCTTAAAATGGGGGTCTCTACACCCCTTGCTCTCCTTGTGTAGCCTTCAGCTGGCTGCCAAGGTGGGAAGGGAAAGGGCATAGAGGTGGCTTTGCTCTGCATTCCTGGAGCCTGTCATCTTAGGCAAGTTGCTTCTACTCTTTTGCCTGTTACCCTCTAGGGTCACAAGGGTGACTTAGATGCTTCTGCTTTCTGCCTTTGCTCTTCTGTTTGAAAATTTCAGACTATTTAGGTTATCAGCACCACCTTTTGCCGTTTGATCTGGAAAATGCCTCAGTACTAATGCTGTATTTGAAACTATCCATTCATCTGGACTGGTGATTAAACAAGACTCTATTTTTATTAAAAAGAGGAGAAAGGCAACAATAGACCTTTAGCCTTCTTGTCTTGGTGTTGTGTCCTGAAAGAATTCCAGAGGCTCTGAAATTAAAGGCAAATACCTTCAGGCTCTTATTTTGCTTTTTTGCTTGCTTTAATCCCAATATATGTCTGAAGAGCTTGACTTACAGGTTTTAGACATTTAAAATAAGCAATTTGGATTAATATTTGTACAGAACATGGAGAATGGATAACAAAAAAGTAAATCAAAAGACAGACAAGTTGTAATACTTAGCAAGATACTATGAGACAAAAAAGTCTTCACTGCAGCAACCACAGAAGGAATCCCTGCAACATGTATCAAACCCAAAGGCAGCATGAAGAATAGGATAAAACATGCCTATTTCTTCCTCCACTGAAAGATGGTACCGGAACATCTATGACCTCTTGCACTGTCTGGTCAAAAAGTGGGCAGAGAGAACACAGCTGATACAGAGTAGAAGAAATCTGCACATCTTTCAGATGTTCATGTTCCAAATGTTCCTGGAGGCCCAAGGAAGGATTGTTATAACCAGGATGCAAAGCTGCTCATGAAAGCAAAGATAAATGGAAAAAGGTATGGTGTGCTTACAGTGTTTTCAAATCTACTGGTGAATTAAAGCACCTCAGAAAAAAGTACTTTCATTCTGTGTGTATATAGTTGTTGAACACAAATGTGCATTGACATTGCAACCCAAGTTGATCTCTGTTATCTTTCTTGCATGTCCCTCTCACCTATAGATATACCTAAGCTCTCTTTGCCCATCCTAGCCCCACTTCTGGAAATAGGAAAGTACACTAGTAAGTATTGACACTGACTGAAAGTGAGCCAATATGGGTTCAGATGTAGTTTAACCATTATCTCGGTATAGTGCCCTGAGCATTAGAGCTTTTAATAACTTAATTGTACCATTGTGTCAAGAACTTCTAGGAAGATGCTGACTTGGCTGACTCATTTCTATGTCTAAATTCACCCTTTACTGTCACACAGAGCTCTTCGTGTTTCTGTAGTCCCTGCTGGATCCAGTACAGTTCTTTTTTCATCCCTGTTGTTTGGAAAAACATTTGTGCTTAGAAAATTACAAGTATTTCAGCTTTTAGTCTCATATTTATATATGTATGCACTCATTTTTTAAATTTTAAATAGCCCTTTGCCAGGTTTCTATTCTTCCCATAACATGGATTCTTCATTATCCGTATTATTCCAATAGCCCTTGTTTGTTTCCATTTACATTTAAGACACATTTATGTGAATACGAATGGCTAGAACTATGTAAAATATTGTACTATTTAATTCTGTTTCATATTGCTTCTCTTTCACCTCTAGCTGACAAAATTCTACTTTTTAGGAAATGCTTTCATCAACAGTTACTTGTACTATGCAAATCCATTGCTGTGGCTCTATCTTAGACGTGTCAGAGGTCAGGCCTTCTCTATAGTTAGTCCTAAGCAGTATCTTCATTTACCAGTCAGCTAGAATCTCACACACCTTGTCCTCTCACTAATGACAACACTGTGCTGTATCGGTCCCTAAGACTGATGGGTAAGAAATGTCACTGATGATAATTGCATCTTGGGGACTTCCTTTTCAGTGTGTGCACATTTTAACCTTCTGCTTAGTTTTTGATTTACTGAACTTCCAGTTCAGATATTAACACCCTTCCTGAGTTCCTTAAACAGTAATTTCCTGTGTGTTAAAGTATTGAATGATTTACCATAATCTGTACTCTTGGAAACATGACATTTACTCTTCTCTTACAAGAAAGTTATCTTCTTGAATGTAAATTGTCAGTCTCACCTAGTATGCACCCCTGATAAAGAAAACCCCATTACAGTTTAGCTCTCCTTCCATTGGCCTTCACAGCTTATTTTTCTTGTCTCTGAAAACCTGTGCTAAGGGCTCCCGTAGGAGTGACCAAACTAATGGGAATGCAGCCACCTAGATCATTTCACCAATTCCTTCCCAAAAAACTTCCTGCAGTTAGATATGCTATCTATAGTCCAAGGCCAGATTCTCTCATCTTTGCACCGCATATTTCCAAACTGAAAAAGTCATTAAAAATGTCTGCTACTGAACTTGTATTTTCACGTTTAACTCTTCTACTGTTTTAGCTGGTCCCTTCTCCCCTCAGTCTCCTTCTTTCTTTCTTTCACTGTGGTCCGCAGCTCAAACTCTGCTGTTACTTTGAATATGGTAATTGAAATACCATTCCTACTTTCATTCCTGATTAGATACCTTGCTATTACCCTCACTCCTAATTTCTACTGATAACTAAAGTATCAATTTAGTATGTAGGAGATCCCCTTTTTTGCCTTTAATCATCCTTCTCTTCTCAGCCTGTCTTTTTTTACCTTGTTCCTCTCTTGTGTAGCCCAATGAGTACATCATTAGTATTTGTGTTTGTTTTCCTTCTAAGGTAAAGCTTAGTTGGGCTAACTGATTTTTTTTTCCTGATCTGCAAGATAGAGGCCTCTTATTTTATCATTCTCTCTTTGTGGTCCAATTCTATTTGTCCTTTTAACATCCTGTCTGAGGTTTTCATTCAATTATTTCATTTTAGTAGGTCTGTAGCCCATTCCTAACAATCTTTTTCTCCTTACAAGTAAGTCTGTCTCTGGGTAGCAGTGGTGATCGTGTACTTCTGATTCTATTAAAAACCATAAGCTGTTCTTCCTAGTAGATCTACCACTTTGTAGCGAGATTCTCAAAACTTCTGCCTACTGTAAACTTGGTTTTGTATGTCATATATAAACCAAAGTGATTTGATTAAGCTGCTTCAGTCTAATATTATCCTTTAGAAACAGGTCTTTTATAAGGTCTTTTATAACATTGCATTCCAAAATATAGTTCAGTATGAAATCGTATTAGCTCCTTCTGGTGGGTTGACTTCAGCCAGCAGCTAAGCATCCACCCACTCACCGTTTTGAATGGTATGGAATATGCCTTTGGCCATTTTGTGTCAGCTGTGTTGGCTATATTCCCTCCCAGCTTCTTGACTATCTCTTGCCCTACTCACTTGTGCATGCAGAGCATGGAAAAAACCCTTCACACTCTGCAAGGCCTGCTCAGCAATAGACAAAACACTGGTGTGTTATGTTGGTCTAGACACACAGCCAAAGCAGCACCACATGGGTTCTTATGAAGAAAATTAACTCTATCCCAGCTAGAACCATTATATTCATTAACAGAGAAATCAATCAGCCATCACATTCAAAATTTGTGATCATAGCATGTTCATGACTTTTTAGAATTTTCCTATCCCAAATATGTCTATTATGTGATACTCATGACCTCTGTTTTTGAAAGTTATATATTCTGTATGGATAATTAAGAAGAATAAAAAGAAGTAAAATTCTAAATGCCCCAAATCCTAAGGCAAATGTTGCAAATTAATATCTGGAGAGTTTTTCGTATGTCAGTTTTCTAACCCATCTCATGTAGGTCCTTGAATTTTAGGCATATTACATTGCACAGGGGTCAGTTTAGCTCCGCATCATTTCACATTTTATTTTCTTTTGCTGCAATCTGTACAAGACTGTTCTATTGGACAGCAGCTTTTTTTAATTCTTCAACAAAAGCAGGTGGTGTAGGATTGGACATAACTGTGATCATGGGGACATGCCTTTCCCTTATCCTGAGCCAAGGCAGATGTGCTTTGCAACATCATGCTACAAGCAGAAAGGATCTTTACACTCTTCAGTTTCCTCAGACAAATATTTAGACATTATGCCAACAAGTTGTTGGCATTTTGGTAGTAAAAAGAATAAGGAGGATACCTATCTATAATAACAAACTTGGCAGTAAGAAATGCATCTTGTTACAACTAAGAAGGACAGGGCATGTCACTCATTACGCACCATAATTTAAAAATCTTTTCTTTTGCTCTGTATCACTGTAGCTCAGCGTTTTATATGCTGATTCATAAGTTTCCTCTGTGTTACAAGTTTTTATCCTGATTTCCCTTTGTGATATATTATGTTGTCCTTTCTTTGAGGACATTACTGATACCTTGAAGGCCAGGGTTATCTGTGTCATCTGGATGATCAGAATTAGCAGTAAATTTCTGTGTTTCTCTGATGTTCAGGGCCCTGCACATGCTCCTGAATTTTGTAGGACCAAGAAAATTCACTACAGTTTTTCTACCTGAACCATTTCTGTAATGGTTAAAGAGATATCTTTGTCATAATAATGAATCATAGAATCATTAATGTTGGAAAAGACCTTCAAGATTATCACTTCCGACCTTTGGCCCAACACTAAATGTCCATGTCAGTTAAACCATGGCACTACGTGCCATGTCCAGTTGTTTCTTGAGAACTTCCAGGGATGGTATCTCCACCACCTCCCTGATCAGCCTGTTTGAATGCTTGGCAACCCTTTCACTAAAGAATGTCTTCGCAATGTCTAATCTGAAGGTCTCCTGGTGCGTCTTGAGGCCATTTCCTCTTGTCCTGTTGCTAGTTGCCTGGGAGAAGAGGATGATCCCCAACCAGGGGCCTTTTTGACCTTTAATTTATCATTAAATTCTATCATTATTTGTAAAGTTGAAATTCTTAGGCATTTTATAGATCTCACTGATAATAATGTGGAGATTTTCCAGATCTTCACAGCATCCTTTTATCTCCATCACATGTGCTCACACATGCACACAGACTTACTCATGTTTCAAATATCCTCAGCAGCACTGTCCTGGGTTAGCCAAGAGGGGTCAAAATCTAGGAAGTCACCTATGCTGCAGGAAGGGATATAACTTCCTTCCTGGAAGAGAGAGCCAGTAGTTAGGTAGTTTTAAGGATTGATGTGTAGGTGAACCAATTAAAAAGTTGATCTGCCTTTGAGAAAAAAAACCATATATAAGCAGAGACCCTCCGAGCCTCTTCCTCTTTTGGCCTGCTGCTGTGGAGAGAGGAGCATCTCTCCTGCTTCTCTCACTGGTAAGGCCCCCCACTCCACCTCCTTCCAAAGGGAGGTTTAGGGCGGCCATGCCGCTGCAGCTGGGAATGGGGGAGGAATCGGCTGGAGTTTTCAGCAGATACAGTTCAGCCAACACGTCAGCTACACGAGACAGGGACAGATCCCTGCTCTGGGCCAGGCAAGGACCAGGCCTGACTCCATCCAGCTTGAGCCAGGCCCTGCCCTGTCAGCCCGGGCCCAGATGGCCCCACCAGGCTGAGCCAGCTTTGCAGAGCCAGGCCACAGAGACTCTGAGATCTTCTGCCATCCAGCTCGGACCTGTTCAAACAGCCCAGCAGGGAGCACGTGATCGTCACACTGCCAGAGAGAGAGAGATTAACTCTATCCATGCCTAGACTCCATCCTTCCTTGCAGAGAGAGCGAGAGGAACAAGTGAGGACATCTACCTAAATGCAGCATAGAGACTTTAGTCAGTGAGGAAAGCAGAACTGATGCCTAGAGGGAGGTGTATGAGAAGTGCTTCAAGAGTGAAGCTGAAAATTCTTTTGGAGAACCATGGCTGGGGACTGAGCTAATAAATTCCATGTAATATATGAAGACATAGCCCAAAGGGGGGATGTGAGGTTTCTAATTGTAGCCAATGAACTGAAATACCTGGGTAAGACAAGTAGGTGTTGAAAAAAGTACAGCCTGATGAGAAACTTGAACCAAGAGAGAGGAGAGGCTGTGACCCAGAGCCCTGGTCCCGGGGGAATGCCAGAGAACCTGAGTTGTCAGGGGAACCTGTGTTGCTCAGCACAGAAGAAGGGATTTTTCTTTGTTGTTGCAATTGGACTGGGCATCCTTAAAACAAGTACCCCGTGGACTGTTCATGACCCACCATAGTGGCTGTGGGAAGGCTGGTGTGGGAGGGATCCACCATTAAGCTGATCTTTCTTCTGGGTGACGGCTGATGGTGAGGCAGAAGGCCCATAAAAAACTGTATTTTTCTTACAGAAAATCCATAGTGTAAACAAAAGAGACTTCTCTCCCTAAGTGAACTGAAATGAGAGCTATTTCAGAGGTGGTAAACTGACTGGAGGTCGAAGTGTTGTCTTTTGTATGTTGTCAGGGAGAAAGAAATGGAGAGGTGGGGGAAGGAGAGGTGGTCTGAGGCGTTTGTTCTGGTTTTTTCTTGGTTTTTTTCTCTGTCTTAGGTATATTAATAAAGTTTCTTTATACTTTATAAAGTTTGACCCTGCTTTGCCTACTCCTAAATCCTCATCTCACAGCAAACATCAGGTAAAGTTTGGTAAGTGTGCTGGCATTTGGCCAGAACCTCGAATAGGCGAACTGGAATCACTACAAGCACTAAACCTGAATAGCAGTGGTGCATATACTGTTTTTTCTAGCTGTTCCTGTAGAAGAAATAATACTGAAGAATAGACATGGAACTCAGAACAGCAAATGATGGTACAAAGGCAAATGGTGAAATGCTGGCATAAGCTTGTGAGAAACAAAAAAAAATATCAACCTTAAGACATATGATGGGAGTTCTGTGTTCTGTTGTTCTTAATTGCATGGAGCCTTAATGACACTTGGGAGCTTAATCACATTTCTCTTACTCCAGCTCACCCCACTCATTTCAACAAGATTGCTTTGGGATTCATCACTGTTCAGTATAAAGCGGTATTACAATTTTGCTGTAATTCAGTAACCGTTTAGTTACAAGCATGAATTTTAAATGATAGCTATGGATCTCCTTTTCTAAATTTACACTAAGAATATTTCATTTCACAGTGATAATTTAATTTCTTTATAATATTAATTTTGACCCTATTAATTTGGTAATATCCACCAGCAAAGCCATTCATGATGTGAAAGTAGTGGAAAAATAAAGATTGATTTGAATCAAATCTTAATTTGTAGTATTACATTTTCCTGCCTTGACAACCTCTTGTCCACTAGTCAGAACCAGAATCTAAGTTTAAATATGAAGAGAGTGGTGTTCTTTCCTACTGCCACAGAGATGGCAAGTCCTGTCCTGCCCCTGATTTTGAAGTAGACCTCTCCAATAAATATATTATGTGAACATCAGTACTGTATATATGAGAAGAAAGAGATATTCTAATGGACTCCAGTCTTGTAATTGTAACTTGCCGCATGAACTTTATCTTTGAACTTCATGCCAGCCTCATTTGATTTACAAGAACAATGAAAAGAAGGTATCCATCATAGATGACAGTCATTTGTTTCAAATCAAATTTCTCTAATTTTAGAAGTAGGCCTAAATGCTGACATAAATGAAAACAGTGATGTTTTTGCTTAAAAGTGATTCAGATTCTGCAAAGCTAATAATTTCAGGATTTTTTTCAGTTTATGGAATACTGATTTCAAAAAAATGGTGAGGGCAGATGACTTTATGTAACTCTCAGTGAGAAAATTTACTAAGGTCAAGATATGACACTTGTTTCACAGCCGGGTCATATAAAATAAAAAGAAAAAAAGTGGCGGCGGCGCGCGCCACTTGTAAAAAAAGCGGCGAAGCCCTGCGGGCGCGACGATGAGCAGCGCCTGGCTTCTCGAGTGCAGCTCCACCGGTCGATGGTTGCCCCAGCTCTCCCGAGTGTCGCCGAGTGGGCTAACCCTCAGGTGCCCAAACGGTGGAGACCACGATGGTCTCCTCAGGGATCTGAGGCGTGGGCGGGTCGCAGGTTATTTCCTGCACACTGCAGTCGACGGCGAGGAAAAAAGGAGCGACTCCTCAGTAGGGCAGCAGAAGGGTTTTTAATCCTTCTCGTCCGTGGGCTGAAGAGCCCAGAATGACGGAGTGCAAGCTCTTTTATCATCGGCTAGCAACCAATCACAAACGAGGTAGAGGGCGAGGATGGGGAGGGGGTTAGGGATCACAACCAACCGGAATAGGTAAGGGGAGGGATCAGGGACCGGGAACAAATCACAGTTACAAGGAACATGAATCTTCCAGAAAGGAGGCACATACTTAAACGTTACAAACAGTCTGATTATCCACTTATAACAAGGGGGAGAAACGAAGGCGGGCTAGGACTACACCATCGTGACTGTGGAGCGTGGGGGATTTTTCCCATGGAATGGTCTGCTCCACCACGCCTTCTTTGAGGGCTTTTGGGAGTTGGTTTCCATAGAAACCACTCCTACAGGGTCAGATGCAGAATTATGATAACTTAATGCTCTCTGTGTTGCTATTTATCTCCTCACTTCAAAGACCATAACAATGCAATAAAATCACAGACAATCTGAGTGAATAAATAATTCATTTTTTGTTGTCATTTATTAATACTTTGCTTCTAGGATAATCCATATGGCAGTGAAACAATAAACAACCTTGTCTTCCACAGGAACATATCAAAGTAAATCCTCAGAGAATCATGTTCTAGTGCTTGAGAAAACAGCCCTGAGTCAGCGATCCCTCCTCTCCTTTCCCCCCACCTCCGCTCCCTTGTTCATGCTGGCAGGAAATGAATACTATTTCAGCATATTATACAAAATGTGTAGAATTTATGTGATTATTTCAGTCTTGCTGTATATCAGCCATGAAAGCATATTGAAAGCATCACCTGACATTTCCTAAGCTATTAAAAAATTATCACCTGTCTTCCCCACTTTCAATCTAAGGAGACATTAGGCTAGGCTTGTAAAAAAAAAAAAGGGACTGCACTTTCCAGAAAGACAGGTTTGTCTGGTTTGGTTCTCTGAGAATTCCCCATTAGGTTAATTTACGTGCTTCCTTAGGTTGCTTTTCTGTTAGAGTATCTTCTGTATCCCAGAAGGCAGGAGAGTAAAGCAGATATCATTTACTTTTGTCTCAATGGCCAAATTGAGAGGCAACATATAAGTGGATGCAAGATCTGTATCAGTGAGTGGATACAAGTTTTAGGAGTTCTTATCCAGCCCAAGCAAGTCTAAGGTAATTTAATTTAAATGCTGAGTGTGGCAGAAGAAGGTGCTGTATCGGGTAAGATTCTCTGGGATTAACTGAGGCCTGATCCAAAATTCAAAGGCCTTGAAGCAGATCTTGGATTCCCACTTGAATCTAGTGATGTGTTTAACTGCCAAAACTGATACGTGTCATTGCTGGGTGATATTTTAAGATGTGGTCAAGTAAATAGCTTAATTTCTAGAAGTGTTCAGTACTCGTATTCACTAAGTCTTAGTGAATGTATGTAAATATATATATATATGCATGCTGTTCCAGCTTGGCACTCAAGCTTTAAAATATCATTTACACTGCATACTCTGTTCTGCTAAAAACAAGTAATGCTTAAGTATATGAATGAATTTTACACATAAGAGTTATACTTGCAATTATGCATTCAAACATTTTTCTCTTCTCTTTTTGCAAGTTCCTCTCACTGTGCCACTATTTGTTTTGGAGGTTGAAGATTTTTAAGTACAAGTGAAGACTAGCATGGATGACAGAACTTACAGCTTTCCACATGTCCCTACCAAGATATCACATTCTTGTGATAACCGTCAAGTTCCTCTGCCCATGTTACCTGGAGCTGTTCCTAAGATTTTCAATAAGGTTGCCAATTAGAAGGAATTGTGACATTTTGTTCATGTGAGTGATACAAGACCTGCTGACTAGGAGATGCTGAAACCACCACCTCATTTCACAATATTTAAACAGTAAATTACCATACTTAGCATATTTGTGAGCAAGCTGAAGGATTGATTGATTGATTGGGTGTGTACCTCCTGCTTAGTGATTATTTTCAGCCATAACTGTTCAACCTGTTGGGAAGTGAAAACTGCTTTTAATTTACAAGGATGTCAAGACACTTGCAGATAAAGTGCTCAGGTAAAACTGGCCATGCCCACCTTGAGTGATCCACTTGTACTCTCTCAGACCTCCTGGGTACAATGATAAATGCACAGGATGTGTGGGGAAAAAAGGCATGGCAGGAAAGAAATAGGGGAAAAAAAGTAAAATGCCGGCAGAAACAAAAGTGAGAATGAAAAACTCTGGAACCTGACTTGTGCTCTGCATGAAAAATATTTTTACCCTTTATTGCACCTTTGAAAATGCAAGAGGATGGCAACAGCTCTACATGGTGAAGGGGTAGTGCTCATGAAATAGAAAGTGGTTTTAGGGGGAACAGATAGGATTATCGAAGTATACTTAAGAGTAGAATATTCATTTGATGCTGAGCTCACACTACTGATGGCGTATACACATTAAAATCATGTGACATATGGCATATATTATACTGATGATGCAGAAAAGTAGTCTACCACTGGCAGAGTTCTTTCTCAATCATTTTCTCTGTGGCACTCTGCCAGTGGCTTGATTGCTGACCAAACCCCATTATCCCTAAGGATATTTTCAATATTGACAGCTACTTCTCCTGGATTAAAGTGGTAAACACATACATTCAGTTCTACAGTTTCATTATTTGTTTTTTATCTTCTCTCTTCCTAGACCACTAATTCTCTTACAGTAAAGAGCTCACATGTAACCCTGTTTTTTTTCTCTTTGCAATGCTGGATTGAGAAGAACTTTTAAGGCTTATTTTTAACACATTTTTCCTCAAAATATACTCATCTCTCACCACATATTAGTAAGAATTGATTGATTTTGCAAGTGTCCACATCTGAAAATATGCCACCTCCAGGTCCTTCCATATTTTGCTTATTTCAGTATAAAGTACACAACCTTCTCTACAGTGCATGGACATCTTCCCCACAATTTTCCTATTCCATTTTTACTTTTCTGAATGTTTTTGGTAGCTTTTATGGTTGCCCACAGGGATTCACCATAGCCACAACATACTTCTGGAGCAAACTGATATCACAGCTTTGCACTTGAAACACTGGAGGTTACTAAAACTTGGGTTTGTTCATTGAGTTTTCTCAAGTGAAACAACATGATCGATCTTACCAAATTGAAGTCATGAGAGGAAAATTTTTCCTACTCTCATACCTAAAGTAGACCAAGATAATTCATTCTCTGAATTCTCTATTTCCTTGACTGTTAACAAAAGGCACAAGAAAAGATCCTGTTCAGTGCATAAAAGTCACCTATGATACATACAGGGATACAGAAAACTGAGGATAAAAGCAGGATCAAGGATTTTATCTTTCGGGTCTATTTACAATTTGTCAGACATGAAAGTTTCATGCTTAAGAATAGTTGGTTGCCTTGTTTTAAAATACATGTTATAAGAACATTGCCAGAAAAAAAAGGCAAATACAATTTTTTTAAAGTAGTGTGATGTAATTTGATTTTTTTGAAGAACAGATACACATACTATGTACATGAGATTGTGCCCCATGTCAGGCACATGATGCTTCTCTGGATAACTTTTTGAATCTTATATTGTAGACTTTTCATTGGGTTGAAGAGTAGCTGCTCTATAAACCAAGTTATTTAGTGGTGATTTAAGTAAGTCTACTACTCTTATACGTGCAAGACCTTACTTAAAAAAAGGCAGTCAATCATTTCCTATTACTGTTCTTCTGATTAGCAAGTTCAGTACTAATAGGTTGTCTGGCAAAGGGAGACTGAACTGAAGCACTAGCTATAACTATAGTAATCAATTTTTACAGCCCTGTGAGAAATCTAACTGGAATAGTGTTGCTTTTTAGTATCTCAGTTTCTGGAGTCAAGTTGTTAGGCAAGGAACTCATTTTCTTTTGAAGAAAAGACTGCTTATCCAAAAAAATTGTAATTTGACTCATACCTGCCATGGCCCGCAAAATGAAAAACAAATAGAGATATGCCCAGACGGGTTATTTTTAGTAGCTGCATGGTTTCATATTCTTAATTTATAAGTAGTGAACACTTGGGACCACCAATCTGTGAATAGTCTTTGGAGGAATTGCTTGGGCCTCCTTCCAACCTCTCTTCCTGACAGGAATTTCTATGAGGGGGGAAGGGAGTTTATAATGAACATGCCCTGACATCTGGGCTGGGGAAGCTAACAGACCACCTTAGTTTCAGCAGTTCCAGTGGTTTCCAGTGCAGTCCAATGTCCCTTAGAATACTCTTGTTTCAGGAAAGGAAAGCAAAGCCATAAGAAGAGATCCTGAATATGATAGAAAAAGCTGCCCCCCTACTTCCAGGAGGGTAAACGCAGGGGAATGGAAGGACCAGCTGGCATCAGATGGAATGTTGTCCAGCTTGTATGAGCCCATTCCATTACACAGCTTCTGAGCAACAGGAGGTTCTATATTTAGAGAGGGAGACTAATAGACAAGACATGGTGCCTGATTCTTCTTCAAACTCAACTCGACTTGCATACATGAACAGACTCCACCATTTCAGCCCCAGTAGCATGGCTGACTTCACATTGCTAAGGGATGTGAAGTTTAACCAAAGTAAAAAGCACACAGTTTTGTTCTCTGTGCAACCAATGCTTTTAAAATACCAGAGAGAAGAGCAATTGTCTCAGCACTTCTCTTCCTACAAAGGCATATTAACACATTGTTAGCCTTTCCTACTTGACTTACTAAGATCACTGAACTTCTACTACAAAATTTATTTTATAAATAAACTTTGTTACTATAGTTCCTCAGAGTTGAATGTCTGGTCAGAGACTAAAGCAAAGTCCTTCTGAAGGGTTATTCATTCTTTGCACTTTAAATGTATGTAGTTGGAGAAAGAAAAGTTGAAAGTATCTGGGGCTGAGCCCAGCATCTTGTGTTACAAGAGCTATGGAGAGAAATGCAAGATTATTTACAGTGCAAATGAAAATCAGTTTGAGTCTGTTCCTTGCCCATTATGTGAAACAGACCCTGCCCTGTAATTCTGCTGATCTCTGTGTAGTCATAAAACAGAGATTTATTTGCTTCTCACCTCCAGCAATTAACTGCCACAGATGTCAGACAATTATGCTGAATGAGTGTGCTGCGCCTTCATTAGTTTTCTTCTTTTGTCTGAGTTGCCAATTTTGAAAGCTGCCCAGTTATTGAAACTCCACTTAAAATGCCTAAGATCAGACACAAGCCCAGGGCCTATCTAGATCAGAAGCCCTCAAGAATGTTTTATGCTAAAATAAATAAATAGATCTCTGAAGTTAACTGATTGCTCCATGCAGAGCAGACTCAACACTTAGTGTAACTTTTGCCTGAACAGCAGAAAAGCAGGCAGAGAGCTGCCCTGCAGCTCTGCTCTTCCAGACAAAGGAGAACTCAAACACAGCTATGCCTCCTCCCTACCACCTGCTCTCTTCACCTTCTCTGAAGAAGGCATCAGCATAGGGCAGAAAGCACAGCCTTAGGCTACTTTGAATTACAGAGATGACTAAACAGTCCCCAGCTGGCTCAGAATTAGAGGGCTGGACCTAGGTTGCTTAAAGCTACCTTTCTAACTACTTAACAAATGTTTTCCAGTTATACAGAGGGCAAAATAGATTCAGTAGAGAAGCTGTCTACAAACACAGCTCAGGCTTCTTGCCCTGATTCCTTATATACCTTCTGTGACCTGGCTGACAAGGAAATCTGGTGATACTGTACATGTCTTAGTATCTTCCCCTGCTAAGACTTCAACTGCTCTTCAATTCATGTGGCACTGATACCAGTTCTCAACTAAAAAAGAGTGACCTCAACACTCATAGTAGTGATTTTAATTTAAAAAGAGATAGATAGGATAGTGGTTGCTTTAGGGTACAGTTAATATGTTCTTAATTTGGAAGACACCAAGCATAGATTACATGCATCTGAAGCAAGCAATGACAAGCCATTATCATCAAGTGTAGCCACAACATGGTGGCCTTGTTTCTCTTGAAGTACCTCACACTCACACATTTTACATTTTGAAGATTTGATGTGAAAACTACATTTCAGTGATAGAGGACAAGTCTGTAAGACAAGAAATCACATTTCTAGACACCAATTTCTGAATAATGATATAAAATATCTCACTTGAAGTCCTTCAGGGGTGTACTAGCTGCAAAAGATTTCCTGTGGTGGCTCTAAGGAAAATGCAATTATTTTAGCAGTTAGTAATAGTTTCATCCACTTTGATACTGGTAAGTATGTGAGGTCAACTTTTTAGACTATGGTAGATTACTGCTGAAGTAATTAGGAGAGGTCCTTATGTTGGATTCTGCTGCATGAACTGCAAACTGAAAATTCAATACAGAGCCACGATCATGGTGTAAAGTTATTTTAAAATTCTGAATCTGCTACTCAGAGTCCATCAGAATTTACTTTTGAGTGGGCATGGCACTTCTTCATTGCTCTATGAGTAAGCATTTATCTTAAAATTTTCAAGATGATCTAGTCTTTTTTATGTTATTGCTATTAAGACCGCTGTCCTTAGATATCACTGTCTTTCCTGATGTACAGGCTTGGGACAATATGCTTTTTGTTTGGTCTGATCACTCTTTCATCTTGGATCCTTTTTTCTCTATATTCAGATCTCCAAAATATCTGAAAAATTATTGCATTTAAGTTAGCATAACATCACTAGTAAGCTGGAAATGGCCACAAAGGTTTTTTTTACCATTTTCTTCAGACACTGTTTGCCATGATCTCCACTGCCTACACAATAATGTAGGGCCTGCTCAGATTCTGCAGAAAGCATTCATGCAGGAGGCCTCAGTGAAAAGCAGCAATTCCATCTATCACAAACTTATTACCAAACACAGAGAAAAGAGTAATAATCTGAGATCTGTCTGGAGTGTAGTGGGCAGTGCCCTCTGCCTCCCAGGGAGCATAGCTGCAGCCTGACTTGGAGATTCCAGATAGCAGGTAAGATTTCTGGGTAGTACCTGGGACTGTGTTTTGTGTAATGACAATACACTCATCCTAAAAATGTGGAAAGCATGAGTACAGTGATCAGACCACTGCCACTGAGTGGGTCAAAGTCAAAAAGTGAGTGTGTGACAAGTAATTTTATGTGAACGCACAATTCTTGAATTGCTGGAAACTGCTCCATGTAGTTCAGCACTTACCCTAAAAGGCTGACACACTCATGGCCCAACTCATCATGCCAGTAGGCCTGTCTCCATATACGTCTATTCTCTGGAATGTGATGCATCTTCCAAGTTTATACTTAGACTGAATGGCAGCAATTTTCAGAATGCAGATGATGGCATTGATGGTGAATCTGATGCTTGCTACTCCAAAATTATTTTAATGAAAAGGTCAATGACCTTTGTCCATTTCCCTGGCAACTTCCAGAAAACAGGTAAGCATTAATCATGCTTCTAATCTCAACTGTTTCATTAGGGATTAAAGAACTAAGCATGGGTCAGGAAAATAACACTCCATTTATGTTGTAACTGCACAAGTCTATGACTTCACTGCATCCACAAATATCATATGCAATAAAAGTATTGAACTGTGCTTGCTTGGAGCTCCCTTGGCTTGAAGAGGAAATTTCTTTGACTGGAAATGGGATGGATTGGTTTCTCACTATCCAGCATATGGTATACATATACCTACTAACATGTATGCAAAGAATGATCCATCTTCATTTGATCAACTCACCCTCTCAAGGAGCATGTCTATACATCTTGTCATCTCTAGTCATCTGCCTTCTCCACATTGTAAATTCTTATTTGCCGGGCACAGTGGCAGATCCCAGTAACCTTTTAAAACCAGAAAGCCATCTATCTTGAAAATCATCACAAGGCAACAGACTTATGTTCCCACACATGAACATAAGCAGCCAACAAAATTAATTAACTAAAGTGGACAATATATACTGTAGGATACAAGACATTAGTCCCTTGATAAATGCTGGTTTGCACACAAATTTTCATGCTAATTTGGATAGGGTATGATTTGGGGTTCCCATGAAGTACTTAGATCCAGTACTAAAGATCATGGAGCTATAGTCTCATTAACAGTTCTTTGGAAATATGGAAATCTAGGAGGAGGAAACTAAACAGAACACAGATATCTTCATGTTGCAAGCAAAAAAAAAAGTTTTAACAGTCTGATTTTTTAAAAAGAATGACTATGAGTTCACATATGCAGTGTATGCAGACATGCACACATAAGCATGTCTTCAGATGCTCATCGTTGCTAACAGAGATATCTTTAAAACACTGTCCTGAAGGTTCTGCAGCATTTACAGCATATATGACAGCAGGACTTGGGCCAATAGAACTCACCTGGTATATAAATAACACACTTTCCAAGACTAAACAAAATGCAAAAAGTGTTCCTCTCTTGGCAAATATGCACATAAAATTTCTAAGTCTGTGTCAGCATTGTTCTTCAGAGTTCCAAATTAACCAAATGGTTAAATGTATCACATGCTAGGCCAGTATACTTAGGCAGAGTATTTTAGCAAGTTAATTAGATGTATGATAGGAAAGTGTTAAATGCATTGGTTCCATAGGAATACGTTATTCAAAACTATGTAAAAGCTGAATGGGTAGATTTTAATCTGGCATTTCAAATTCACTCTTTTCAAAAGGGCAAACTTATGATACTCTCCAATAGATGGAAAGGAAAGAGAGCATTAAAAGTTGGGAACTTAAGCAAGTCAATGATACTCGAGTAGCTATGGACAAACCTTCAAGGCCTGTTTGGTACCAGATCAAATAAAATATCCAGACCTTAAAATTCTTGTTTTATGGCAATTGTTTTCTTTCTACAAGAGTCTCTCCCACTCTTTCCTATACCATCTTGCCTTTCTCATTCTCCTTGAACTAAAGTAGAGCAAATAGCATCAAAGAGCTTGAGCGAGGGGTAACTGCCTAGACATCGCACAGACACAGTCAAAGGAGGCTCTGCAAGATCCCTAAGCAGACCATGAGAGAGGTGTGCTGACAATACCCTTTGAGATTTCTATGGGTCCTCTCAACTCAGTTTGGGAACCTATAAGCACTTTTAAGTGCTTTTAACTTATATGGGTAAAAATAGCACCTCTCTGGGCCAGACACAATCTGTTTCAGTATGAGAATGGCTATTTGAGAACAGATCTACCTTCATGGTAGGGTTCCTCAAGTTGTAGGAATTCTTTACCTGGACCAGTAAAAAGCAGTGAGGGGTAAAAATCTACTAATTTCGAGTAAGTTTTTTATCAGAAGCAGAGAAGCAGAAAAAGTCTGTGTGTCCTTGTTCCTGATGTTTTCTATGCAATTCAAAGTAGTGTAGGCCTCCAGAATAATCCTTTGAAAGAATTTTTATAAAGCCTCTGTGGTCTTTGCAGAACATATTAGGAAACACTATTAAAAGGTTTGATTACTATGAACATCCAGTCTTAAGTTAGGCAACTTGTTGCCATATGTTCACTCCCATACCTGTACCACAAGAGCCTATAAAGTAATATGCCCAAATTCAGGCCTGTGCACCAAAATAAAATCTTCACTTTGCAAAAAAATACACAACTTCCACTGTGCACTTTCATGCATGCTATGGCAAGCTGGGGAGGTAGTAATGTGCTCTAATCGGCACTCCCCAAAACTGCTATATGCTTTGTCTTTAGCCAAAGAGCATTGAGAAAATGTGGCATTCTTTTCCTCTTCTGGAAAACATAATATGAATGTCAGAGAACTTACTCTTCATCTGATCCTCCTGATATCAGTAATCTGCTGGTTTGACATCATAATACAGAAATCTCTATCAAAGAGATAACCATATCCCCAGTATGAGGGGGATACTTGCAGCCTGCAAGTCAGCAAAATGTCTATGTTGCAGAGCAGAGCAGAGTTGTGTGAACACAGCGCTCATGTATGGACACTGAAAGCTGGAATGCTGTGTGGAGCAGGTGGGCATCATGGACCTTTAAAGTGAGAAGGAAGGGGCTAAAAGAAAGTTTTTGGGAAGAATTTTTTTTTTTCCTTTTTTGTTGGTGGTGGTTGTGGTTTTGTTTTGATTTGGTTTTGTGTTTTCTGTTTTTTTGTTTATTTGCCCTCCCCCAAGGCAACTGGGCAACTCAGGGAAATATGCAAACTTGGGAGTGTGTGTGAAGGGTGAAAAAAGAGCAGGTAAGGAATAGGTTTCTGCCTTGGGTAGAAAAGGTGTTGGTGCCCTGGAGAATATGAAAGAAGAAATGTAAATAAAAGGCACTGCTGTGCAAAGCCTTGGAACTGAAACAAGCATGTAACTCATCTTTGATGCCCCAGGTAAGTGAAAACCAGTTCAAGTTCTTAGTGCAATAATGCCTTGCTCATGTTATGCGTGCTGGCCCTGTCTTGCAGTCATACAGTCATACCCAGATAGATACTGTGCCCTTTTGCTTCCAGGAAGCCCATTAATATATATGGAGTGATCTATATAATGAGATTCTACATATGCAAGTAACCGCTCACTCACAAATTCCATGTTTGAGAACTGGTCTCATTATTAACTAAGCAAGCATGGGTGGGCTTGGCAGCTAGAAGGAGGACAAAGTTTTTCGCATTGTGTGATATCACAAAAGGAGCATATTTTTCCAAAATTACTATCTATAGTTCTTAGCAACAGAATCCTTTAGAAAAATATACCAACAAAACTACAAGCTTGATAAATATTACATTTAAACAATTTACTGTCTAGTATGACATCTGCTTTTTTGTTCTTGGTTACTTTAATGATGGGTTCTTCAAACTGCCAATGCAATGATTATTCAGTGTTTTCTATGTAACTGTAGTTATAGCTTAAGAAACAGTAATTCCTTTCATTCTCAGGTTTTTAACTGAAATTCTGTCTTTCAGGGAAAGCTGAAAATAACCTTCAGAAAATGTCACAAAGAATTACCCTCTTCCTAAACTCATCAGGCGATTCCACACCTATTTTGGCAATAACACTACCTACTACAGTTTAAAAATCATCATTTACTTGAAATCTGACTCATCCCAATCCATTTAGGTAACTCAAATGGCACTTACGTAATTTTGAAAAAAAATTAATTTAATTTTATTTCAGTAGAACAAATGACAGTCATAAAAATCCCAAAAAGTCTAAGCTAAGTAATTACTTGCAAAACTCAACAGACCTACTGTACATAAATAAATGGGCTAAAGACAAGTGAAACTTTGTTTTATGGGGAATAGTTAAGGAAATAAGCTTCTATATTTGAAAATAATCTGAGTAAAAAGAAGAAAAAATTGTATTTTATATTCTACAGTACAATTATTTTAAAGTCACATTTTTTAGAATTATAAATAAAAAGCTGTCATAATCATGTATTTATTTTATTATGTTGCTTCAAGGCGGAATGTAGTTTCCAATTCTTTGTACATTGTAAATGTATATTCTTCATGTACATTTAAATCTGAATTCACCTCATTTAATCCCACATTTGTGAATAACCTGATGATTGTATCTTAAGCTACAATAAAAATTGCAAATAATTTTTATGGGGAAGTATATTCCCAAAGACTTTAAAGGAAGTAACTCATAATTGCTACATGATGTCACTAGTACTGAATAATATGAAAATGGAATACATTTCCGACTTTTCTGCACACTGCACTTGTAGCTGTAGGCTTGAATCAGAGGCCAAAGGTAAATTTCTTTTGATCTTCAAAAACATGGCAAGGAGAAAGATTTTAGACTACTAGGGACTGCTCTGATATTTTCCTAGTTAACTTAATTTCTAACTTAAAAAAGCATAGTCTGTAGCACTGATTTGTGCAAAATATTTTGTATCTCTATTTCTGCTAAATAATAGTCAGTAATAAAACCATTTATATTGCACACTATTGCAGAAGACTACTACTACTGTCTTTTAGAAATATAAAAAAGGTAGATGGCATCTAGTTGCATCAATTAAGCACTTACATTTGATATCAGATATTTATAAAAACAAGTAATTTGAAACACTACCTTTTATTATGAACAGAAATCCTTCAAACAAGAAAGCCATAGCTATCTGTTTTCCTTCAATATCTGGCTGGTACAATACCTGAGTCTATGAAGATCCACATTTAAAAAAACCTAAACCAAGAGTTGCCAATATTTGTAATTCACTTATTACCATCAGTTCCAGTCATAACATTCAGAATTTAGCAAGTTAATATTTTATTCATATCTAAAACTTGCTTAGATATAAATTTGCATAGAATAATAAGGCAGGAATTTTAAAATGTCACACATGAACCAGAATTACTCAACCAAGTAACTCAGAACTACCTGAAAACTGGTCTATAATTGGTCCAGGTCTAAGAACCAGAGCTTTAAAACTATTAGTCCGAGTATTTTCCATCAGAAATTATTAAGGTTTGTCATTCTGTCTTTCAAATAAAGGCAACGTTGCTTTATAATAATCAATATCAATCTTTGGAGGAAGATTTACACATATATTTAATTCACATACCATTATTAAATTTTGTTATATTTTCTGCCAGAATGGCACTTTAGCTCTATGAAAAAAGATCTGTTATACAAAAGAATCTCTTTTTATCTTCCTATGGACTTCTCAAGGTTTCTGATTTACAAATTCATAATGACAAATTTTCAAAATTTACAAAATTACAATTTTCATTCTTAAAATGGCCAACTTGAGAATATAATTTTTACCAAACTTTTCAAACATTTCATTTCTGTTCTAGCATGAAGTAGAAACGTTGGGAAACGTTGGAAACAACCACAAAATTATGTTTGCATCTAAGAGGGAGATATCCTCCATTGCAGAACTTTCTGGAAGTGTCTTTTTTAGAGGCATTAGTTATTACTGTTTGTAGGCTACATTAGGCATTCATTCAAAAAGGTAGGTCCCCAGGGAACAAAAAAATGCATTTTAGTTACATTTTGCTTGCCCATGTGATATTTTGAACTACTATAACTATAAGCCTCTGGAAGAAAGCTGGCTAAGATCTGTGTGTTTCTGGAAGGGTTTAATTTATCAAGATATAAACAAAAATTAAGTATTTTCAAACTTTTTGGGAAAAAATTCTTTAAGAGCTCAATAATTGAGAACTCTCTGTAAACTCCAGTATTATCAGAAATACAAACCTGTCAGTGGCTGTTATTTCTGAAAAAATTGAGGAAAATTTAAATGGGCAGAGCATATACTTACTGTTCTACTGGGAAGCTTAGACCAAAGTAAACAAACCTTGAGAAAGATACAGCAAATAAACCACAGACAAGTCGTGTAAAAATGGGTAAAATAATAATAACATGTGACTCCAGGGATGACAAAAGGTGTAGGAAGAACAAAAGAGAGACACCAATTACAGTCTTCAAAAATTAAGCTCTACTTTAAGAAGAAACAAAAGAGAAGAAAATTCAAATCCTTGAGGAGTACAAAGTCAATTACATATTCAAGTACAATACTCAATTACATATATGAACCGAGAAGCAGAAGGGACTGGCTAGAAATAAAGGTTAGGTGTTTCTGACAGTGACTCAAGGGGTGGGAACTGTAACTTAGTTATAGACAAAAGGATGAGATGAGGCTTCTCTGGTTGTTTTGATAAGGATATTCTAAAACCTCCAGGGCAGTCAGCCTAAATGTAGTTCATAGTTCGTTGTACATACACAAAACAATGCACAGCTATGAAAGTAAATGAGTTCACAGACATTAAATGAAAAAATAGGATGAAATGAATACAGATAAAATTTTCAGTAACAGGCAGAGTGTAAGATGTAGGGAAATACTGATGTTTCTAGTATAAATGTGGATATACAAGTAAGTTAGAAAACAGATTCCAGAGAACATCTGGATTTCCTTTGTGACAAGCATTAAATTAACTTGATTTCTTGTATAAGGGAAGTTTCATGGTTCCCAAATTCTAGGACATTGGTGGAAATTATGAGATAAACTTCAGCCAAAGGCAATGAAGGAATGTAGTCTTTGATAACAAAATAACCTTAGGTTGATCAAGACCTCAGCAAGGCATAATTATTGAATTTCGCCTGAAATTCAGATCTACACTGAAACATGGGCATTTAAGAACAGAACAACAAACAGGAAACATAAATGTTACAATCAAACTATTAGGCTTTTATGCACAGCCATATAGTCATATTGCCCGTGCACGTCAGCCAAAATTTGGTTTCTTCTAAATGCAGAATCTTTAACAAAATTAAATTTGAGATTATTCAGGAAGCCTGATTTTTCTTTTTCAGATCATTACAAAAGCATCAAATTCAGTAGAATTATTTTAATGTGGTTGCAAATTAAAAACTTACTGCAGTCTTGGGAGTCATTTTGATGATCCAGAGAAACTAGAGACAATTACATTGTCTTAGAATATCTACTTTTTTAATAAGCAATCCTGGCTGTACACAAACCAGCAGAAAAAACTCAGGACAGGTCTGTGGGGAAGGATCCCATGTTTCTACATTTTGCCTTTGACCATTTTTACTCTTGAGATGCTCCCTGAAAGCATGTCTCCTGCTAATCATTGCTAGTTATTAATCAGTTCTTAGTTCTTGTGGGGAATAACTGTCTCCGTCTGTGTGGACATATGAGCAATCCAGCATCTTTAGATGAGAAATAGGCCTCTGTTCAAGGTCATGCGAAAGGCATCTGTGAGAAAGGGAGATACTGTGACAGCAAATAATTCCTAGGTGTCTGAAGAGAAACTTGGCAGATGAAACTGTTGTTGTAGTCTTCTGATACTAAACTTAGTGCTCTAATTAGAATAGAGAAAATACCATGTGAGAACTTTGTTTGAGAAAGCACTGTGTGAACTGTAGAAGAAAAATGTGTCATGTAGCTTTATTTTTAGCATACTGTAGTATATAAGTATGCTTGCTCTCTGAAATAAAGCAGCTTCACTTGATCACATTGATCTGGCGTGATGTCCTATCATTTTCCCTGCAAATTCTGAAGGCACATTTGAATTAAAATTTCTTTGTCCAGCAGGAAGTTTCAAAGTCAGCCCTGCCATCATCTTTTGGGAAGTGTTTCTTTGCAAAGGGAGGGTCTGAAAATTACTATCCACTGCACTCAAGCTGAAGTTGTAAACCATACACAATTGCTTCATGTCTCTTTATAGAAGAAATCAAACTTGGACCTTCTGTTTCATAGAGTACCAACATTTAGAAACTGTCTTCTGAGTTCCAATTTGAATATTTCTTTCAAAAAGGAGCTTTGGTGGGGGGAAAAAAAGTGTCATTTGCAATGTTTCTGTTTAGAAAATATCTTCAAAATACAAAATGCAGCTTTCATTTCTATTAATGCATTGATTATATATCCCGTGTGTTAAGCTATGGTATGTTACAGATGGCAAGCAGTTTGTTTTAATATTCAATTGATTCTATTTATTTTATAGTACTTTTACTTTGGAAAGTGGTAAGAACACTGTCTACATAATATTAAAAATATCTTGCTTATTTTACTCAATGAGATTTTTTATTTGTGTTGTAACTAAACAGTTCTATATGTATAATTTAAAAGAAAAATAATAGGCACAAGGCTTGCTATATCACCATATATTATCAGTGTGTAAACGCAGGAGAAAAATAAAGTCAAAGTAAAATCTATTTTGCAACACGGCATCATAGAAAAAATGATCTAACATTTTTTTCCAAAATGTACATGTTTCATCAAAATACTTGTGAATGCCCTTTGAAAAATATCTTTTCTAAAGGTCCTGGCTGGTAGAAAATTTTCATAAATATTTTCTAACCACTTCTAGTTGCTGACTTTTGTAGCTTTTCAGCATTCCAGTTTTCCAGACCAAGAGTAAAATGGAAAATTTGTGTCTTTTAAAAAGGAGGACAAATTTAATGTGGCTGATTCTGTAGTTTACTGACATCACTTATTGTCAAACAGGTTTTTGTGCTTGCAGTCAAACTCATGGTTTTGTGCAAGGCTGTTATGTAAGCACACCTAGTTTTATTTGGTTGTTGTTTCTTTTTAAATAATAGAGATACTCTTTTTAATAGAGGAAAAAGGTTGACTATAATGCAAATAGGAAGACAGTTTTTGGGAATAGCATTTATATCAGTGACAATATATGTTAAATTTTCAATTTAAATTTTCAATTTAATTTAGTATTTATTTTAAATTCTCATTTGTTTGAGAAACCCATAGCAAAAAAAATTTAAAGTGGGAACTTCACTGAAACTGAAAGGAAATTTTTGAAGGCCTGCAATGTGAGTTTCTCCTAGGTCTCTGGGTCTTTGGGTGAAACAAATAAACACTGCAAGGCCAGCAGTACCAAGGGCACCCTAAATCATTTTGAATGGCCCCATGGACAGTGCCAATGCCTAAGGAATGGATGAATTCCCACTGCAAACTGAGGGAAAACTTTCAGCAGAAATTTAGAAGACTTGGGAAAGAGTCTGAGCTGCAACAAATGGGTTGACAGAAGTTATTTGGCCAAAGTGTCATAGTTTAACTCCAGCCAGCAACCAAGTCCCATGCAGCTGCCCACTCACTACCCCACCAATAGGATGGAGGAGAGGATTGAAAGACTAAAATCTAGAAAACTTGTGTATTGGCATAAAGATGGTTTAATACGTAAAGCAAAAGCCACACACACAAACAGAGCAAATAAAGAAATTAATTTACTACTTCCCATGGGTAGGCCAGTGTTCAGCCATCTCCAGAAGAGCAGGGCTCCATCACACGTAACAGTGCCACCAGTCCAAACATCCTCCTCTTCCTCCTTTCTTCCCCCACTTTATATACTGAGCATGATGTTACAAGGACTGGAATATCCCTCTGGTCATTTAAGGTCACCTTCCCACCTCTGCCTCCAGCCTCCCACACACCTTCAGCTTCTTCACCAGCATGGCAGTACGAAAAGCAGAAAAGGCCTTGGTTCATTGCAAGCAACTCAGCAAAAGCAAAAGCATTTCTATATTGTGAAAATTGTATTCAGCACAAATCCAAAACATAGGTCCATATTAGACATTGTGAAGAAAAGTAATTTCATCCCAGCCAAAAGCAGCACACAGGGAAAGAATTTTTTTCATCTTTCTATGGAAATGATTGTAGAAAAGCTGCTATTGCATTGTAGCAAAAATCTAAGCCTGAAAGCTGCTGTTGAAGGGCATGGAGATGGTATCAGGGTTTGAACAACTCCGGCAAGTGGTCCATATGGCCTGGTCTGATGCTCCTGTACAAGGCAGGACTGCACTACAGCTGCAGTTCTGGCACCCTGAGCTTTTTCTAACCACACTGTGCTCCTGGG
The DNA here is from genome assembly GCA_034509425.1 of Eopsaltria australis. NCBI lineage: Eukaryota > Metazoa > Chordata > Aves > Passeriformes > Petroicidae > Eopsaltria > Eopsaltria australis. The sequence goes on from JAVTVJ010000657.1 coordinate 144,986, forward strand.
AGCATGATTGAGTTCAGAGGGAGAGTGAGGTTTCTTTAAAAAGAAAAATAGTATTTTTCTTTTTTTCTTTTCCTCTCCTTCCTCCCTCTTCCAATAATGCTTTCTCAAAATCAAATAGTAGATTCAATTAGTTAGAGTGGCACAAATGGTGTAGGTCTATTCATTCTTCTAACTCTATGGTTGTTGTGGTTATGGAAACAAGGGGTGGAGTTTCTAGCACTGTTTAATTCCATACCACTCACATCATGGCAGGGGTGTGGTTTCAGCAGGATGAAGCAGGGGACTGGAAGCTGAAGGGACTTCAATTTTTGCCTTCTATAGGACTTAAATTATTAAAACAGTTTAGCTGCAATAGCTGATTATTTATAAAAGTATCCTTCTGAGAAAAGTCCCCAGTCAGTTCTGCTTTAAAGTCTGTGAAGACCAAGAAACAAATCAGATTACCAACAATGGCAGTGAAAACTCAAAATTGCTAGAGCTCAGTGGAAATACAAAGATCTCACTCTAGGTTTCTCTCAGTTGTTCTACATAGTTTGCACTCCTTCAACTTGCTCAAAAAACTCCAAACCACAGCTGCACTAGGGAGTACAGAGTCTAATGGAAAAAGTGTGTGATCTAGTATGAAGCAGAGGATAAGATCTGACCCATGAGGTCCTTTAGAATATGCTTGTGACTGCAATTATAATCCTCAAATCTTTTCAGGTTCTTTTTCTTTTAAATAAAAAAAGTATACATATATATAAAAAAATATATATAAATATATATGTGTGTGTGTGTGTGTGTGTGTATGTGTATACACATAAATGCACATATGGATACACTTATGCATATACATTTAGGCAAACATGTATACATGTGTGTATAGATACATGAGGGTCACTTCGAAGGAAGGACAGAAAGTATGTTGATTACCAATTCCTTTGACTGTGGCCCAAAAATCCAAGTTGGAGAGTTTGAAGCTTGGTACCAGGGTTTCATTTGCTGGCATGTGGTTATGTACTGTCTGCTGTTGATCTGTGGGAGTTAGTCAGTACTCCTTGGGCAATATCCCAGACTTCTCCTTCACACTCCCCCTATGCTGAAGCCAAGCAGAAAGGCTCATCGAACCAGTAGCAGTAGTGACCCCCAGCAAGTGTCTGCACAAACAGGAACTCTAGAAACACAGTATAGCTTTTCTTTCTCAAAGGCACAGACTAGCCCTTTTCAGGTGTTTAATTAGTCAGGTTAACTGTAGGAGAAATAGAAGTTTCGCCTATTCCCTGGATAAATTAAAATGTCCCTGTATTAGGACCAGGTAAAAGTACCAGAGAACTCTAATATTTAACTAGGCAAGCAAAAAAACATTTTACAATTTATTAAAAGTACTTTAATGAATAATCTGCACTGTTTGCTTTTGGGAAAGTGTTAGAAGTCTAGTAAACACATGTATAATTATTTCCTCATTAATTTTTTTTTAAGGATATTAGATGAAAAATACTTCTTGTACAGCCTTGTGCACAGAAGCTTTTTGTTGGTGTGAAGTGTTATACTCCTGTTTAAATAAAGTGATTTTGAAAAAAGTACACAGAATCAGGGAATCATTAAGGTTGAAAAATACCTCTTAGGGCTTTAAGTCCAACTGTTAACATAGCACTGCCAAGTCCACCACTTAACCATGTGCTTCAGTGCTATAGCCATACATTGTTTTAACACTTCCAGGGATGGTGATTCCACCACTCTCCTGGGCAACATGTTCCAACACCTGACCTCCCTTTGAACTTCAACACCTTAAAGTTCATATCAAAAGATGGTGTATTAGATAAAGTTGGTTATATCATAGCCTGCCATTATTCCAGGCTCTTTACATATCTTCTGTCAGTGCACTTCCTTCACAACAGCTTTGCTATTCCAGTATTGCCTTATGCTCAGTTATGACTGCCAGTTTTCCCTAACTATATAGTCTACCTACAAGACTTTGAAAGTATCTACTGGGCAAAACTGGTTCCTGGTGAAGGGTCACTTCACTGTCTATCATCCAGCAGCTTCTCAATTCAGGAGGGACCTGTTGTTTATCTACCAGGTTTAATTTTTATTTGCAGCTATTAATAATCTTAAGTTTCTGGAAATTTTATGGAAAAATTCTTGTTTAATCACAGATATGCTGAAGACATGGCATGCTGGAAAAAATGCACCAAAGACTCCCAAGTCAGATTTCTTTTGACAACTATAATGCAGGTTCAAATTTTCTGTAACAAGATACATGGGATAGTTTATTAAAAACAGAAAGGAATGCACAGTTATGGAAATTCAGAGAGGATTTTTATGCTTTGCATTTTTGTTTTGTTTATACAGAAAATATTTTAATTCAAAGGCAGTTGTCAGGTATCTCAGACCTTATATTAAATGACATCTTGTCACTGCTTCAGTAGGAAAGTTTAATATTGTATAATGGCTATTAATCCAAGAGAAACAGGTTTTCTTCGAATTTGAGCATTCTCTTTCAGCTTTTGCATTCCAAACATTTCAACTCAGGAATTAGTAAATGGACGTTACAAGAAATAACAGCTGAGACTGTTAAAAATTCATTATCATTAGTGGACATTGTGATTTGGCCCCAACTGCCACTAAAATTTCCTGATCAATCTATTGCCTAATATTAAAATTGGGTAGAATGTGAAAGTAGGGAACAAAAGCTGTAGATGTTGAAAAACTGAACTTTTTCTTTTCCTATGGCAGTGATAGAAGGTCTGTATGATTTATTACTGCTAGCAGATTTAAACTATGCAGCAGCTTGCACAAACAGTATCTTAGTGGCTGCTGGAGATGCCAGAACAGCTGCTTTATGGATACCTCAGTTCTTTCAAAAGACTAAGCTGGTGGTTAATTTGGCAAAGGCAGGTGGTACTGTAGGTATGTATCTGCATAGCTTCAAATTTAGTTGCTTAACATGAGAGGTTAGAGCCTGAATGACATATATTGGCTGTAAGTTACCAAGGATATTTTGTATTTCTTTTTCTCAGTACTAGCTGGACATGAGTTTAACTTCTGAGGATCATTTTGGCTCAGCTTTGAAAGGGCAAAATAATTTCAAAGAAATTTTTGTGGATTTTCTTTATAACCACTCTCTGGTCATAAACCTTCAGATGGAGATGCTTGCAGACCTGAAGCACTGCTACCTCTATGATCCTCACAAGTGGTTCCTGATATATAGACCAGCAAATGGTTTACCTGTAAGTATGTCCCCTTGTGAGAGCACATCCCTGACAAATGTATTTTAAAAAGACTTCAATACAGATCACTCCACAAATGTGACATTAATTGGTAAAGGGGACAGAAGAATGGGTAAGAAGGAGTTTCTGGAGGATGGGAATATACAGGAATATACAGGAATGATACCCTGAAACAAGCTGAATGAAGATGAGGAGTCATACGTTATGACATGATAAATGAAGGAGTTTGAAAGGCAGATATGTTCACCAAGTGGCCAGAAGAAACTGTGGGAAGATGCAAAGCTTTTTTCTATGAATTTTTTTGCTAGCTGCTTCCTTACCACTCCTTTCCAAAAATCAGACCTCTACATGCAGTGTCAGCAAGGGGGCCTGAAACAGGGACAATCACTTCCAAAAGACCACAGCAATTCAAAGTGCCAGAGATACTTTTTAGCAGTGAGCCTGCCTGCCAGTCTCAAACAGGACACTAGAAGAAGACTGTAACAAGCAGGATATGAGGTTCACAACATTGTTGCCTTAGTCACTGCTCCTGTACCACACTGGAGTGTCCTAACCACGTGTGTGCTTGGTGTGGTCCTGAGGAGAAGAGAAGGAAAGTAAAATAGATGGAACACTGTTCCATTTTCTTTGGAAGATTCTCTGCTTTGCGAAAATAAGTTAAGGCAGCTTGGGTCACTGAGGTGTCTGGTGATGGAGGAGGCTATAACTCTTTATCTACTTTAAATAAAACAGACATTGAATAAAAATATTTGAGCATTACTTGGAGCTCAGACTGCAATTTGAGATTCCCTCTTCCCAGGTGAGTACTGGAAACCACAAAATTGGGATCTTGCCCACTTCAGGCTAAGGATCCTGAGTTGTCTCTCCACCTCAGTCTTCAGTATTTCTTACTGTTTTAGTATCAGTGGCTCAAAGTGTTTATTCCTCCTGGCAGACTTCTAGGAAATTTTGGCCCCTGTTCTAAGATGTCTAATTCAGCTGCAGCAGTATGGCAAACAGGCTTAACATGGACTGCTGTACTTCCACTCCGGGGGCTTAGGTGCCTGACTGTAATAACTCCTCAAGATCTATCCCTGTGACTATAATAGGACACTGCTGGAAAATTAACAAACTGCCTGCACTTGTGAGAAGAATGTCCCCATGCTTTTTCTGTACACCTAGAAAAATGAATATTCATCTGATCATTAAACTGAAAATGAGATGATTTCTCATGAAGTACAGTACATGGTGCTAGGCCAAAGGCAGTTCTGATCCCAAGGTATTATAAAAGTTTCAACATTTTGGCCCCTACTGATTTCTTTCATGCAATTCTTAGAACTATTACTCAGACAGTCCATGTTAACTGGCAGATGCCCAATGGCAATATATAAAGTACATATTTTACCACAGTTTCTGAACTGGGTAATTGATGGATTAAAAGAGCTATTATGAAATGAATATCAGCTTGTTCTTAACCTCCCCTTCTGGGCTTGAATCTATTATTGGTGCAAAAGAACAAACCTGTAACTCTTTCAGTATTCCTGGTTTCTTTGACAAATATCATCACTATTAGGTGGGTTTTTTTTTTTTTTTTTTTTTTTTTTGGAAACCCCTAAACCTGAAGAAAATCAGAAATGTTTATGCAGTAACAATAAAGAGAGGGGGTGAAATTACTGGGGACCCAACTTCTGAATCAGTTGTACTATGTACTGTTTCTGTTGTGTAAAGAGGAAAAAAAATCACCTGTTTCATACCGCCAGGTGCAACAAGAAAGGGTTTTCCATTGGCATAAGTAGAGAAAGCACAGTCCCTTCAAAATCAATGGCAAATCTCTCACTTACTTCATATTATAATATGCAGCATAATTTTTTGTACCAATGCTCCTCTGAGAACTGCCTTTTCAAATACGACTAAGAAACAAACTTGTGAGTATTTTGAATTACATTAAAGACAGGAAGCTTTTACCACTCCTTTCCTTTGGAACATTTTCATTAGCTTATCATCTGAAAAGAGACTCAGAAAACATTTTGTTTGCCATCTGTATATGGGTAAATTTCAGCCTGAGTTTTAAAAAATCATTTTAATGCTTTCTTGAAGAGTAAAGTAAGCCAAGTCTCAAACCAAGGGATTCCAAGTGAATGTAACTAGAGCTCCAAAACAAAGCAGGCACAATTTTCTGATCCATAGTGTTGCCTTCCAGTGATAGACAAAGGCTCTGAAGTTTCCACTCTGTGCACCGTATGTATGTGTAATGCATTCTGTCAGAAGAGGATGGTCAGCTCAAAATAGAGAAAAATTGTGAGTCAGCCTCTTTCTTCGCAACCTATAGGGTTGCAGTGAATAAAAAAATATTTCTTTAATTTGCTTTGCTTTTAAATGTTGATCTTTTTAATGTTATATTTTATACTTAGTCTCTTTATCTGAAATTACAAAACCCATTTGTTTTTAAACAAAATATGACATTTTCACATAATAGGATGAATTCATGCAATGAGGTGTAAGAAAAAGCAACATATATCACAAGAATTTAATCACAATGGTTGGTTATGCTTCTGAGCTGTTAACAGCTCTTGCTGATTTGATCTACTTGAACATAGCCTCTTATATTATATATATACAAAGAGATGATCGTTATTTATTTTTTGGTTTTTCTAGAATAAGCCAGTGTCAGTACCCCAGTGAACCTTGTTTAATAAACCCTATCACTCCATGTGTAAAGAGGCTTTAGAATATGGCAGATAAAAAGCTGAAATTCTGAGGTGTTCTTCCTTTTTTGTCCCATAGAATGATGCCTGGATTCAGATGAGAAGTAACAATAACCCAATTTTTTTTTTTCAAATCCTTCTGAAAAATCTCCATTTCCTTCCTGATGTTTGCATAATGAACAAAATCTTTGGCAATCTGTCAGGTTAGCTGCTTGCCACATAACAGCCAGGCTGAATGGGAACCCTGAGAATAGGCTGTCTCCTCGTGAGGGTAGAAAAGTCCAAATTTCCCAAGAATCTCTTCTTTTACTTGAAGTTTATAATCCAAATAATCAGTCTTTTCTCTAAAAAAATTCTCTCACCCCACCCTACTTCCTTCAAGCTGGAGAAGATCCGACAAGACTCTCTCCAAGCTTCTACATGGCCTTGTGGGGAAAAAAAGACTCTTATTTCTGAGAGGTTGTTGGGCAATTTAAAGAGCTCTTCATGACTGAATATTTAGGCTTCATTTCCTATTGCTGATGCTAAGTTCCTAGGCTATGCCTGAGAACATGCTTGCAAAATTTAAACATTTGAATGTTGTAAGCAAACACTATAGTTTTTAAGCAGTTACTTTACACCTCAATTCTGCCCAAATTATTTTTAATTATGATACCCTCTTCAACTGAGCAAGTTTGCAAATTCTAACTAAAATGTCATGCAAAATTCAAATGGGAATGGAAGCAGCATTTTTTAGAAAGCTGATAAATGAAAAATTTATAATAACTTAAATAAGTTATTAAAATAAATAAAAATTTATAGTAACATAAATAAGCCTCAGTAATCTGTTAATGTTCTTCCTATAGTATCCTAAATCTTGTTTTGTAAAGCAAGGTCTGCAGGTGAGGGTAGGAATTTTGACATACTTTTCTGTCTCTGAACCTCACTACCTAGTCATTCTTAGAGGTATATGTATCTTCCCTAACTTGCCATATAGCTGTCTTAGTACCTCAGAAGCTATAGCTTCTGTCCATATTCAATCTGTTCACATTGTTCCTCGATAATCTTCTTTAATACTCCCAGAGCAAATGCATATGAAAAAATTGTAATACTTATGGAACAGCTTTACTCTAAGGGATATGGAGCTCTCAGGATGTAGATTCTTACATTATGTGAGTACATGCCTCGATAAGATGTTTGCTACTTCCTCTTAAGGTACTAAGTACTATACAAAGGTCTTGGGAATAAGGACATTGTCTACGGTCAATGGGCACAGCATAGAAAACAGGAAGGCCCTTGTGTTTGTACAATACTTAGACACAAGAGCTAGCTTCTGCAACAATGACAGGAAATGTTGAGCAATAAGAGTCTTGCCCCAAAAATGACATTGAAAATTAGATGTTTTAATGCACCCTTTAAATTTTAGGAGAAAGGATTTAGGCAAATAGCAAGTGAAACAGTGAATAGCAAATTAGCTAGGAAATAATTTCTATTGGGAAAATAGAAAAGTGGTTTTTTGTGTTTCCAGGTAAGACCCATTAAATACCTCTCTATTGTGTATTCTAAAGCAATAATTCTTCTCCTTGCATTCTGGTAAATCTCCCTAAAGGATGGTCAGACTAAGCAAGCTTACTTTACCAAAGCACACTGTTCAAGATCCAATAGGCTAGTTTTTGGCCAACGAGTCAACACAATTGAATTATTTCTAAAGCTTAAATCACATTGTGACCTTTTTACACTATGTCCACTAGAGAAAGGACCAGATAGCATTTTTGTTATTTTGGAATATTTTAATTATAAATTAAAGGTCAGGTGATGTTGTTTCCACCTTAGAGGGGTGAGAGGATAGGATGCTACTTAATCAGAAGGGAAACGATTCATAGAAGTCCACTGAATTATACTCACTTAACTATTTAAGCATGTAAAGATGTAATAGAGTTGGCCCTCTGATTGAATTTAGGAAAACCTGATATACTCCAGTAATGAAACTCAGTTTAGTGTCTTCTTTGAGAACATTACTTTGATTTAGAAAGCCAGTTGGCTCCAGACCACCAATACATTGAAAACACTTGTAATTATTATTTAATAGCACTACAATATTCTCGGATAACATGGCATACCAGAAATTAGACAAAAAAACCCAAGCAAAATGGAGAAGAAGAAATTAAAAAAGAAAGGAAGAAGAAACAAAGTTAAGAATAACTAAGAACTTAAAAGTGAATTGTTTATTCTTACTCAGTAACTGGGATTGTGACAATAAAGATGGTATTCTTTTGACCAAATGTAGAAAACAGCACTGAGTATGGTAAATTATGAATTACCATTCCTTTATAATCACTAGAGAGAAGGATACACTTCCAGGAAGCAATACACGTCCTACAACTGAAATAGGTCAAATAAAGCTTTTTCCAGTGTGTGTAACTTTGTGTCTAACTTTTGACTAGTGAATATACCATATTCACCATTTAAAATCATGTCAGAAGCCTAGCTCTAAAGACCAAAGTAAACAGTGAAGTGATTGTTGCCTAAAGAACGTATTATCTCTGTACTTCTGTGCAAAAGTCTCAATGACAATGGTGGGGAAAGGCAGGATTTGAAACTACACATTCATATTCCACCTGATCAACCATATGAACAAAATCTCTCTTACTTGTCTGGAAGAACTGTATAAGTTATCAGGAAAATAAGGTAGAGATATTTGGAATTTTAAGTAGTTTATTGGCAAGATTCTTCTGCACTCTTGTGCCAGTCTCATTTCCTTAGAAAAACAAAGGTACTAAATACATTACTTAAAACTTTCCAGTGCAACCAAATCTGTCACTCCAAATACAATTCACTTTAATACCAAACATGCAACTCACATTTGTAATCCATTCCAAAGTCAAGTTTTGTAAAATATATTAAAGCAAGGTGCAAAATATCTCCTCTTGAGAAAACTGCCTGTTTTAGATTTGGGAGTCATCAAGCATAATATTTAGATCAAGTTGAGAATATTCTTTGAGCCCAATGAGAGTTTTGGTGTGGTAAGAAGAGATTAGAATTCAGAAGATACCAAGAAAAGAGAGAAGCATCCATCTGGCTTTAAAAAATGAATATAAGCTTGCATTTGAAGTTGAGCAAATGTTTTCAGGAGTCTCAGTGACATGAAAAGCAGTGAAGGTAAATTAATCATATGAATATTTCTGTATTTCTTTTGAGCGTAAGTTGTTAAGTCACCTTTTCTCTGTACTCTTTGTCCTCTTTCTATAAAGGAAACTTCCTCTCTTTGGGATAAAGTGTGCAACATTGCACATAAGGTTTAATAAATGGGTATTATTATTATAATTATTATTATTATTATTATATCAATATCATTGTTGTTACACCAAGGTCTCTTTCCTGAGTAGTAATCAAACAATAGAGAGCCCAATGTTGAGACTATATAAGTAGGATTATGACCCTCTTTTAGACTTGTCTAAAAGTTACCATCTTTTATTAAAAGGTACCATCAGGTTGTACCTGCCATTCCATTGCCTGGTCATTCATTATTGCCAGATACTTCTTGATCAGTTTGTTAGCATGACTTGAAAAATTTGTCATTTCATTACTTCAGACTGTGTATGTGCAATTCAAGTAACTGGGTCTCAGCAGTGATTGCTGGGGTATGTTTGGGATAACTTTTCACTTTAAAACCAGATATTTTTAATACTATTCTTTATTTCCTCTTTTTTGCTTTGTAATTCCACACAAAAAATACCTTTCTGTGATGATTTGGCTTCTTTCAAGTGTGTTTAGAGAAGGACCTTTCCAAAAGCTTTGGAAATCCATGTACAAATTCTTAGCAGAGTGCTTGTACTTCTTAGAAAATTATTTTGTGTGACTATCAGGTCTTGTTTTCATAAGACACAAATTAAAACTTAAAGGAAAGCTATTTTTTATTCTGTTATTTTGTGGAAAGAAGTTGTGTATCATCACTCAGCTTGCCTTCAAAACTTTTCAAAACTTTTTTAAAAAAGGAATTTAAAACAAAATAGATAATTTTTAAGCCAAATTAGAATGGCAACAGTGGAAATCTTGATGGAAAGGAAACTCTTAAAGCTACTAGTCCATAAATAAACTGGAAGAGAGTAGCAAGACTCGTTATTCTGCAACTGTGGGAAAGACCAGGGGGAGAATCTTACAAATCCTGCAAATGTAGGAGCCATTCCTTATACTAGGCACTAGAGAATACACACTTGAGAAAAACCTTGTAAATAGGGAGAGCATTGCTCAGGCTTTTGTTTAATAGGAAACCAAGTTTCCTTAGTGCCAGTCCTCAAGGACCTACTTGTTCCTTAAGACAGGATATATGTGTGCCATCTAGATGATATATGCATCTGCTTGAGAGCTAAAAAAAATTCTAATCAGGAGCTCCTATTTCTCCATTCAGAATGACAGCCTCTCAAGCAGACATTTACGTGAGCTGATAATATTACAGAGTTTATTAGAAGGAAATCAAACAGTTCCTTATAGTGGGTGCTACAGTGCTCATTTGGCTTTATTGCTGAAATAGACTGGTTTGTGGGATGCCAAGTTTCAGATCAAAACTAGGTGGCTAGACATTATTTGAGCATGATAGAAGCAATAGTTTGAAGGCAGCAATACATTGCCACGTCACAGATCAGCCTCCTCATCTGGTAGTATCTGCCGACTTCTTCTTACTCAGATTTACAAATCCAAAAGTTTTTCAAGATCCTCAGATTCTTCTGTAGAGAAAAAAATCACGAAAATGTGGTGCTTAGGGACATGGTTCAGTGGTGGACCCGGCAGTGTTAGATTAATGGCTGTACTCAATCTTTAAGTCTTTTCCAACCCTAATGATGCTATGATTCTATGTTTCTTTTTGTTACCTCTGTGTGGTCCACAATTAAAGATGTGATGGAATCGTTTGGTTAATTTAAAATCTGCAGCTGGCTTCTAGGTAGGTAGGTAGAAATTTTAAACTCTTGCCATATAAAAGTCTAAAAAGTTTACAATGTGAGAAAATTTGACCTTGTCTTAGTATTAAGACAATAAAAATATGACTGCATCTGGCAGAAAATCTCTGGTTAAGAAGCCCACAGATTGACAGGAGTCTAGTTGCAAAGAATTATCCGATTTTTGAAAGTCACCTTATGTTGAATATTTTGAATCTGGAGGCCTGCAGAAAGATTTTTCCTTTTCCAGCAAACACCTTAGCAAGCACATAAACGGTCTACAGATTAAGAAATCCTGTCAATAAGACTGGTTTTCAGTTGTTATTACTTAGAATGGTGAGCCATCACTTTATATTTAAAGTTCAGATAGGATTTTAAATTTTAGTGGAATGTTCCTTGCAGTGCTGTTTACTCTAAAGAGGTGAATTTTCTGTAAAGTAGAATTATAGGAAAAGGATAGAGAGAAAGATCTGAAAATTATTCTGAGGTGTAAAGAACCTCAGATGCTGTATAATGTGTGACTAAATTGCCTAGGACACCCGAGGACTGTCAAAGAAAGCACTAATGCTTGATGGAAGAGGTGACTTAAGTGGTGATTTTTCATAATTTCTCATAACATTTTCCTTAAGAAGTGAGAAGTAAAATTGCACAGGTAATATTTAAAATCAGATTCCTCACATTATTTATGATAGAAAGAGTTTCTCCTTCCTGTAATTGGACATGGTGACAAGCATACAAATAAGTCTCTGTGGATGCAATTAACTTAATGAGAATTTTTACTCTTGTGACCTAGAACTAGAAGCAGTTCCTAGACGATGGTGGATCTCCACAAATAACCCATTTTTAGAAGTTAATTAAACTACCAGAAATATTCATATTGTTAGGATCCAGGATTTCAACCATCCACAATCAGCTGTAGCATCCTACTGCCATCATGTGTTCAGCTCTCTCAGATATTAGTCACACAATCATTTTGAAAACAGCTGGAGTGGTTTCAGATATTTTTGCCTTTCAGCTATTATTTACTGCACTGTGGTTGGAGCTTTCAGTTCCTGACAGAAAGTAGCAGAAGAGGAGAAATTTAACCTCTATCTGCAGTGTCACTGGTGTGCCTTAGTAAACTCAAAGGAATGTTATACTGCTCTGTATTGCAGGTGTCTGATAAGTTACAGCTCAAGCAAGCAGAAGCTCAAAACCAAGCTCCTGGTGATTTGGGAATTGTTGGTACATGCTAAATAGAATAGACTCTAGATTTTAGGTGTTGCTCAGGAATAAGTCCTGTTGTTCAGGAATAAGTCCTGTGGGAAACAGACGATTCATATCTGTAACTGTGACTAGTCTCCAAATACTCTAGTGTTTGAAGGCAACATGTCTTGAATCACTCAGTTCTTTGCCTTTTCCTCCCTCCTCTCTTTTGAAAATAAACCAATATCAATCACATGCAGTTAAAGTAGCTCCTCAAGGTACTACTCAAATGGGCTGCAGCCTCATCAATGGAGAGATCCCTGGATTCAAAGATTCCAGGAGAATTTTCATCACTATTTGGAGGTATGTTCTTGTGGAAAAGACATGCACATGAACATATTTTAAGTCTGAAAAAACTGTGTCTTCCCATTACTTTTATATGCTGCAAAGTTTCAGTTTGACTTTGACCATATTCTTTCTTCTGGAAACAACAAGTAAAGGTATCCTTATTTCTGCACCTTGAGCCCTTTACAATCAAAAACCATCAGCCATCCACACTCCACCCTCTAAGCTGTGCAGCTGAGATGCTGGAAAAAGAGAGTGACTGCTAAGGCACAGAGCAAATCCCCTGTCTAAATCTACTGTAATTTACCTTTTTGATGCAATACTGTTCCCATCTCTATCTCTTAATGGAATAGAGCAGAAAAACTGCTTCCTACTTTCAGACTGAAGAAGATGCCGTATTTTGGATTATCACTGTTTTCCACCTAGAAGAAGATCCCTGCTGTTTTGGGAGTGTACTTTTTCTGGAGCATCCTCAGGTACAAAATTCCACATCATCCTTGCACTACAAGCACTGTATAAATGACAAAGAAAAGATGAAGAACAGAAAAATTACCAAAATCAACATGATGCAACACACAGTAGTGGTATATCTTGGCCATATTCCTGAAATCTGACATTGGTCTGCATGACATCTTTGTCTCTGCACTGGAGAGATGAGGATCTGATGGATGGAACACCCACTGAATAAGGAATTGGCTGGATGGTCACATTTAGAGTTGTGGTCAATAACTCTATATCATTCAGACGGACCTTGACAGGCTTGAGTGGTGGGTCTGTGCCAATCTCATGAAGTTCAGCAAGGCCAGGTATAAGGTCCTGTGTCTGAGTCAGGGCAATCACAAGCATAAATACAGGCTGGGTAGGGAATATATTGAGAGAAGCTCTGAGGAGAAAAACTTCAGGGTGTTGGTTGAGCAGAAACTTAACCTGAGCCAGCAATGTTCACTGGCAGCCCAGAAAGCCAAACATATCCTGGGCTGCATCAAAAGCAGCATGGTCAGTGGGTTGAAGGAGTTGATTCTCCCCCTCTGCTCTGCTTTTGTTAGACTCTGTCTGGAGTACTGTGTCCAGCTCTGTGGTCCCCAATACCAGAAGGATGTGGATCTGCTAGAGCAGGTCCAGAAGAGGGCCATGAAGATGATCAGGGGACCGCAGCACCTCTCCTGTGAAGACAAGTTGAGACATTTGATGTTCAGTCTGGAGAAGAGAAGGCTCCCCAGAAGACTTCATAGCAGCCTTCAAGTACCTAAAGGGCATCTACAAGAAAGCTGGGGAGGAGCTAGGAAATTAGATTAGCTATAACAGTATGATAGTGGTGAGACACCGGCACAGGCTGCCCAGACAAGCTGTGAATGCCGCATCCCTGAAAGTGTTCCGAGCTAAGGTGGACAGTGCTTTCTGGTGTGGTAGAAAGTGTCCCTGCCCATGGCAGGGGGCGGTTGGAATTGAATGTTCTTTAAGATCCCTTCTAATCCGAACTATTCTATGATCTATGAAACTGTGTGGGAACCACAAATAACTCACAAATAATTAAGAGTGTCCCTTAAGCCCTTCAGATGAAAGGCAAGTTACAGTTAGTACATTGCTGAACACATATTCTAGTTAGGTAAAACATGACCACCCTTCTTTGAATTTATTAGTGCCTGAAGTAGAACTGTATGCAGAGGAGAAGCAAATAAACTTCAGTAAACATGCAAAATCAAGGAAACATACAATTTATCTTTTCTGTGGTCATAAGCTAGTAATGAAAGCAAACAAATGACAACAGTATAATTTTTTTCTCTTAACTTCCAAGTTTGGAAACATCTCTAATCTTTTAAGTTTATTTAAAAAAAAAGGAATAAGAGAAAACAAATATAGATTTTGAGTGGAAACACCATACATGTGAAAGTGTCCACTATTTTTACATAATACATACATTTTTGTACATTTTTTTATTTTTTATTTCTCATTTTTAAATTTTTTTTCTGTGTTTAATTTTTTTTATTTTTTATTTTTCTTTTAGGTAAAATATTTACGAAATAATTATAATCCAAAGCCTGTGCACTAGACAATTCACTATTGCATAATTGCTGTTATTTCCAATAGTTTATTCTTTGAAATTCTAACCTCAGGTGCCAGTCTTAACTTGTTAATGCTAGGCTACATCCTCTTGATCAATTTCCAACAACAAAATCCTGCAAAACAGCTTTTGTTTTTTTAAGAGTCAAGTTGCATTTGGAGCTTGGAGTCAAAGGAATTTCAAAAGAATGAAATTAAAATATTTTTGTTTTTAACCAGCTGAGCATGATTCTTGTTATTTATTTAACCATTTAGAGTTTGAACTTTTGAATCCTGTTTTATAGAGCTTACAGATATTAATTGCATTTGGATTTACTTTAAACTTTTTGAATGTTTATTTCTACCTTTATCCTAAAAGAAAAGTTAAAAGAAAATGACCTTTTCCCGATTTCCAAGTAATTGAATCAGTTACCCTGGATGAGTACTTAAATTAATTTCCCAACCATGAGTTTGAGTCGTTCACAATTTCATGATTAAGTGAAGTAAACAAGTTACTTAAAAATATAGAATTTTAAAAATGTTGCACAAGAATTATTAATTCCAAAGCATACTTTTGATAGAGAGCTAGACATATTTTACACCCATGCATAAGGAAATAAGTGTGCAAACAAGAATGGACATGCATGCAAAGAAAGAACTCATGGATTCAGATATTTGTTTTTATTTTAGTTGCTATTAAGGTATTTTCCTTCAAGTTTCACTAGCTTCCTAAGTTTTCCCTAAGTTCCTTACCACATATTTGTTTTGTATTCTTGCAAGGAGCTTAAATCACAATAAATGAGAATTGTCACTGCACAGATTTTTCTTCCCTGTCTTATAAGGGGCTGCATTTTCCAGATTTACTCCCTTACCTCAAACTACTCATGTGGGATGAACAATTTCCAAAACTGACATTAAAAAGATGAGGGGTAGAATAATGGATATTAGGGCCAAAACAACCTCCAAACAAACAAACAAAAATACGAATAAACAAAATCCAAAGAAACGAAAACAAAACCAAACAAAAAACCCAAACAACAAACTAACTAGCTAACAAAAAATTCTACCCATAGAAGTGAGTATCTCTGTCTTCATTAAGAGTTATGTCCTTTAAATCCATTGAAACCATGTGGACTGCATTGAATAATAAGCTGTTCCATTTCTGATGCCTGTGGAAAACTGCATTTGAAAACACACAGAGTGTATCACATACCTTGATTATTTCCTACAAAACATGGTGTCATGGGTTGACCCTGGCTAGGTGCCAGGTGCTCACTCAGTCACTCTATCACTCCCTTTCCCACTGGGAGAAGGGAGAGAATAATATGGAAAGACTATCAGGGTAAGGTAAGGCAGTTTTATTACAGCAGAAAAATAGAGAAAGCAAGCAGAGATCTGCACACGCAAGACCTGAAGAGAAAACAATCAGTCTTTACTTCCCATCAGCAGCAATGTCTGGACACTTTCTGGGAAGCAGGGCTTCAGCACACGTGACGGTTATTCAAGAAGGTAAACATGGACCAGCCCTGAGTGCCTCCTCCTCTCTTCCTTCCCTTATATATCTGAGCTGATGTCATATGGTATGGAATATCCCTTTGGCTGACTGGGGTCAGCTGGCCTGCTGGTGTCCCCTCCCAGGATCTTTCCCACCCCCATCCCCTTCAGTGGGGGAAGGAATGTCAGAGGGACAGCACTGCTTGGCAGTAGCCAGAACACTGCTCTGTTATCAACACCAGCTACCAAAGCAAAGCACAGCAGTGTAAGGCCTGTGATCTTTACCCCAGTCAGACCTAATATACATGGGTGTTTAAAAAACTTGCAACCCTTAGTAGAGAACTGTAGAAAAAATGAATGAGATGTGAAAGTTGTCCTCTTTCAGTTATACTCATAGAACATATAGTACAACTGGAGAATAATCTGAAGAAAACATTAAAAAAAAAAATCAACCTTTCTTTACCACTGTGATACTAAGAGTTTTAGCAAGAGCCATGCAGTTTAACACAAAAATTCAACATTATTTCTTGAATTATGGGAGTAGGGGGAATCAGTTCTAGATCTTTAATAGCCTCTCTAAAACCAGTGAAAGCTTTTGCTAATTTAAAAATTGTGATGCTCTTCCATTTAATTTTCATAGTTGTGTGTTTAAAATAATAAGAGTAAATAGATATTTATGATTTAAAGATAACTAGTAAACACAAGAAAAAAGATTGATATTAAGTATGGTCTTCTGTCTAACTGACTATTTTACTGCATGTTAATGTTGCACAGAGGAATATGACATTTAGATCCGTTTTCTTAAATCAAAAGAAAGAAAAAATAAATGGTGCACCTTAGAATAAGGTACACTGCTACCTTAAAAGTATTTTTAGGAAAAACAATAGTGGAAACTTTCAGGCAAGATCTCTTGAATTTTCCAGTTCTTTGAACTATGGCTCACACTGGCATGAACATGTTTTTTCTGGACCGTAACTGAACGTGTGCTGAGAGCTGATGCATCTTTTCTTATATTTGCACCAGTTAATTGTTTCAGTGAATGCTGCACATTCATCTACAACTTAACCAAGGAGTGAGATTCTCTGTATAACTTGACTACAATATTCCAACCTTCAACATCATTTTGTCAACAGTCTGTTGTCTATTGAAACAACAGTTTCTGGCTTCTTCCTTGAAGAGCCAAAACATAAGCAAAGAAAAGGTAAATTGACAATTTTTTGAATCTTCAGATGGTTCTGATCTTGCAAAGAGCTTCAATTTCTTTCCTTTCAGAGTATTTTCCCATACTACATTCTGTATATCGTCTTTCAAGAAAATCTTCTTGTGTAAGTGGTCTTCCAGTCTGGTACATATATCTCAATGACCTACTGATTTCCTATGTGCTGGTCTTGGCTATGTGTCCTCAGACTGAGATACGTAGCAGTTTTTAAGAGCAGTTAGTTGTATGCTTCTAATTTCACAGGAACAGTCATATACTATTTAAAGTGAAAAGATCAGCTGACCATATAAAGATTTGAGACCAGGTTATAGGAAGAACGCATAAAAGACCCACAGTCTTTTGTATAGCCTCTGCACCTTTTGAAGCAGGTAATTCAGAAAGAAAGCAGATGTCCTGGTTTGAAGGACAGGTGTCTGTTAAGGAAGGCAGGAGCCTCCCTTGGGATGGGAAACTGTAACCCCTCTCCCTCCAAACTATTATAAATTTGAAGTCAAGAGGCTCTCAGGCAAAGATTTGGAAATAGGAATAACAGTTCTTTACTAATATCTAAAACAAGGATAGCAAATAACAACAACTATAACGTTAACCAACAAACAGAACCAGAAACCCAGTGGCAGCCTGCTTGGCTCCAGGCACCTTTCCCTTTGGTGCAGTTCCAATCACAGCCTGCAGGGGGCGCTCCGGGTGTGATGATTCCCCGGTGCCTGCAGGGGGCGCTCTGGCGTGAGCTCAGGTAGCACACGGCAATGGCGACTGCGCAGGCAGGGAGGGATGGAGGAGAGCCCTTGCTCCACAGACCCTCGGGGGGCAGCTGGTGTCGGTGCCGCAGCAGGATCCCCGGACACAGGGAGCTGGGACGATAAGAGGTCCCGACGTGCGGGGGGAAACCCCGCTACAATGTAGCGAAGAAACTCGGAGCAGCGAGGAGGAGCAGGGGGAGAAGCAGGCTGGTGGCAGGCAGCTCCCAATGGGGCAGAGGGCAGAGACTCACGGTAGACAGACCAGCAGCTCCGTGCCGGCTTCTCAGGGGGCCGTGGGTTCAGCAGACAGCCGCTCCGACCGTCCCGCTCTGAGGGTCCCGAGCAAGAGAGCGTGACCTCCCCCCTGCCCTTGCTTTTCAGTCTCTCCAAATCTCGTGTTGTCAAGCCCTGCTTCCATGAGGGGCAATTCTGCCGCACCCTGCCAAGGAGAAAGGCTCTAGCCTTGTGCTTTGTTTCTCTTAAGTACTTGGCAATTAGCTCAGTCATTTGTGTCTTAGCAACCCATGGGAGAAAAAATTCCTGAGGAAAAGAACTAAATCCAACCTTCAACAGCAGAGTAAATATATAAGCAAGAATGATCACCTTTCTTTCCACTTCTATTGCACACACTACTCAGGCATACCTTGTTTAATATGCATATCCGTGTTTCCTCCTTTCCATGGCATGTGAAACCCTGTGTAAGAACTCACAGGGCTGGGCTTTTACTCAATTCAGACTGGTTTCCTGAGTGGGTTAAAGAACAAATAAGCTACTACTCTCAGCACTGCCCTAAGAAAGAACAAGCTTGAGAATCTCAGTACTACTGATGATTTGCACTCATTTGTCCAACACTGCTGATTTGTTTTGCAGTAGATCATGATGTTCCTGAAAAGGTGTCAAAGCACCTCTTTACTCAGATTTCACCAACCGATCTTTGAATTCAAAAGAGCCTGGTTAAACCATTATTATAAAAAAGAGAAACAAACCAAGAAATGAATGAAAAAATCATCAAGAAAACAATCCCAAAATTCTAGATACAGAAATACATTGACATACATACCAACAGAAAAATATATGCTACAACCAAATAAGAATTCATTGAAAGGATTTTCTGAAATCAAATAGGCAGAAAAGGAAAAAAAGCTCAAACTCACCAGCAAAACAAAACTGAAAAATCCTAGCAATAACAATGACTTCAGTGAGCAAAGGACAACATTACCTGGCTCTGTGACACTGGCAATTCTGTGCTTTTCAAACATCACTTGCAGCATGCTCTTCACATTAATGATATATTATTTGAATTCTCTTTGGGTTGGAATTTTGTTCCAGAAATAACAATTCAGATCATATTAATTTCTACTCTGAATTCTAGGAAAAATAGTCCTGAAAAATGAGAGTTTTATGGACTTTGAGCATTTGTAATACAGAAAATTAAGGAGGGAAATATACCAATTGTTTGTTTCCTCTTTCTTTCTTTCTTTCTTTCTTTCTTTCTTTCTTTCTTTCTTTCTTTCTTTCTTTCTTTCTCTTTCTTTCTTTCTTTCTTTCTTTCTTTCTTTCTTTCTTTCTTTCTTTCTTTCTTTCTTTCTTTCTTTCTTTCTTTCTTTCTTTTTCTCAGCTATTGTCCACTGTAGGGTATTTATCACCTTAGCTCTTCAGGGGGGAATCCATTCTAAAACTGTACTTTTCTTGTGGTCATCATATTAAGTGTCATAGCCAATATTGCTCAGGCTACCTCAGCTTTGCTATAAAGTGTCCTAAATGATAAGAACAGTGAGGAAGCTGATAGGTAAGAAAAGGAAGGATTAATACTAAAGAAAGCAATACAAAACATGAATAATCTGAGTCATCCTTTAAAATGTGAGTGTAGTAGAAAAAAGTAGACCAATCCTCTGCTAATAACATACAATAGTATGTTATTACAACAGCACTTAGGAGATATTTATGCCCAGTTAATTCCCTGTGTATCACGGACAGGATTTTAATAATGGCCTGTTAGGCCTTTACAATTATCTTATTAATTTTTTGTCAAAACATGGGTGTTGAAGATATTGGTAACTTTCCTTTCAGTATGATATGTTGATTGGCAGGCTGGGTCTTTAAATAAAAGTGATTGTTTTTAGATTTATTTGGGGTTAGGGGCTTAATATTTTTTATTGTTTTATTTTAAAAGATGAGCATGGATTGCTTAACATCTCTGCTTCAACACTGTGAGTAAATCACTTAATGCAGAAACATTACTGTTGACATTTAGCTGGGGGGGTTGCTGTTTTTTGCAATCAGGAATGTACTTGTTCTCAACCTACTCAAGTTTCAGTTTTGAAAATATCACTCTATTGATTCAGCAGAACATCTGATTCAAGCCAAAACTGGGAAGATAATGAATGTTGTGTTATAGGAAGGAAAATACACTTCTTGGATTAGGGACATGACAGATCTTCATTCATTACAGCATGAACAAAGACTAACAAAACGAATACCCTAACAGAACTGACCACTGAGCCTGTGAATACAGGTGTCCGCCTCTCAAAGCAGTCTCCTCAAAAAGAAGAGTAAAATGGAAGAGAGGGCAACTAGTGTAGCTGCAATTTTGCATCACCAGAGGTTACTGAGAGAGAATTCTGCTACCTGAATGAAATGCTCTGCACAGAGTGCTGGCTCTGGCTTTGATAGGCATTGGGCCATGGGCCATTGCCCATAAAGTGATAAAATGACTATGTCAACGTGACATAAATGTCTCACCATAGATGAGCAGTCTTTGAGTCATTTCACAAGTCTCTGAAGTATGTATCTAATTTTCATGATAATTTATTTCCATCTTGTTCTATTTTTTTAAGACCACCATGTTTAATATAGACTGAATAAACTGAACTGCTTTCACTTATGCCTTTTGTCAACTTTCCATAAACTGTTAGTCCCTTTTTCTTTCTTTAAAGAAAATTTTCACTATTTAAGGGTCTACACCATCAATAAGTGGACTGAGGACAAAGCTCCCCACCTTTTGCTTGTGAAGCTGAAGGTGGGAAAGTGAGCATGGCTAGTAAGTTACTGTTCACTAAGCAGCATCACAGATATCAGAAGCACTGGATTTAATGACAGCTAATGTGCCAATAGGGAACAAAGACACACAGACTTCCGCGTGAGTTTCCTTAAGAGCCCTCATAACAGACCCCCACGTGGTGAGGTCTCTGTAAGTATTGGCATTGCCATTCTTGGCAATATTAAAGAGTTTCTGTCCTACTGCCTTCCAGGCTTCCAGTTGAAAAGTCCCAGTAGAAAGGAAATGTTTTATGTGCGTGAACACCCAGCCCAACAAGGTACTTAGCTTAGCATTGGAGATGTCTGTGCTTTGCCAATGCAGGAGTCGCCATAACAGGTCTAGGCTCCATCTTTGTTCCAGGGATATTTTTCCTCCCATAATTCTTCTACTGCTCACCTGATATAGGTGATGGGCGCGTATTTACCATACTTTTCTTGGTCAACCCTGATTCCTGATCCAATGGAAGTTGTTACTAGTATGATCTATTTCTTTCACCAACTGTGAAATGTCCTGGTTTGGGCAGCCATTTTTAGCAATGGGGAACAAAGAAACACGGAGCTCCATGCTTGCTCCGAAGAAGATCATTTATTGTAACAAACCAAACCCTTTCTTGTTCTAAACTTGAACCAAAACAAGCAGTCATTGGCTGCCTGCCACTGCAGTGTCATGGTTCATGCATCCCTTTACCCAGTCAGATCTCTGATCATGTGGTGTCCATGCGTCTCCTCAACCAATCACTGTCTCATTCATAATGCAACCACACACCTGCCATGCAACCTGTTCTCTGGTTACATGACCTGTTTTTTACCTCCCTGTTAGTTGAACCTTTCCCGGAGTGCTATCTGTTGAACAAGAGTGAACAGGACTTCTTGTCTCCCACAAGCAAAAACAGTTTCCAGGCAGATTTGTAACTAGAGCAAGGGAACCACGTGCTTGGTGGATGAATAGAGGTGAAAATGTCAAGTCTATGCTATGGTTTATGCCATTCCCTTACATGGTTAAAATATCCCAGGCACTAGGCCACATTTCAAATCCATAGCCAAATACAGTGTCTGCCAGAGCTTGACTTGATGCCAGTGAACAGCTGCGTATTTTGGACTTTGGTGAAAACTATGAAGCCAATGCACCTATCCTGCCATACAAAAGATCCGAAAAGGCAAAAAAGTATGTCAGATGAAATAGTGAAATGGAACATATAATTAACGTGTGTAGGCCATTAAAATTGAAAATTTTCATTACTTTTTAGCCTTAGTCAATGCTTCACTCAATAACAAATGGATTAAGAATTTAAAGTTTCAGCTCAGCCATAGCCTCTTGAGGATGATGCAAAGGTTCCATAACAATCAGTGTTTATCAGACCGTAGACAACATCAGGATCACAGTACACAATTAGACAAAGTGATTTATAATTAAACTGATAATTCAGTTGATTAACTGTTTGTCTTGTCTTTTTTTTTTTGTTTATCCTCACACAATGAACTACCTTCAAATGTACTTACTGAAGTATATTTTATGGATATAAGTGTTTAACCGCTGTTTTATATCTTTGCATATTAGTAATAATTGTGAGTCAGTAGAACAAGCAACAGTTGCCTAGCTAGGTTGATTTCAGAGACAAAAATAATTCTGTTCCTCAGCTCTATAAAAAGAATAACAAACATGAAAACTCTGCTGAGAAGGTTAAACTCAGCTGTTCATAGTTATGTTCTTACTATAAATTATGTAGTATTTTACAGACTGAAACTAAGAAGCCCATATTCTGATACTTTCTTGGGGAAAATGAAAATTCATGGCCACCTATCTTTGCCAGTGCTTAAGGAGACCTTTGGGTCTTGCTTTGATTTGGGGTTTTAGAGTATGCAGACCTGAATATAACAGCAGCATTTTGAAAATGTGCAAAATTAGAGAAGGGTGTAGATAGTACAAAAGAGAGCATTTAAATTTCAATAACAGAATATTCCTGAAAAAGGCATTTGATTTAGGAAAATATGCGAAAAATAATCTTTTATAGCTGGTAGAAACCATGTGGAAAAGAAACGACACATTTAAGAAATTAGACATATGATGAAGAGTAATTCTCTTCATAAAGAGATCAGAATAGGCAGAGTTAAGGACATTCTAAGCCCATCCAAGTAAACTTAGGAGCCAAGGAGGCTTTGTAAAGATTTGAAAACAAAGATTAAAAAAAATGAGTGAGATGTCAGCGAAGAGTGAAACCTAGTGATACAGCCTGAGTGAAAAACTGGCCCATTGAGAAACAGTTTACATGCAAATATTGCTGATCCAGTCTTCCCTGGGTTCCACTCTTAAGGATTTTAGTATAGTCACATTTTCTTCACTAATACAACTAATCCTATTGCTATCATTTTCTTAATTAGTCCAGAAAATGGACATAAGCCCATATTCCAAAATTAGTCAAGACAAAATTCTTCTATTATCTCTTCAGCTTTCTGCCTTTGAAATTCAGGCCAGGACCATAAGTAATTGAACAAGAAAGACTTACACTCTGGACTCCTGAGGCTGACTGAGCGACACCCCTGCGATTCATAGAAGGCAATGGCCAGAAGTGGAGCAAAACAGTCGTGATGTTTAGTGATTCTCCCTAGACCACTCTGCTTTGGGCATGGTACACAGGTCAGTAAAATCACATTCTGCTAAGACTAAGACATAATCTAGGGCAAACTAAAAGACCTTCTGAATTGCTGTATTTGGGGCTTTTCATGTAAGATACTTTTTGCAAGATTAAGTCCTATTAAAATCTACAGAGAAGAACACTAGGAAATGTATAATATACATCAAAATGTTAAGAAAAGTATGTTAAAAATGCTGGGGAGAGCCTAGTGTTAAAAGTTCACCAAATCACAAAAATGTAAAAGACATTTAAATCCATTTATGTGGAAATTCTAGTTTGATACAGAAGCCAAAATCAAGTGTACTCAATCAGTCGACCCTGTTTTAGAGGATTTTTCTTTATTTTCCTTAATCTGCAAAGAATTTAAAGCCTCAAGTTTTACTAGCATCCTAACGAGAGAGACAGACCTTGATAACGTGGACAAATATTAGAGATGGATGAAATAGTTAAGACAACACAGGGATCAGCCCAAACCTTCACTAAAAAAGCAGATGGAAATTTATGGTAATTGAATGCATTCTGTTAATTCTAGGTTTTTCTACAGTTTCATGCATATCTGAACTAATTCCTGAGTTGCAGCTAGAAGAGATGGTGAAAAAATGACTAAGACAACATTGATATTTTCAGTGGGAATGGAAAATGACTGTGTGAATGTTTTAACATGTACCTTTTTTTTCTCACGGGATTTCCAGTACAGCTATTTTTAAGCAACAGGGAGTTTGGCTAACTTGGAAATAAAATATGAACAAACATTTAGATTTTGCAGGGCTGGATTTAACCTCTTCACCCTTCCTTTTTTACTTTCAGTATCTAAGTATCATATGAATAACCACCAGAAAAAGAAAGTGAGAGGGGAAGAAGAAAGAATTTCACATTCCTATATTTCAGCCAGCACATTCCTTGGGAGCATAAGTGAGGTGGTTCAGAAAATGCAGACTTCGGAATTTATGTGGTTTTGGTATGTGTAGCAATGTACTTTGAATGCATTAATAAAAGTGGTTAAAGGATGTGCACCTTTTGGGGTGGTCAGATTAATCTATTTAGCTCTACAAATTTCAACATGTTTTTTCACAGATTACTCTGAATTAAATGTCACGTCGAAGCATCTATAAACATCCAATCATGCTGTTGTTCATGCACCTGTCAGTGGGAAGTGGCAATGCACATAATGCAAGGCATCTAATGCATGGAAGAGAAGATAGTGTGATGCCTGAGACATAGGCATAAGAGCCAGGAGCCTTGGGTACAATTCTCAGCTCTGCCAGCTATGTCCTTGTGACCTTGAGGAAAAACCTCTCTCAGCCAGTAAAAACCCGTAAATGTTTCTCTTTCTCACATGGCTGTTGTCAGCTCAAATTAATTTATAGCTGTCGGGCATTTTTCCATCACTTTAGAGAAGACATCATGAGACAATCTATTCCATTTGTCCTGAGATGAAAAGTGTACAAAAAGAGGGGAAAATCCATGAAACAGATTAACGCCACCTCCTAACATGCCCAATAAAATCACAGAGCCAAATGTTATGGGCCACCTACACTCCTTCAGTCTAAACAGCTGACTCCCTGCAACCCTTTCACATGTGTCGGAATTCAGTCCTTTCTTTTTCCTTCTGTATTTCCCTTTCCCACACTTTCTACTGTTCCTACCTGCATGGCTGCTAAAGTTTTAAGTGCCCTGCATTTACCAGATTAAGTTAGTTTAATTATAGATCTTTTAACTGTTCATGCTCTCATTCCAGAATTCATTAGTAATGTTTCCACTACAGAAGGCAAACCTGCAGCCAGAAAAATATCCACATTTCTTCTCCTATTAGCTTCCATCAGCTTTTCTGGCCTATATCCATTAAGACGACAGCTAAGCAAGTCAAAAAAAACGAAGTCCATTTAGTATTACTCAAGATATTTAAAAGAACACTATAAAAAAATACAATCCCTACTTATAAGTCTACATAAAGTAATCAGAAAATATTTTACAGTATATAAAATGTTTTTATTTTCTCTACACATGGCTGACCTTTACTGTTTAAATTTAGCAGGATTAAGTTCAGTGTCCACTTCAACTCTGTGTGATGTCTTTGATTGGTTATATACAATACATGTAGAGAAGGAACCATCAGGAGTCAGCCCTTGGCTGAAATTCATTGAATTTACTGAATGTAAATCAGTACAGGAAGCATAAAGTCCAATCAAGTTGGGGAGGTTGCATTGCTAGAAAATGGCATAGAAAGAAAAGACAAAGCCTGATAAATTTTGAGTCCAAAAATTAATTAGAGCTTTCTGTGTCATGGTACACACAGATCAGTAATTTATTCATTGTTTCTCTGTTTGAATAGGAGGAAATTACTTTCCTTTTAAAAAGGTATAAATTCGAATCAAATCCTCATATTTCCATAGTTAAATTGCTCACACTATTTAAAATCAATACCTCATCTCTTGTCTGAATGTCTCCAAACTTTGGTCTTGTTATGTCTTTTTGCGGTACAATAAACTGCTATTTGCTACCAGAATTCCTTGCATATACAGAAACTTTGAAACTGTAACCAAGAAATTTTTTCTTTTCCTGAATTTCTTCTTGGCTAATCCAAGGAGACTGAACTTCTTGGTTTATCACTACAAGGCATACTTTCCAGATCCTAGACTCATTCTTGTTGCCTTTTCAGAAACATTTCCAAATTTTTTACATGTAAAGATTTTCTTATACCCTAATTTTCTCTTAGAGTACTCTGTGCCTGTCTACTGTTCCCTTGGCTATGAAGTGCTAAGTTCTTTTTGAAGCACTTACATTCCTGAATATAATATGATAGAATTGTTACATCAGGGTGTTCTTAAGGCTGGTGTGCATTACTGCTGAGGAATTACAAAACAGTTAGAGTTGGAAGGAACATCTGGACATCATCTGGTCCAACCCCTTCACCAAGGCGAGATCATACAATTTGTTTCTGTAATTATCCATGGCACATATTCTCTGATCAAATTTACATCGATGAGGATTTATTATGCTGAAAATTGCAGAGAATGCAATTATAAAAGCATAGAAATATACTAAAGTAATATGTGGCATAACATAATCTGTGTGGTAGCTGATTATAGCCAGTAAAATATTCTTCCATTTAATTTTTAACTGGTTAGCTGCAGTAATTATGATCATTAATTATCAAATTAATTATAGGTAGTTTATTTTGACATAAAAGACTCATTATCCATTTTATGAAAAAGTAGAATGAGAGAGAAGTTAAAAGAGAAAAAACATTTTACTCACATGGTTACTAATTCAAAAAGACCAGCTGGAAGCATTTTCTTTAATGTTGTCAATCAGTCATTGAGCTGGATTTTCTAAACTTGCCTTGCAGTTATAGTCATAAAATATAAACACAAAAGTACCTCTGCATGCTAGAAAATAATTGTGCTCACATCAAACAGACTTCACTATGCAAAATGACATAAAACCAGAACTAAAAGCAGTATAAGGAAAGAACAAAGTTAGAAAATAAAAGGAATGAAAAACTGTGAGATTGTATGGACACTGTGCATTTTTTAATAATAATATTATTAGTATTAATTAGTTTTCGGGTTACTGTTTCATTTTGTAAAGATGGATTTTGATTTTTACATACATGTCATAATTATCTCCAATTTTATTTATTACTATTCCATAGTGAATTTTTTTGTTCAGAATCCAAGCTACATGTGAATTTCTTATTTTACTTGTTCAGTCACACCTTAACTAACAGTAGCTTCAACATAGCCTTTAGCTAACATAAAAGTAGCTTTATGTTCCTCCATATACCTAGACAACATTATATTCAACCCTGCAATATAAGCTTGGTGAGATAAGAAAGAGTAATTTCGAATATACAGGTGCCTAGCCTCAGAAGTGGGTTAGGAGGTCTTCCTGACACAGGGTACATAACTGGAAGCCAAATAATTTTTTAATGCCTAGGAAAAGTCATGCAAAAAGAATAGGAAAAATATTCAAAATAGGGTAATAGAAGTCAAAGAATTAACTGGGGGCTTTAGTTTTTTACATTCTAAAATTTAAAGGAATACTTGCTTTCACCATTCAGTCACAGGTCAGAAGACCAAAAGTAGTTCTTCCTGGTAGACTTGTAAGACATGAGAAGATATGCAATCTCTATGTTGCAGTTTCAGCTACTGTTCAATCTCCAGCGTGCAAACTATTTGAACCATTTCTGGATTCACTTTTGTTGTGCTGGGGGACCAGAACACTCACTGTTCAAGAAGATACTCTGAGTTTGTTAAAGGCAGGCATTTGCAAAAAAATCCAAACAAACCCAAAGCCCTTGCACTAGGTGTTTCATATTTATTTATTTATTTATTTATTTGGATTTTTCATGTGGAGATTTGCTTTTGGCTTCCTATCCTGTCTTTTTACCTCTCTTCCTATTTTTCAAAACTAGTGAGTTATTATAATAGAGCCTGCTGAAAGACATCTCTAATAGACAGCAGAACGCATTTTTATTGAAATGGTCTCTGCTCAAGCTGTTGCCTGCGGGGACCTTTCCAGTATGCAAACTGCAGTGCTTTTAGGGAGACAGACATTCCCCATGCTGCCCTCATAAGAAAGGAAAGAAAGTTGACCATCAGATTCTGTCCTCCCCTTGCATCCTTCCCGTCCCACTCTAATACACCTTCAGAGTTTTTTCTTGGTGACAGGACTAGATGACCCAACAACTGACCCATATTTTGCTGGCTTTCTCTGATGATGATGTTCTGTGTGCTTGCCTAAAATGGAAGGCACAGATCATGGAACATGTGAGAGTTCCCAGGAATGTGCAGCCAAGAGAGTTTCTTCCAGCTAAAACACAATAAAATTTAGCATAAAAAAATCTCGATACATTCATCTTCAAATGCTGTTTACCACAGTCTAAAATCTCCTGGACTTAATCCAGTGCATTTCCTACACTGAACCATAGGTTAAGTCTACTAATCCCTTCATTATGTATTTGCATATTGACTGCTTCAATCAGTTTTGCCT
Organism: Eopsaltria australis; assembly: GCA_034509425.1. Classification (NCBI taxonomy): domain Eukaryota; kingdom Metazoa; phylum Chordata; class Aves; order Passeriformes; family Petroicidae; genus Eopsaltria; species Eopsaltria australis. The sequence continues at coordinate 173,482 of JAVTVJ010000657.1, forward strand.
CTGTTTTGTAAAATAAAATGAGTTCTGCCTAATAAATTGTTTGACATAAATATAATTTTCCTTCTGTAATCCACTGAGTTCAGTGTATAACCTAATTGCAGTTCTTAGGTTGTTCCTATTCAGAATTTTCAAGCCTGCAAACTAAACATAGGTTCTTTAAATACAATTTTAAGACAATTAAATATACTGCCTGCTTTTAGAACCATGGAGTTATTCAATCCCAGTCATTCAACAATTTACAGGTGGTTGGTATATTTGCTTATAATTCTTTTTAAAAAATGAACATCTAAGCATCTTGTTCAGTACATCTATTATGTGTGACCAGAGCCTGAAGTCTTGAAAGACTTCAGCATCTCCATCCTCCAACAACTTTATATCCTGTATTTATATCCTGTATGTATTTTAAAATTAGTTATCACAATTTATTGGTATCTGCAAACAAGATAATGGAATACTGGTTTTTACCAGCTGTAAATGGTGGGCCTGCTTTCAGATACCTGCCTGTCCATGTGAAAAATGGAAACATTCCAATTAGAATTTTTCTACCTCATAGATTTCAATCCTCTCTTTTAATTTCTCTTATTTTCTTGTGAAGTCACTGTAGAAAATACCTCTTGTGAGGTTATCAAAAGGGTCTTTCTTTGTGTGCTGGAGTTTTCAGAGTAATAATAAAAATCTACATGCATATACACAAGATAAGTGAAGGGAAAAAAGGAAAAAAGCTTTAGAACACTCATTGAAGCTTCATGATCATCAACATTTTTTTTTTGGTTTTAATCTTATTCTGTTGCTGATATGGTATTCCCTGTAAAAAGTTCAATTATTAGCACTGGAAGAAAATAGGAGAATAACATGTGTTTTACAGGTCTTTTATCTGAATTAAGTTCATATGTTTTTGTAAATGCTGAGGTAATAATAACTTCAATCAAAAGTCAGCATGTCATCCATTTTTCCCCTCTCTGTTTTGGGAAATTGACCTTATTGAGATGGTATTTTCACGCACTAATATGTAACACAATATGCAAAATCACCAGGGAAACTGAAAGGGGGAGAGATTGTAAGGAACTGCTGGTGTAAAACAGCTTTTGAAGTGAATGTGCAAACTCAGACATTGGTAGTTTTTGGAATGGGTACCCTATACTCTAAAGGGACTTAGTGCCCTTTGCCCAACCAAAAGCTAGTCCCAAATGCTAGAGCAAAGGAAAGGAAATGCTAACCTATATGAGAAAAGAGAAAAACACAGGTTTAGGAAAGCAAGACAAAAGGGAAAGGAAGAAGAAAACCACATAATTTCTTTATTTTACTCAGAAAAAAAAACCAACCTAGTCCACCATACTCTGCGCAAAAAGAAACACACTGATGATTTTTCTGTCATAATCTTTATCAGGAGAGATAAAAAACCAAGATAAATAAAATTCAAAAAAGCAAGATAGATAAAATATCACTCTAAAACCAAGGGAAGGACTTCCAAAGGATGCCTCAGAATGGGTCTTTATGTCAGCTGTAACCCACAAATGTCTGGCAGTTCACTTTAGCTATGTTTGGTGATTAACAGTGGTAATAAATTAGCCAGTCATAACCAAAAGCAAGGCAACTTCCACATAACTAATAAGTATTTTACCAAGCTCAAAAGGAAATCTAAAAGTAAAAGAATTACTTATGTCATGAATAGCTAGCAATCTAATCTTGTTTATCCTGTGAGTTTTCTCAGGCACTATATGTCTTCTTGTCTCTTGCATAATGTCAAGAAAACTGTTGGCAGTTTTACAATTAAAGATAATATTAAGTTGAACTAAAGATTTTCATAGATGAGTTGCTTTGCAAACAGTAATGGTCTCTCCAAAGACCAAGGCCATGCTGGTAATCAGAAGAACAGAGGATATAATCCTAATGCACCTATTTAGTTTTGATTACAAACAGCAAAGTTTTTAAAATGTCTACTTTTAAAATAATATTTTTCTCAGCAACAGGAATTTTTAAATTCATGTTTTTAAAATAATATTATTCTCAGCAACAGGAATTTCAAGTGGCACAGAACCCTGGTGGTACAAAGGGGAATAGATACATGCATTTTCCCTAGCAAGCTGTATTTCAGCTGTGGATTAGTTGCCTGTGTATATTCATAAGGAGGAAGGGAAAAAGGGCCATGAGATGAGTTCAGATCCTATGATCTGAACAGTAGGCTACAATCCTATTTTTGATTTGTTGGTAAAGGATATTTGGGGAAGTTTATTTTGTTTCTTTGGGTTCTATTAAAATGTTTGCCAACTGCTCTCAATTATGTGACATGTGAAGTTTTCATTAATAAATATAGAGAGTGGATCAATTAAAATCTAATAAATTTAAGTTTTATTTTAACACTAATCTGCTTCAGCAGGCATTTAGGTCAAAATGAGAAGCACGATAGATTTGCTAAAGTTTAGATTATTAACATGGGTTTTAATACTGATATCAATGGAGGGTTTAAAGAAGGACAGGACTGAAATACTGGCAAGAGTATATTTGTGCAATAACACCTGAGAAATCATAGTACAATCTTCAGATGGTTTTATTGCAACTGTATATGATGATACAACTTGGATGCCTGCCTTTTCTCTATCTCCTTCATGTCTCCTGCTCAGTGTGTTAGCCTCCGTTAAATATATTTTTAGGCTCTTTGGTGTTCCTTTTATATCGTGTAGTCACGGTGTTTCATAACTGTCATGTCCAATATATGAGAAATAATTCCCTTGGTCTTCATTGTGCCTGAATCACCATTTAAGACTTTGCCCTATCAGAAACTGAATGTCAATGGCAACTCTTCAATTGTTAAAGATGAAAGCCACGTTCATACTGAATTTGAATTAATTTTGGTTTCAATGTGAATTGCAGGCCTGATCTCTAACCAATGAGGGAGTACCTGAAAAGTCTGTGTAAGAAGTTCTCTGTCTCTGAGAATAAATTTAACCTAATTTTATTAAGCCTAGTCTACATCTGTCTCCATAAAAATTAAAATATTCTTTGATTTACATGGCTGCATATTAAAACACTACATTTGAAGCTATTACAATGTCACAAACTGTTCACTAGCTGTCGGTGTCCAGCCCGGATTTGGACAGCCTCCAGCTGGCCACGTTCCAGAAGTGTCCTTGTCCAAAGGAAGCACTCTGGCAGCATCACTTAGTCACCGGCCAGTGGAGCTGCTCGCCCGGCAGGGTGACATGCCAGGAGCGAGGAGCTGTGATCGCTATCTGCTGAAGTAGAAATAAGGTGAGAGGGACTTCTGGTATGGATGAATCCTGTGCGGCTTTATTGCAGGAAGTCCAGCACAGAGGGAATCCAGGGACCAAAAGCCCCGAATACTCTCTGCGACCACCATATGAGGGACGCATGCTAACCAGTCATCTGAGGGTCCTGGGGAGGTAAAAGTGCAGGGTCAGGGAACCAGTCCAATGGACGGGGGAGAGGGGAGGAGGTAAGGAGTAACAGTGAATCAATCATCCAGTAACAGGTAACCTTCCAGAAGGGGGGTGATGACAGACATAACTAGTAACCAAGTAAATTTGCCCTGGGCTAAACCATGGTCACTCCAGTCCCCGGGGGAGCTTAGCAGCCTTGGAAGCCATCCACCAAAGTCCTTTCTTCTCTTCTTTGGCTTCTGCTACCCTTGGAGTCTCGGAGGTAACTTCCACAGCCGCCACAACAAACACAATTAATGAAGACTCAGGTTGTCAAGTATAAATGTGTGGTTCAGGAGACATTGAATGTATTCCTGATTCAAGTAGTAACCTACACTCTAGACCTGGTCAATTCACTTGTTCTGTTTTCTTTTTGAATACCAAAGAAAGTCTTTGAACATCTCATTCACTTTGCTTGTGGAGAGAAACACTGAACACAGATAGGAAATTATTTGTAAATGCCAACTACTTTGCTATAGAAATTTCCTCTTCACTTCATGGGTCAGTAATTTCAGACAACTGAAAGCATTGAATTAGTCACTTTAAAACTACTATGCATGGCATGTCATGTCATTTTTGAAAGAAAAGTTATCAATTACAATGTTTTCCAAATACTTTCAACAAACAGCATTGCACAAGAACACAAATATCCAAGGGTTCTGCTTTGCATTTTCCAAAGACAATTGCAGACACTAAATTTTTAATGATCAAAAGGGCTCAACCAAAGTCAGCTGAAATATACACATGGTATAAGTTTTTTACCCCTCTTTCATGGCATAATTCTCAACTGTAGGGGACCACTTTAGATTGAGCAATGTCAGAAGATTAATACCACTAAATAATAGGGTCCTGTTCTAAACTACAGAATAAAGATTTTCAGAAACACATACTTTAAATCTGTACTACACCTTACTTGACTTGCATAGCCCATAGCTTCATTGATTTTGAAAATCAACAGGTTTACAGGTACAACAAGATATATAGAGCCCAACGGCACCGATACACCATATTATCAAATGCATGGGCAAACCTGTACCTCAGGAACTTAGGACTGTTTTACTACCCGTAAGTACTGCACTATAGAAGAACCTCTATGCAGTAAATGCATGTCATCATTCAAAATGGTCTTACACAAAGTTTTTTAAAAGAAGTAGTATTAGTATTTTAAAAGCATGGAAGAGTTAATCCTGTCAATGTAAATGTGCAGAAAATCCAAAGATCTGATAAGAAGCCTATAATAATGGCTGATAATTTTATATTTCATTTGCTTAAATACTAAAGATTTTAAGAAAGATGAGGTAATGACAACCTTGAGATTACTGATGGGTTTTTTTAATGAAAAATGCATGACTGAATGGAAGTAGAATGACAGGTTGTTAAAATTGGAAAAGCTACAAAAGAGTCTTGATTTTAATAAGCATGACTATCTGCACTGATGAATCAGGGACACTGTTTTCCAGCAAGTGGCAGTAGCAGCCAGCACAAAGTATGCACACAGGCAAAATCAGTGAGTCATAATTTAGAATTCAGTGATACTCAGAGTTAAAATAAATCTTAAAAACTTTGAATAAAATTATGCAAGAATCAGACACTCAGCTGCTATAAATGAGACTCCACCTGGAGCAATGTGTTAAATTCTGGGACTTTCAAAATAAGAAGGATGTGGACCTTCTAGAGTAAGTCCACAGGAGGCCACAAAGATGATCAGTGGGCTGGAGCACCTGCGAAGACAGGCTGAGACAGTTGGGATTGTTCAGCCTGAAGAAGAGAAGGTGCCAGGGAGACCTCACAGGATTTTCCAGTGCCTAAAGGCGCCCATACAAGAAAGCTGAAAAGGGAATTTTTACAAGGGTGTGTAGTGATAAATGAGGTAATGGCTTCAAACTGAAAGAGGGTAAGTTTATATGAGATATTAGGAAGAAATTCTTAGCTGTGAGTGTGGTGAGGCACTGTAACAGGTTGTCCAGAGAAGTTATGGATGTTCTATCCCTATCAGGATTCAAGGCCAGATTGGATGGGGTTTTGAGCAACCACATCTAGTGGAATATGTATCCATCCATGGCAGGGAGTTTGGAGCTAGATGATCTTTAAGGTCCCTTCCAAGTCAAACCATTCTATGATTACATGAATTCTAGGCAGATCTTGGAATTATGTGTAGGTCCCCCAGCTAAAGATGTGATGCAAACTAGAATCAACTGGCCATATGCTCCACTGATTGAATTTTCAGGTGGTGGAATGGCAAGAATGTGTGATGAAGTAACAAATTAATTGTTTTTTCCTTGTTATGGCTATCATATGATTTGAAGTGTTATTGAAGATATCTAATCATCTTGCATTTTTCTGAAACTGAGCTGGAAAGAGACCTGTAATATGAACTCAAGTTCAGTAACACCATGTGTGTGTTTTTAGTTAATAGACAGTATGCGGTGGAACTTCCATAGAATAATTTTTTATTTAACAACTTAAATTTTTGGATTTATTGCTCATGGTACTGGTCTTCTGATTTAACTTGGGTTATATAGGCAAATGAGAATCTGGTCTAAGACACTGTCAATGGCAATTTTCCCACGGACTTAAATAGGCTTACATCAAACTTGAAACATTTTTTCAGGGAACTAGATTAGATGCTTTGAATGAGCAGTCTTCACTGGTCAAAATACATACAGAACTGAACCAGTCTATACAAATTTATCTTGCTTGTACAGTACTTTTCAGCAAATCCCCAGTAAAAATATCAGGCTAACTATCCCATACTGTATTGTAATATTCTTTGTGTTTGATTTTTCCCTCCCATCTTATTGCATGTTGTATGTGGGTTTTAAGTCTCTTTTATATTCTTCCTTTCCTTCCATGTGTTGTTTTTCTTCACTGCATTTCCAGACCTAGTTATTCTGAAAATCAGGATCTGTGTTGGTATGGTTGGAATTCAGTAATTTCTATAAGTGTAAACAACTAGATTCTTGCTCACCCTTTATTCTGACAAGTGAAATGTCACTTGTGATATTGTGTATATGTGATAAATTATCCAGTTTATATATGTGGTAGAAATTTGGAAAATACCCACCCACACACAGGAAGGAGAACAAATGTGGGACTGAGACACCTAAGCATTTCCATGATGTATGCCCGAAGATTTTCTATCCCAAGAAGGATGAGACTCCAAAGACCTTGCCATTGTGGCTGCCTTAGCCCATCTGAGATTCTGAGATATGCTTCAGCTCTAACTGTGCTACACTTCGAAGCTGTTCCATGTGATCTCCATGTTATTTCTATTTTTATTTTTTTATCTTATCAAGAAAAAGCAAAGCTTTCAGTCTCTAACAAAAAAAGAAATAAAGGAAATCAAACGCTTAAAGCTCATCAATCTACAAAAATTTTTGCTACTGTTCTAATCACTGCTACCCAGAAAAATGAATAAGGCAGAAAAAAGTCTATAAAAACAGAGGGATAGAGAAATGTATGAAAGAGTGTTGATTATTTACAGTGTTTCAGAAAATTCTGGGGCTTCAATAACTTCTAGGCAATTTCAGCTGCTGGGAGTACAGGCTGGCATAAAAACTTCACTGTTCAGAAGGTATCTAAGGAAATGTGTTTTTCCCCTGCTGCCTTCAGTTTAACATGTATATATGATAAACTATATAAAGCTCCATGAGAGAAAGAGGGTACTCAGTTGCATATGTTTTTATTTGCCAGGAATTCCCATTTATAGATTATTTTGAAGAGCTATTGCTACTACTGTTACAAGCCATGCAAATATGACTTGTGAATATTTAATGTTTGGGGTTTTTCTTGGTTTTTTATTTCTTTTTTTTCTTTTAAGCCTTAAAAATCATTTTTCTCTCTGGAAATTCGTTCTACATTTTAAGCTCTTCATTTTATATACTGCATTTTAACTTTCAATATAAAATAACTATTTTTTTTTGGTGTCACCAAGAAATGGAAATAAACTTCTTGGTAAAATGTCTAAAGTTATATTGGTTTCTATTGTTGTAGTCCCATAACAGAAGGATGTGACTACTTCTCTCAGCTTTTGGCTTTCCCTACTTTAAAGTCTTAATCCTGATATAGTCATCAAAGGACAATTTAATTCTTGAATGTTGTTTTCCTTTAAAAATAATCAAAATGTGCTAAGAGGTAAAAAGCTGGCAATATACAAATAGCAATAGCAAATCCCTCTTCAAGAATCCTTTTACTGGGTTACTTGAGTACAAATATGCTTATTTTCTTTTCACAGATATGTTTTTACATTTTAGAACAAGAACTCAAGTGCCTAAATGCAGTGGTTTTCGTCCCTAATCAAAAAGGATGACCTGTTTATTTGAAGGACAAGATTCTGCCTTTAATTACATTAAAAATAATTTTGCCAGTAGGCTATTTCAGATTGGAGGAATCCTTATTATAATAACAATGATCTAACAAATAGAAAAAGATAGATATGTACCATAACTTGCCTGTTTGCAGGATAAAAGCATACCAGAGATATATCCAGAAATAATGCATTGTTTTAACTCAAGACAGTTCAGCTTGCCAACTGTAACCTGCTTGCTTACTCCTTGCTCCTTGATAGGGACTAGACTTGTAAAAATAAATTAGCCCTCTTGGGTTAAGAACTGTTAAGTAATTGAAGTAAGAGAAAATTAAATAATGTAAATAATAAAAATGAGAGAAGAAGCAGCAGCAGCAGCAGCAACAACAACAACAACAACAGTAATGGGAGACAGAGAAGGGAATAAAATCCAAGAGAAACAGGTGGTGCTCAATACCGTAGCTCACCACCCACTGTCTGATGTTCAGCAATCAGTGGCTCCCAGACAACTCCCCCCAGTTTATATACTGAACACGATCTTCTATGGTATACAACATCCCTTCTGCCAGTTCAAGTCAGCTGTCCTGGCTATGCTCCCTCTTGGCTACTTGTGCACCTCCTCACTGGCAGAGCATGGAAAACTGGGAAGTCTTTGTCTCAGGGTAAGCACTACTTAGCAAAAATTAAAACATCAGTGTGTTATCAGCGTTATTCACATGCTAAATCCAAACCAAGACTACTAAGAAGAAAATTAACTCTATCCTAGCCAAAACCAGGATATTCAATGAACCAATTTTTCAATTAGGACAAACAAAACCTATAACTATGCTTATCCTTACCAAATTTATGTCACATCAATGAAGAAACATATTTTAGTTTTTATGCTATTTCAAAATTAGGAAGATTTAAAGAAAAGAAGATACTTGCCACAGAATCTACAGGATGATCATCTCTACAAAAAACATCTGTGACTTGATGGGTGGAGGGCTTTATTCCACAGCCTAAAAACTGTAAGACATCTGATACTGTCTGAGAAGCCAAAGGATCCTGCCTAATCCCCAGCCACCATTAAGACTGCAGATCTCCCCAAGACTTTTGTGCCAGATCCTTTGGAAACAGCTTGGGTATCTGAGAAATTTCCTAATGACCCTAGAACATGAAGTTTCAGAAAACAAATTGAGCTCTTCAAGCATGTGTTCCTTCAATTGTATTTTCAAAGTATATTTCAGCTGTAGAAAGTAGTGAGAGCCATTTAATTTGCCTCTCAAGATTGCCAATCAATTGCTCCATTACCTTCCTTGGTAACTCTACTCTGAAAAAAAGATTCATCCATGCTGCAAAGCACAAGTCACAGTCACTTCAAGGTGATGGAAAGACATCCCCTCCGAGGTGATTAGAACCAGGTTGTTTTAAGTATAACGAGGTTACAAACATGCTGCATTATTTCATAGTCCCACAGGTTTGGGCAGGTATGCAATCTTCTTTCCTTTTTTATACACTGTTTAAAATGCTCAGCTGAGAGTTGAGTAAATAATGAACAAACAGAAAAATATAGATGATAGTTTCATTTGAAATTGAAATGGCACCATATACTTGGCTTTTGACATGGATACTGGAGCCATGGCTTTCAAAGGTTTTATTAAATAAACAGAAGCTCTGAGTGCAAGCCTAACCTTCCTCCCTCCCTCCCTCCCTCTCACCAGGAGTTTTAAAAAGCTTTTAAGTTGCATTTGGAACTAATATTTAAGTACTGGCTTTCTTGGGAAGCCCAAAAATACTGTATGTCAAGTTACACTGTGGCAAACTGCTGCATTTTTCAGGTGACAGGAGTACCTCCTATTCTGCCCTAAATCACTTTCCACATTGACAGTCTGCTGCTAAATTCCATGGAACCGGGCAGGGATAGACAGCTAAAATTATCTTGTGGGCTCTGGATCACACCAACATGTTAGTGATTAAACAAATTATTACTGTGTTTACCTGTGCATTTTTCTCTTATTTAAATATTTCATCATTCATTTAAGTCCCTAATGTATGTGCTAGCCCCTTAACTTCTCTGTGCCTTAGCTTTTGAGTAGTAACATTGGGATAAAGGGCTTACCTACCAGCATATACATATTAAATTTCTCAGGTGCTTAAATATCAAAAGAATGGAAGTCACATGTGTGCCAAAGAGACAGAGATCAGTTTTCAATGCACACAGACATTGCTGGAGCTTTCATCAGTAAGCCCTACTCTTCCTCTTTCCAATTACATGTATGTATGTTCATGCTCACATTCAATTGGCAGTTGCAAATCAGAAGTTAATTTCTTAAGAGGCAAAGATAAGAATTTCCAAGGGAACAGAAGATGGTAGTAGTATTATTTTTAAATCCAACAGTCTAAGAGACACTATCTACAGTTGTCTGTATGCCAAGTCAGTTAACATTATTCTAGTTTTTGGAACATAATGCTTCCAGGCTTTATAATAAAGAACAATAGTAAAGAGCTGTTCTGCTAACAGCGAGGCATTAAAATGGCACTTTTCCTGCCTGATTTATTAGTAAAATTGAGAAGCCTTTAGCTGTGAATTAAAAAAAATCAGATCATGGCAGTTGATAAAAATACCTTTGAGGCATCTGAATTGTTAGCATATTTATTACAAGATAAAGTTGGGACGGTACCATTTCAGAGACTCTGTGGTGATTCTGCACTTAAAGTATGTTTTCTGTCATATAGCATTTAGTAAAAGAACAATCTGTCTAAGGCCTAATTTCAGCCAACCAAAATTTGCTTTGACATTCAATAATGTAAACATCCAATATTCGTATTTTAGGTAGTTAGCAACTTGAATACCAAAGGATTTAAGAAAACACTGATCATTTTTACTTGATTAGCCTTCCCCAGTGCTACCAAATAATTTTTACTAATATTTTTTTCTGAAAATTAAATAAAATGAATAAGCCATCTTTACCTAGGTAATAAAATTTGGTACAAGTATGTGTAAAAGCTGTTGGAATCGATTTTCCATAGTACTATTCACTGCTGTGGAGTCAGAATAGCAGGGGCCACAAACCTAGCTTTTATCTGGTATCCAGAGACATAGGGCATTTGTTTGAATTACTGGATTTATAAGAGAAATTGGGGTTGGAAATCAGGTCTGGAACTTGAGTTCCCTCAAGGAGCTTCTGTGTTTCTTAATTTGTACACTATGGGCATTACCCATAACATGTATTGTGGGGGCCATGGTGGCAGCCCCTAAGGCCACCCCTCGGAAAGTCCGTGTGTGGGACCAGCCCAAGAAGAAGTAGGATCTCCCCTGGGGCTGAATGAAAGATGGTTAACCCCAAGAGAGGGTGTGATCTTTAGTGGGCTGTCTGCCCTCTCCCCATTTGTTTTCTGTTTTGTCAATCACCTGTCAATTACCCTCAGTTTCTAGAATGTTCGTTTGTATTCGGTAAATTGTTGGTTTTCCCCTTTGTCCTTCTTTCAGCCCCCTCCCCGAAATACCCTCCATTGGTCCTCTTCCCCTTGTCCCTCCCTAGTCCCTCCTTGGTGCCCTAATCCCATTGGCTGTTATGATCATAATAAAAGTCTGATGCACACTGGGCTCTGGGCTCTCAGCCCTCAGAGCTCACGGAGCACGGGTCCCCCAATCCTTCGTTTCAGTGTCATTACTCCAGCTCGGGAGCCCGTTGCTTTGCTACAGTTTCAGCAGCCGCTGTAGCCTTTAGCCTGCCTGCTGAGGAAGGCTACAACCCACAGCTCAGGGTCCCAGGATCCTGGCGAGCGTGGACCTGACACCAGGGACACTCACTCGCCGCTGCTCGGGTTGCTGACCCTTACCCTGGCGGTCAGCCCTCACCAGGAAAGACCCGAGAGACATGGCAATGTATGCCCATACTATTCTGACTGTAATTTTGTTGCTATATCTAGCACAGTAAAATTTAATTTCAGATAAAATTTCAACATACATAGAAATAATTCTGAACAATGCTGCATTACAAGAAAGATACTGCAGTCCTTTTACCCAGTATAAAGTCTAAAAGCTGGTAAATTTCCAACAATTTTGAGCAACACTGCAGCTATTTTGTATGGACAAGAGAGGTGGATCTGCTTACGTCTAGGTTTCCATTGCATCCAACTCTTGGTCAGATTGATCCCATGCAGATATATCAATCTCTCAAACTTCACACAAGAATGTCTATTGAGCAAAATTTGTATGCTCCAATAGGTATGTTAATGTAAAGCTTCTTGTCCAAGTAGATGCATTTTTTTTTTTTGCCTTTTCCTTTCTCTGAGCTATATTTTAGTTAAAAATTGAGATCAGAATAAAGTATGTAAGAAATTTCAAACATCCTTATTTTCACTGGTAGAATTTTGGTAGCAATGTGTTTTATCTTAATATTGCTATGAGAATTTGAGTTATCTCAACTGATAATTCAACCAGTTGAACTTAAATTGTCTTAACAGGCACAATAGGTTTGAAAAGTGTTGAAAAAATATAAAATGATGCATCCAAGCAAACTAAAAAGTCAGTTACACAGTTTAAAGTAGGATTCTGCAAGCCTGATCTATATTCATATATTTGCGTTATTGTGTCCAATGATACAAAGTACTGCTGACTACCAGCTATACTTCAAATATTTTTCAGCCAATTTTTGAAAGCTATCTGTGTACTCCAAAGCTGGAAATTGAAATGTGCCTAACCAGACGAAAAATATTAAATTTAATTTTTTATAAAAAACATGAAGTGGAAACTAAAATTGTTGATCAAATAAATATTTTGTAAACCAATTACAATTTTACCTTCTGATCAATTTTTCATAAAAATAAAACTTTCTAAAAAGGCTTTTTAACCTGTCATTTTCAGTCAGGTCAGTACTCATTTTCATTTCTGTATGGTACTTCAGACTAGAGGCAAAAAACTTATAGAATGATGTTTTTCATTGACTGAAATGCTGTAGTTCCATACACAGGGGTGGAGATTTGTGCTAGGAAAGATCTCTGACATGGAAACGGCTGACTGGGATAAGGCAGGATATGATGCACAAACTGTCTCCAAGCCAGAGGATGGTATCAGGTTTGGGCTTGATATTGGTCAAACAGAGATATTCACCAGAGGTTTTCAGAGCTGTCATGCTGGAAATGCAAGTTATCTAAAAACAACATGTAGCAGAAAACTTACTTTGCTGTTCCAAAGAAGTTTGTAACATTTTGATTTTCATTTGTAAACCTGGAAATACAATTCTAAACTTTCATGACTGGTGGGAATAAAAGAAACATATTTTCTGGAAAGAATCATGTTTGTAAGATACACTTTAAAAGTTTCATTTCAGTCACATTGGAAAGACACTAGTGTATTGTCTCCAACTAGTTCACTCATGTGGTTCACTGTCCATTTTACAAAACATGGAAAAGTTTCCTTGGAAACAGATTTCTAAGAAATACACCTTTTTCCCTAATGGGAAATTGCTTTACCAGTTTTTGGTTGAATTCAGAGCTGGTACAGGCAGGTGCACTTCTGCATTAAACCTTCCTTACTTAGTAGGCCACTAACATTTTTAGTCCAGAACAGTATAGACACTGCTTGGAGAGAACAAAAAGTTGAGCAGCTGACCTCCAAAATTAAAGTTTCATGCTGTGAATGAAATATTATTCTATAAAATCATATCAAAGCAATTTCATTGTAATATTAATGTGAAGTCAAATCATAGCCTACATCATGCTGTTGTACAGAAATGGCAAGAGAGAAAAGAAATCCTTTGTGAAACCTCCTTATTTCTGTACAGAAGATATGAAGAGTTTAGCAAGATGATGCATGCACTCAGAGCACTTCTTTCCTTGCTGTACCACAAGCACAGGTGGGAGAGAGGAACAGGTATTGGCTAACCCTCTGCTTCACAACATACATTCTTCCCAATGCAACACTATCTTCAAAACAATCAACCAACAGAACATGAGAGAACATCTACGTGCTACACATAATCTTTTTCAGAACAAGACAATGTAGTCATGTGAATTTACTAGCATTTGTCTGTCCTAGTGTCCAGTCTCCCTGTCACATTTCTTTCAAGCATTATCTGTTTCATAAATAAGCTTCATCTTTCTACAAATTCAGTAAATTGGAAAGTGAAGCACAACCTTAAAAATAAAAAGAGACCATTTTGAGAAACAATTACCATTCTTCTCTGCTGGCTATAAAGAGAACTGAAGTGAGAAGCCTAGGAAACTTCCCTCATCTTATGAATTAAATTACCAGCAAGCCCCTTTAAAGAAAAGTACATCCAGAATGCAGCAGTTCTGTCCCATAAATGATCACTTTGTAGTCCCTGATCTTTAATCACTGGCATGGACTGATGCATATAATTTACTAAAGAACAAGAGAATATTCAACTTATAATTTGACTATCTAAGTCAATTGGCTGAAGAACAGAATTCTGCAGTGCATTTGAAAAAACAATCAAAAACAACACAAAATCTATATCTAGCATTAAAATGTAAAAATCATTGGTGGTTAAATTGAATCTCTGTCTGTTTGCAGAATAACATCAATTATCCTGTGAAACATCTGACTTCATTTAATACTGTTATATTTCATATATCATTGAGACTGTGACCTCAGATGTTATGACATCAGAGACCATCAATCAGGCAGCCAGAAGACCTACATGCTTGTACATGAACTTTTTTTGATTTTCAAGCAAAGAAAAATATCCTAGCATTTCACTATCATCTTTCTTGAAAGGTTAGAAAGCATTATGTAGAACACATTTTCTTTTAGTTCAGTTTTATTATATGTGACTTGCTATATTGTCATAAAAATCATCAGAAAGGCATATTTGAGCATAACATATATTTCATTGCACCCATGAAAGAAAAATAAAAGTTATTTAAGCTTGAAGCGCAAAGATGTGTCAGACATTATTAAGTTCTACAAATAAGGTTATCTGCTTTGTCAGAAGGAATATAGGTGTCTTGGTTTGAGACAGTTTAAAGGAGAACATGCTGGAAGGAGTTGTCTCCTCTAAGGGCTCCAACAGTCTGCTTCCACTAATAGGAAATTATAACTAATAGATGAAAGTGAAAAAACAAGATTTCATAAACAAAAGGAATGCCAACAGACAGGAGGGGTGAAAAAGTAAGTAACTGCTAGATATCCAACTGTTAGACCTCACCACTCCACTGGAACAAAGAGAGACCTGATATATTACATCTGCATACTATCATTTCTCAAACACATTGACATGCCATTTCAAAAGTGAGTATTAGAAATTAAAGGACATTAAAATCAGGTGACTAAAAATGCTAATTCAATTACAACACATTTGGCATTCTTCTTGCTCCGGATGTCTGTTTTAAGTTAAATATTGGGCATCTTCCAATACAAATTTTATCAGTTTCTTTGGTGGAAAATTGAATGATGCAAGTGTTCTGGTTATTTCCACATGTTTTTTGAAAGCTAGGTAGGTAGGTACTGTAGGCAAATAGCAGAGACCACAAAAATGAATTTAACAGAAAAAGGCCAGACAAGCAGATATATTCTAGAAATCCTTCATTTTTATCACATTATCTGTAATGAACTAAATGCAATTTTCTGGAAGAACAGTAGACATATGCCTGAAATGACAAAATCTGTGGTTAATTCATATACAGAGAGCCATTCATAAAGCAGTTTTTTCTATTACGAAAATATCTAAGATATGTCAGCTAATTTTTTAGAGGTAGCTGTTAGAAACAACATTCCCCCTCCATACCAACTTGCTCTGTAGATATGTGTGGAGACCATCAGCTTCAGCCTCCTTTCCATCGTGTTTCTGCAGTTTGAAGGCTGTCTATCCACACAGATTATTTCCAGGGTCTGGGAAGGATGAGAAGATGAGGAGAAGCTCTTTCACTGTTTCCTTCTCCTACACCACTTTGGTAGCAATCCCACTTTAACTGTTAATGTGGCAGATTTTCAGGTCTTCATACTTTCATTTAATTTTTAAAGCCTTTGAAAAGGCTTAGAGTCTTGATACAGCTGAATTCTGAACAACCTCACATCCATGACTGTCATTTGTCCATGCCTTGAAAATTTGTTTTTATATGCCTTTTTGTACAGATTCAAGTTATGAATATGTTTCTTCTTCCATTTTTAATAATTTCCTCCCCTTTGTTTTTTTACCAAGGCTACACCTTTATCTCAGATGCAATAATCAAAAAACTGATTGGGACAAAAGCCTATTTATGGCATATAAACATAGAATTTTTAGTTGCCCTATTCAAGTTATCCTGAATTGCATGTTTTTTCTTTCTTTTTTCTCCCTTCTGCATGTTGAAGTATCTAAAGACAATAATAAAGTTTCATCTTGTGTTCAGCAAAGTTTAGATCTTTTATCAATGCGGGAGGTAACAGAGCATATGGGAATACCACTTTTGTGATACAGTAGAGTTCAGTTACAAATTCTGGCTTTCTTTTGCCTAGAGATGGGCATCTATATAACTGTTAATACCTAATTTCCTCATCCATCATCAGATACTGGCATGTTTTCTTGTGTTGCATAGAGTGCACATAGCTATCTTTCATTTTTAAAAACAATTGCTTCAATAAAATAGGACTTGAATCCTAATGATAGGGCTATAACAAGCAATTAAAAGAAGATTAAACAGTGCTTCTTAACTAATTTCTAATTAATGATTGTTTGGCCTCAGGTTTTTCACAACTCACAGCACCATGACATATTTATATATTGTACAATTCCTTATGGCATATCCACTATTATAGAACTGCCATATACAAGGATGCATTGGGTTTCCATGGCCTGGTTTTTGGTAGTAGGGGGGCTACCACAGTGTCTTCTGTGAGAAGTTGTTAGAAGCTTCCTCCATGTCCAGAAGAGCCAATCCCTGGTGGCTCCAAAGACGAATGTGCTGCTGGCCAAGGCTGGGCCAATTAGAAATGGTGCCAATACCTCCGCAATAACAGATTTAAAAAAAAAGTTATTTGCACAGCTGTAATTTTGGCCAGAGAAGAGCAGAATGAGAACAGGCAAGAGGAACCACTCTGCTGACACCAGGGTCAGTGTAGAAGGAGGGGGAGGAGGTGTTCCAGGCACAGGAGATGAGATTTCCCTACTGCCTGTGGTGCAGACCATGGAGAAGCAGTTGTGCCCCTGCAGCCCATGGGGATCCACAGGGATGCAGAGATACACCTGCAGCCCATGGAGGAGCCCCACCCCAGAGCAGATGGGTGCCTGAGAGGAGGCTGCAATCCTGTGGGTGACCCATGGAGAAAGGCTGGAGCAGCCTGTCCTTCAAGAACTGCACCCCGTGGAAGAGTGACCCACACTGTAGAAGTTATGGGAGGACAGTTCCCTGTGGGTTTTGACTCACATTGCAGCAGTTCACAGGGAGCTGTTGCTTGTGAGATGGAGCCATGTCAGAGAATTTCATGGAGAACTCTCTCCCATGGAAGGGATCCCATGGTGCAGCAGGGTAACAACTCTTCCCCCTGAGCATTGGGAGAAGCCATGGATGCTGAACTGACCATAACTCCCATTCCCTGTCTCCTTGTGCTGCTGAGGTAGGAGGTAGACCTGGAAGGAGGGAGGGATGTGGGGAAGGTGTTTTTTGAGGTCTTATTTTTCTTCTCATTATCCTGCTCTGATTTTGTTAATAATAAATTAACTTTATATCTCTAATTAAAACCTGTTTTGACCATGATAGTATTTAATGAGTGATCTCTCTTCTCATCCTTATCTCAACTCATGAACCATTCGTTAAATTTTCTCTCCTTTGTCCAGCTGTAGAAGGGAGTGAGTGAGTGGATTTCATGGGTGCCTGGTATCTGGCCAGTGTCAACACATGACAGATGACAAAAGCAATACAGAATGAGGGAAGGTAAATGAAATAAAATGTGAACCACCATGCTGGTTCATGTAATGTTGCCCAAAAGATGGTGGATTGCTGAAATACTAGGTATAAGCACATGTAGCTATTTTCCTCAAGACCAAATATTTGCTAGGAAGCTGTTTCAGGCTTTTCCTGCTGTAGACCAGTTTTTAGTTGGTAGAAAAAGTCAGGGTGAGGGTTTTGTCTTTGCTGAGGTACAAAGAAAGGATTTCAGCTGGTAAAACTAGTGTGAGGTGTAAAAAAGGCTTAGACTTGGAAAAAATTAGGCTAATTTTAGTCTCCTAACAAATCTCAACTTAGATACAAAACATCATGGGAAAAATTAGGGATCTAAAACAGAGAAGAATGCTGAGCAAGAAGATGCCTGCATCAGGCAGAGAAAATGCTCCAGAGAGGAGCTGAGTCAAAAA
Organism: Eopsaltria australis; assembly: GCA_034509425.1. Classification (NCBI taxonomy): domain Eukaryota; kingdom Metazoa; phylum Chordata; class Aves; order Passeriformes; family Petroicidae; genus Eopsaltria; species Eopsaltria australis. Next base: position 191,508 of record JAVTVJ010000657.1, read on the forward strand.
GTATCCTGGACTGTCTTCTGTAGCTTAATCTCTACATCAAACCCTTCCCCCATAAGTAGTAAAAGCAAGGCACTTTTTCATGTTTTATCTTAAATTCCAGACAGAACACTCTGCCAGTGGTTAGGAAACCAATCTTTGGTTACTGTCCTGCTTGAGAAGATATGACAATTTTAAGCACCTTGGTGAATACTTATCCCAGACAGATGTAGTCATTGCATGTGTGTTGCCCTTGGACTTTTCTTTAGAGAATGACAATTTTTGTGGCAATTATTATTAAACTAGGAAGGCAGCATGTAAATGAGTGGGACATGGCACTAAAGCCAAGCTACTTTACCCTGTGTTTATATCCTGGTATTGCATATTGATATCAGCACAGTTGATATGAAATTTCAAAAACATGGACCAGCATTTCCAACAGTGTAGCTCAGTTTATTTGCCTAGTGATTTTGATTTCAAGGACACGGACTTTTTACCTGGAGCAGAAAGGAATGGAAACTGAATCTCTTGCCTTTTTTATTTGAAGGACGTGCACATCTGGTAAGACAAAAAAATGATGGAGGAATCCCCTCTTAAACCACTGACAGCACAGCACACAAAAAAAGAATGCCAAAGACTGAATATATAGAATAAATGAAGTTTTATTTGTTCATTTTTCTACTCTGTATGACAACAAAAAGGGCAAGATAGCTGCTTAAAATCAACATAGAGGCCCCAAAAATTCTGAATATCAACACTGCTGATTAATCTTGCATTATTACTTCTGCCCAGCATCAGGAAAGTGTCTAACATGTTTTCCTATCAGTCTCATTTCTTACCCTTCTTTGCAATCTTTTCCACAGCAATCTATAATTCTGTCTAAGGACATGCAGTCTCCAGGAACAAGTTAGAATCTGGAAATTTGGACTTTTCAAGTTTTCATTCTATCTGTGACATTCTGTTCACAAACTACACCAAGATGCTTTCCCTTTCTGTCTCAGATTGCCCATTAATGCACATCTCCAAAATGCCTGCAGGTGGTCTGAATCTCTTCTTGGACATCAATGCTGCCCAAAACCCTCATTGCATGGATTTTTGTTCTGTATCCAAGAAAGGCAGTGGTGGCAAAGCAGGCCCTGTTATAGTGAGATGACAAACAAAATGATATTTTTATGAGATAATGGGACTGCAGACACTAAAGCTGTAGTTGAGGATTGAATGAGTTTTCACCAAATAAAGCCATGATTTCCACTTTCCTTTCCCCCAGGCAAAATATTTTAAAGATGTATAGTGAAGAATAATCAGTGAACAGTTCTTTTGTACATTTTAAACTGAAATAATTCAGTTGAATTCATAGCCTTGCTAGAAATTCCCTTCAAGGGAATAAGGCACTGTGCTAAAGAATTCTACATACCTTGCAAAACACCATAAAATATTATTAGATTTACAAAACACAACTTCCATATTTTTCATTGCTATTTCTGTTCTCGCTTTGCATTTCCCTTAATGAATACGGTTTCTGTGTGTCTTTAGACATGTCTTTAGACTGAATGACAATGCTAACAAAACATAAAAAGGTCAAAGTGTTATAATTGGATGAGATTTTTTCCAAGATACATAAGGCATAAATGCTCAAATCCTTCAGTTTTACAGTTATAAGATAATGCTGTATTGCAACTTAATACTCTGGTTGTTGTCTTTTTGTTCTCGTTGGTTTGTTGTAATTTATGAAGTTCAACAACACTTTAGTCAAGATACACATATTTCAGTATGTGCATTTCAAGCTTTCCTAAGGAAGGCCAATGGTTTGACTTTTGTGGAGGTCAAAAGACCAAGAAAGTCTGCCAAAGCAGCATAATGAAACATTTGAAGAATGAGTTCCACCACATATCTAGAAAAGAAAGTAGATATCGATTATGCTTTTTCCTTTCTGTCTTGAATTTTTAGAGTTTCAGGCACACGTAGAAATTCAATCAAGAACTGAATGAATGTGGAAAATAAACTCTATTTATGTCATCAAAAATAATTGCTATAGTGGAGGGGCAACAGAAGTGTAACAGTCTCATCTGAGTCTAATCTGATGCAAAAAGTGAAAAATGGGGACCTTATTTGATGGGGTTTTTGCCTAAACATTTATGCAGATTAACCCCTGCCCTCAAATTCTCTCATCTTGGTAGAACATTATGTTGTGTCAGCATTTCCTGAGAGTGGCGGAATCCATACACAAATTGTGTTTTCTCAGCATTTCTTTTAATGTTTTTCTTCTGAGGCTTACTAGGAGATCCCTTCATTGTCTTCTCAGCCATCTCAAGTTTACAAGCAGACTGGAAGAAGACAGAAAAGCCAAGTTCTATCCTGGTGGTGATCTCCTTGCAACAAAATCAGCGGGGCTACCCTCCTACTGCCAATGATCAACTACCCTGCCTCCTTGCCTACCAATGGTTGACTGCTAGTAGAAAATCCATGCAAATTTTTGCACAGGTGCATGGTTACAAATATGTCCTTCACTGAATAAACTACAAAGTCAAACAAAGCCTTCCTGTATTTTAAAATATATATTAAGTCAAGCATATAGAAAGGAATGAGGCATAAGCTATTTAACACTGTATAAGGACAGTGCCTAGCTTCCACTTTCTTAGATGACATATTTTGCTTTGGCAAATTTGTGAAGGATCTTTTTTTAGGAAATATATTTTCTGCTTGTTAACCCAAGATATTAATATATTATTTCCTGTTCTCATTGTATGTCATGATCTTACCTGTTTCTACCGTTTTTGTCCTTTGCTGTGTGTGTCTCTCCAGAACACTGTAATTAAATTTTAAGTTTTTGAGGTACAGGGATCTCACTGTGGACATAGGTTTGCTCACTGAGAGAAGTCCTCAAACCAAACAACCCATTCATACTTTTCCAAGCTTCACTGTAGGAAGGGTGGGAATCAGTAACCAACAGAAAGACAAGATGTGGAAGAGAAAACTGTTACAATAGATTATGGAAGCAGAATAAGCTATTAATATATTTGAAGGTAATATGTTTTCTCAGTAGCTAAGACTCTGAAGGTCTATATACTTGTAAATGGAAAGCAACACCTTAAAGTGTCTGAATGAAAATGATCCTGCCCCAATGTTCTTCAGTGTGAAGTCATTGAAACATCCTATTTCTTAAACATATTGGAATGGAAAGCCCTGCTGATTTTCACTGACTGAGGTATCACTTAAGAAAACTTCCAACTCAACTTCAAATGCAACTTCCACAGAACCATGTATTTAAGTACTATTTATTTATATCTCTCAGAACATTTCACAGAAGCAATTCAATCCAGTTATGCTATGACATGAGTCTGGGTTTCAATTAATCAATAAATAAATAAATAAATAAATACTTTGCCTTGTGATAAAAGTTTGCAAACAGGATGGATGTCAGACTTACTTAAATATGGTCTGAAATAAAATATAGAGAGAAATTTCATTTTTAGTTTCTTCACTGCAGAAACTGGAAAACCAGAAGGACTTCACTTTCACCAAATGTTATCAATTTTAATAAACCTCATTTCAGCACTTCTATCTAGGTAGTATTAAAACATTAAGAAATACCAGGGTAAGATCCCATGAATAGCTGTATAAACTTAAGTTCTCACTGGTGTGTGTACTTCACTTCTAAAAACGTAACTCTATCGACAAGCAGAATTGAAATTACATTAATTTATATAGCAGGGACAATTCCAACTGCTGAAGGAGTTTCATTATATCCTGGTGTTGGGGCTTGAATTTTCTCACTTTTGTGGGTTTTTTTCTAAAGGAATTTTCCCCCCATAGGTTGCTAAGAAATGGTAATGGCCAGGGGCTTTCCCCTTCACAGGGCGGGGGGGGGGGGGGAAGTTTCTCTCAGGGAGCAGGGACAACACGAGATTTTGGGACTGGCAAAAGCGAGGGCAAGGGGCAACAGCTTGCTCTCTCGCTCAGGACCCTTGGAGCCCCATGGCTGGAGCTGCTGTTTGCTAAAGGGAACCCACGGCCACTGAGAAACCAGCATGGAGCTGCTTTTCTTTCTGCTGTGAGTTTTCTCCCCACTCGGCTGGGGAGCTGAGCTGCCACCAGCCCATCTCTCCCCGCTCCTCCGGCACCACTCCGAGTTTTTGCTATGCTGTAGCTGTGTTCCACCTGCCCACTGAGACCTCCTGCTGTCCCAGCTCGCTGTTTCCAAGGGTCCTGCTGGGGCACCGACATCAGCTGCCCCTGAGGGTTTATGAAACAAAACCTCTCTTCCATCCCTCCCTGCCCCCTAGGCCCGGCTGCCATTAACACGCATTACCTGGGCCAGCGCCGGAGCGCCCCCTGCAGCTGCAGGGGAATCACTGTATCCAGAGCGCCCCCTGCAGCTGCGGAGGAACCATCGCACCCAGAGCGCCCCCTGCAGCTGAGGAGGAATCATCGCACCTACCCTTGCCCACAGGGAGCCACCGGTGCGCCCTGCCAACTGTGACTGGAACTGCACCAAAAGGGAAAGGTATGTGAGGCCAAGCAGGCTGTCGCTGACTTTCTGGTTCTGTTTGTTGGTTAATGCCATAGTTGTTGTTATTTGTTAGTTTTGTTTTAGATACTAATAAAGAACTGTTATTCCTATTCTCATATCTTTACCTGAGAGCCCCTTTATTTCAAATTTATTATAATTCGGAGGGAGAGGGGTTACATATTTTCCATTCCAAGGGAGGCTTCTGCCTTTTTTAGCAGACACCTGTCTTTCAAATCATGACACCTGGATAGTAAATTAGATTGTGTGTTTAATTAGAATCTAAATTGATGCTCAATAGAGATTTATATGCTTCTTGTTAATGAAAAAATCTATATTCTATATTCAATAATCAATCTTTTCTATAATCTATATTGCAATTTCCTTTTTAAATGAGGGATTAAGAGGATACAGAGATACTTTTAAAATAGTTTATAAGTACCTACTTTTTTTCTTGCTTATTTTGTCTCTGATCACTACTGCTTGTTTCATCCTGCAGAGCTTATGCATTAAAACTTGATCCTGCAAACAACTGGGCCTATAAATATTGTTTTGCATGACAAGAGCCTAATATAAATCAAAACACATTGATGAGGGAGGGGAAAAGGTAGACAGAGGTATTGAAGAGATTAATGGCAATAGGGATTATCTGAATTCTAGAAACATGTCCAAAGCACTGCACAGTGAACTTCATGGAAAATCTTCCACTGACATTTTTTGCACAGACACATGTGCCCAGCCTCACGTGTTACAGTCAAGAACTTATTCATTAAAAGAATAAATGAATACATAATAGTCCCTGAAAATCATTTAAGAGATACCAAGTACAATTAACTAAAGACAACTATCAATCATATATCTTTTTTGTTAGTGGAAATATTTTACTTCAGTACAGAATAAAAAAGAAAAATGAGACAGTTGATAAAGGCCCACATGCCAGAATATTTTCACTGAAACAGTTGTAAGGAAAAAGCAGCTGCTGACCCACATAGACAGATAATGAATTACCCAACATGCAAGCCTCTGCTACACCAAATTTTTAGTTATTTCTTCAGTGTGCTAGTTCCAACAGAAGAGTCTGAGAGATCAATTTTGTCATAAACTGTGGTTCAGAGTGTTTTACTGGGAGGATGAAAGCATGAACTACATCTTGCTATACTTTCCTGAGTTTTCTTGACACTTCCTATGATAATGTAGGTAGCTCCCGATAGCTTCCCTTGTCAAAAGTTGTTTTAGTCTCCAATTGTTTTAGTCACCAAACCAAAACACCATGTAAGACTTTCTCTATAGAAATTTCTCACATTCTCTGTGCCCATGGGTGAAGAAGCTAATTCTTCTGTCCTAATTTATGTCAGTAATTAAAATGATTCATTTTGTTTATTAGACTTAGCACTTTTCCCACCTCATCTCCTCTTTGCTCACACAAAATGCTCAAGGCATAGTATTTGTAGCTTGCTGTCATTTAAAATTGCTCCATTTGGTGTGCAGATTAAAGTATAGTATGTTATGCAAATAATTAGAAGAAATTCTTACATTCATGGAACCATGATACGTGAATGATTTATGATATTTGCACTGCCAATTGACTGTTGTATCATGTTGATTAAGAGTAATAATACTACTACAACAAGAAACTTTTCAGGTTCTCTACTTGGGTGTATTCTGATCATAATTTTTTTTGCTATGAACCATCCAGAAGGTTTAAAAAAAAAATAAGATAATTCTTCTGATGGCAATTCTTCCTGATTTCAAAATCCATTCTCCTCCTGCTCTCTCATTTTACACCACTTCTAGTAAACCTGCAACTACAAAATTAAAATTTTAAGCAAAACATTTTACACTGACTGGATTTTTACTGTTCACATTCTCATGAGCAGGATTCATATCCAGTTCAAATCAAATTTGAAAATGGGATAACTAGCACCTACAAAGGGTATTTTACTGATTCAGACCTTAATCCTGTGAGAATGTGTGCAGTGGCACTACTAAAGCAAAGCATATCCTTCAGGCACTGAACTAATGGGACTATTTATAAGGAAGAAGTTAATTACAATTTATGTAATGTAAAAGTGTTTTCAGAATGAAGGCCCAGAAAAATTAAGTTCAAACATTCCCCCAGTACAGTAGTTATTATGACTGCTATCACAGCACCACAGCAGAAAAGTTTAAAGCTTTTTTTAGTCAGTGATTTCCCTGGTTTACAAACACAGCAAAATAATTGGCAGAACTACAAATGGCTAAAACTGTGACTACTGTTAAAGTTAAGGAACCAAAACCATTGTAGTTTTAAAGATTAGATACTGATAACCTGGATGTATGAATGTTGAAAAATTTCTAATTTTTCCTTTATTATACTGTACTCTGGATGGATATGTAGTTCATTTTCTCGTCTAATTTTGACTAAAGAGACTTGATAATGAATATAAAGTGTAGGATTTTTATGTATGCTTCTTTATAGTGCTTCAAAAGGCTATAATTCATAAAAATATTAAAAAATCATGTCATCTTAATTCAGTATAAATGAGGAAAACCATAGGGTTTTGAAGATTTTCTTTTCTTCTGTTGTCGTAGAGTAATCTCAGTTGAAAAATACCCAGTATAAAAGAGGAGATGGAGCCGGAAATGAGGTATCCGGTATTACAAGTTCCGCCTACAGAAACTCATAAAACCAGAAGAACACCTGGAGAGATCTTCTTTTTAGACTTCCAGTGGACCTAGAGAGAGGATGTGGCTTTCTTCCCCTTGCGCCGTCTGATGAAGCCCCCTCAGGCCACACACGTGGCCTGGGCTAGCAGGCCAAGATGGCATGGGAGGAGGGAGGGAGGGGGAAATGAAAGGACCCTCCAGCCCAGCTTTTCAGCAGAAACAGTTCAGCCAAGTCGACATGCTAATTAGGTAGGCAGCGCCAGGCTCTGTCGCTCCAGACCCCGCTCTGTTGCCCTAGGCCGAAGTGACTCAGCTTCGCCGGTTTTCAGTGCACTGTGGTGGGGAGAGGGATTGGGGCCGGGCCCTGTAGGGCTTGGGGACGCCCTGCTGGTCAGCTCCACAGCACGGATCAGCACGGGAGAGAGAAAAGGCTCGGACTGGGCCCTTCCTATAGTTCAGATGCGGCTCCGTTGGCTCCTTGCAACTCAGTGCAGGAGAGAGAGAGCTCAGGACCGACCCTCTTACAGCTTGAACACAGCCTCACCAGTCGACCCCATGCACGGACCGGCATGGGAGAAGGCTTAAGCTCCTTCCCTCCCCACCTCCCCTGCAGCCTGGGCACGGCCCCACCAGGCCCCTGCGACTCAGACGCAGCTCGTATGGAAAACAGCACAACTACTCCTCAGTTCAGACGCTGAGATACTACACTTAAACCACGCGGGCAAAAGTCACGTGTCCATCACTCGGCTGAAAGACAAATTAACTGTTTTCCTTCCAATATCAGGATGGGACTTGGGGGCATTAGTCCCCCGTCCCCCCCAGAAAGAGCACAGGAATGAAGGCACCTACAAAAGGTACAACATAAAGACTTTAAGTTAACGAATGTAACCAAGACCTATAGTCAAAAAACAAAGAGATGAGTGCTTTAAGGCTGAAAATTCTTTTGTAAAAAATATGTTGATAAACTCAGCTATAATGTACCCTGTAATATATGAACAATGGTCTAAAGGAGGTGAAAAAAGGGGGATGTAATGTTCTACGTTGTAAGCAGTAGGCTAAGACTCTTATGTATAAAATTTCCTTGCCCTGGGAATAGTAGAAGAAGACTTATGTTGTCAATAATGAAGAAAGGGGATTTCATTGCCACTGTAATAGAAGTGTTCATCCTCAAAAAGGCACCTCAATTACCATCATATGTCCATTGGTAATAGCCCTGGGGAAGTTACTGAAGTGGGAAGGGGTCCAGAGAAACAAACTCCTTCGGGGGGGGGGGGGGGGGCGGGGGGGTGGGGGGATGGTTACTGGGAAGTTGATAACCATGGAAACTATATTTCCTATGGGGAACATGATTGAACAAAAGAAAGCTTCTCTCCCTGCATGAATTAAGAAAAGAACTATTTTTTTCCAGAGGTGGTGATTTAACTACGGGTCAAAGTGTTACCTTTTGTATGGTCAGTAGGAAAGAAATGAAAGGGGTGGGGAGGGGGAAAGAGTGTTCTAAAGAGTTTGTGTTGATGCCTGATTATTATTCTTGCTTTAAGTCTTAATAAAATTCTTTTTGTACTCCTTAAAGTACAAACTTGCTTTGCCTACCATTAATCCTTATCTCACAACAAAATTAAATAATTTTGGCTACAAAATTAATGTTTCTACCTAGTTTCGATCCCCCCATACTTCAAAACTGCAACAACTGACTGATATAGAAATTAATGTTTTACACTGAAATTTACTTTTTTTTTTTTAATGAAATAGCTCTTCCACAGTTCTCTTTTGGGGAAGGAAAAAAAAAATAATATATAGTGGAATTAATTTCTGGCAGCAAGGAGCACAGCTGAGTGACATTCTGTAAACCGTGCTGAAAATGGTGAATATTAATATGTTGCTCAAATGGATGCAGTTTGATTTACTGTATGTATTACCTTTGTTAATGACATGCAAACCAGATATGCCATAGTGATTTAGGAGCAAAAAGGATCCAATTAAAAGTACCTCTATCTTTTATATTACAAAGATTGCCTAACTGTCCTTTTACAGTAAACACTGCCAGATAACAAATCTGCCAAATCACTCTACTATACGTCAGAATATTTCTAATCAGCTCTCCACAGTCTCTTTCCCAGTCTAAAACAGATTATTTCCTGCAGCATAGCAAGGAACAATTGATCATTTAACACAGTCTTCAACATGTATTCCTACACTCTCCAATTATATGTGTTTAAAAACTCAAACCAAAAATCACATCTCTCTAAACAGTGACTAATATACATTAAACTAGCCCAAAGTCCAGTTGAAGGAAATAAGTGTACTGCTTTAAACTGCTAGTTTTACTACTTCATATAAAAAAATTACTGAAAAACAGGGGCAAATACTGTACATATTGATGAGTTAGCAATTGTGTAGCAGTTGTCTAAGCATGGTCTGCTTAAATAGCAGGTAATACTTGGGGGCAGTAACTGAGCACTTTACAGAGGTTCCATCTGTGTGTGGAAAAACACATTTATAAAATATTAGTAATATATTATATGCTAGAAGTGTCTGGTATTCCATATTGTAAGATTGAGCTTTCACTTGTAACACTTAAATCTTTTAAACTGAAATTTTCCATGCTGAGCTTTAGCCTTAGGATGACCTTTTTTTGAAAATTTAGGGAAAAGCAGCTCAGCTGCTACCAATAATAAGGCCAGTGACAAACATAAAGTCTTGTCCATGCATGAAAAGTCTAGTAATATTTTGTTTTTTACTAGAGTCCTCATTCATTGGAGGAGGGGCATGATATGCTGTAAAATGATGGCTTGTAGACCAAGAATAAAACTTACTTCTTTTGAAAACTAGCAAACTTATACACACTTCTGAATGCTCTAAATCTTTGAATAATTGCTTTTTATATTTTCTCAGACTTGTGAGAGGACTAAGAATTATTCGAAAGGTTAGATTTGCATGAGGTATGCCTCAGATACTTTCTAAAAAGGTTAAGTCTCACATACCTAAGCTCCATCTCCTCATGCTAAATCTGTTCTCAAAGGATTGAATTTTATACAGCCAGAGCTCCAGACAAGCAACAGAGCAAGAAAACAACAGTTCTAATATGTAGGGAGCAGAAAGCTAAACCAAGAAAAACAAGCAATACTATTACATTTCTCAAATTAAATTAATCCATAAAACATTGTAAACTGATGTTTTCACAGTCTGTTTTTGCAGTTGCATTTCTGGTGTGTTTTTATCTCTGGCTAGGTAGAGCTCAGTGTTACTCAAACACAACCTTTTTCTTATTGTAGCTCAAGTAACCAGGAGCCAGAAGCAGTTTTTGCAGGCATTGTTTGAGCAAAAGGTGTATTTGTCAGGAATAAAAGAAACCAGGAGGTGGGAGGGATAGAAAGCAATTTTTGACAAAGTTCAAGGAAAGGGGAAACAGGATTCTGCAAATCACTGGAGGTGAAAGGGAAAATCAAAGACTGGAAGAATACTCTGATTACACAATCTTCTGGGGTTAAATGTAGAACATGGGGACAGCTAACAGGGAGATGAAATTAGGACCTGATGAGGAAGAAGACAGGACTTCACTGAAAAGTGAGAGATTGAGACTGTGTATATTGAAAAATAGTTAGACAGAAATCAAAAATTGAAGTGAGGCAGAGACAAAGAAAAATTGTGAATAAACAAGCTGGGATAGGTGAAATCTTTATTGGAAAAAAAGAAATTAAGGGAATGGCTTGAAACACTAAAGTGAACTCTACTCTAAATTTTTGGATTTGAACTCCAGGCCTGAAACCTCACAATTCTGTTGCTAACCAGTGTCTGTAAAATATGAAAGCAAAATTTTGCATTCATTTCTAGCACTGCACATTGAAGATGACAGTTCCTTACTCAGGTGAGCCTTACACAGCCTGTTCAAGTGATGGTCCTGCATGACTGATGGACCCCTAGCATCTTAATGTCAAGGACTTGTGAAGAAAAGAAGGAGGACCTTATTGCTACCTGAAAGAAGGTTGTAGCTGGGTAGGGGTCAGTGCCTTCTCCCAGGAAGCAAGTGACAGGATGAGAGGAAATGGCCTCTAGTTTCACCAAGGGAGGTTTAGAACGGATATTAGGGAAAATGTCCTGTCTGAAAGGGTACAAGGCACTGGAATGACCTGCTCAGAAAAGTGGTGAAATCACTGTTCCTGGAAGTGTTCAAATGGTGTGTGAATGTGGCACTTGGGTACACGGTTTAGTGATAAACACAATTAAATACTGGTTGTGTAAAAAAGAAAACTGGAACAGCAATTATTTCCAGAAGCTGAAAGCCTGTTTGATAAATTAAGGAAAAGAAAGGATGGGTTCATGGTTAAAGCAATAATGATATCCTGGATCCTGTATTCCCTATTTATATTTTCATGGAATTAAAATGTAAATAAAACATTTTACAAGTAGCCATTAATTATCTAACTTCTCCCTGCACAATTATTTTAAGAAGTGATATGCTGTCATATTTGCAGCTGAACTTGTTCTTGAATATACAATGAGGTATACCACAACAGTTGTAAGAACTAAAGTTCTTCACATTTCATTTAGACATTCAGAATTAATGACAAATTTTGTGCAGAATAATTTTCTGACTCACCTGCTATTTCTATGGGGGGATATTACTACTGCCTTACTTTTATGAATCATTGTGCAAAGAAAGCAATAGCTATGGAGCATTTAAATAATACCTATGATGGGTGCCATAGCAAAGACTGTATGGAAACAAATGACTCCTTCACAAAAATGAAGGATGAGTACACTGCAGTAATGAAGAAGGAAAAACAAAAACAGCTAATGATTAGGAGGTCATGTGGAAATCCCTAATCTCTGAAAGAGAGATTCAGTATTTTCTCATAATGCTGCACACAAAAGCACAGAAAAAAGGTACTCATTACATTTTTCTAGACATCTTTTAATGCTGAAATTATTGTTCTTCAATGCTAATAGCAGTATACATGTATTGCATGGAAAGTATAATTTCTAGTTAATACACACTAAAGAACCAACAGCTATCTGCTTAGCTGGTTACTGGATGCCAGCAAGGGGAGTCACGCCCCCATACATGTACATGTACCCCCATAATGAAGCATGCAGTTTATTTGTCAATTTTAAAGTTCAGCGTATTCCTTAAAATGATCTGATGCTTTTCCCTTTTCTTCAAATTGTATCTCAAGGCAAAATCAATGGAAGGACACTTGAGAGTGTGACAGAGATGAGTTTAGGTGGTCAAATGGCACTCTATAAGCAATAATAAAAATACCTTCTGAATAATTATATAGACATAGTATATAGTTCTTTAACTTCCTCTTTTTGTACTGCGTACTTTTTTCCCATATTATATATAGCTTGGACCAAACTGTTAGGGGCACGGACTCTATTTTTGCACTTAGAACAATCCATGAATGGAACATCCATCAGCTGTGGCCCCTAGGTACTGTTGTCATAATAAAAGCCTGTGCAGCTGTTTAGGTGACTACTGTAATATTAATAAATGTCTCAATTTTTCAGAAAATATCTTGTACATATTTTTCTTCTTGGGCTTCAAATGCTATGGAAATAGTGTCTTTTTCAGTTTTTTCCCATGCTTCTTTTGTAGTCTGGTAAGAACAGGGAAGAGCCAAGGCAGTACAAAGCACAGCTCAAATGGATATCTGGAATGCTTGATTACGGACATTTGCATGACTAGATGTAGAGTTATGGATTCTTCAAGAGTTTCATGAGATTTTATCTCATGAGGAGGAATTTTGAAGATATTTATCAACCTAGACCAATCATCATTTCAGGATCAAAGTCTTAGAAGTGTGTATATGGACAAGATTCCATCAGGACTTAGCAAAACAAGTCTGCAATTTTGAGGAGGACTTATTTTGTGTGTGTGTGTGTGTGTGTGTGTGTGTGTCTGCGTGTGTGCGTGCCAAAGCAAACTTCAGATTAGGAACAACTAGATATGACTTGAAAAAAACTCCAAGTAGATTTATCTTGTGGCTACAATCTGAAGCTTCATATTCATAGCAATATGAATTAAACTGTTAAATATAAATATTACACATGGCCACTAGTACTGAAATCTTGATTAAAAGTAGAGAAAAACTTCAACATTTTAGTGAAAAAAAGAGCAAAAAACAATGATACTTCAAAGTATGAACTGTGTAGATTGTTAATTTTTCTTATTTAAAATTTCTAATTTTTTGTACTTTATTAATAATTGTGTGGATAAAGAGTTTAACCAGAGTGCAATCTCATCATTGTCAACAGAATCAATAAGTTTGGACATTGTTAATTTTGGTTTGCAAGTAATATTGTTCTTGTTTGCTCCTCCTCTCCTGTATGTGTGGAACCATCTAGACAGTTGGCTCTGGAAAGGTAGATTTAAAGGGATGAAGATATACTTGTTGAAGAAGAGAGGAGGGGAGGATGAGAAAGATAAATGAGATATGGGGAGAGAAACCTTATAAAAAAGAAGTTTAAGAAAACCCTAACAGTCATAGTTTATTGGTCCTGACTAATCAGCATCCCCTAACAGTAAGAAGAAATTGCAGAAATTAGGATATATTTCAGACTTACCAGCCATGAAAAAAGCTGACAAATTTGGAGTAAGTACTTGTGGTAGTTTGAAAGCAAATCAGTGAGAGACTCAAAGTCAGAACTACAATTTAATAGAAAAATTAAAATAAATGCAATAGTACAAAAACACTGACAGAGTCAGAATACAACCTGACACCCTGTCGGTCAGGTTGGTAGTAGTCCACTTAGAAGGTGGCTGCAGTCCTCTGGGAGTGATAGATGTGGTTCTGTTGAAGCAGTGATCCTGTGAAAGGTGTAGTTCTCCTCTGAAGGTCCAGTGGTGGTGTTCCTCTGGGAATCCAGTGGAAAAGCTGACTTGTGGTGTTTCAAATTCCAGTTTTTATCCAGATAGGGATGCATTGGTCCCTCACCCTGGGCGGAGCATCTCACAATGGGATGATGGAGTTTATCAGTGGGACTCAATGGCCCATTGACCGGAGCCATTAGGGATGAGCAAAGCAAAGTGCCCCACCTGGCTCCAACATCTGGCCCATTAGAAAACATGTCCCGGACCCATGAGGGATGAGCCAGGAACACTGCCCCACCCGGCCCCAACATCCCATGAAGATGGTGATAGAATACATTCCATTGTAACCTAAGACAGTGCTATTTAGTGCTATCAGCTTAACAGATATCCTAGAGAAAAGTACATTGAAATGAAGGCACTGCAACTTTGAGCACTAGATCTGGACCTACATAAAAAAGCAATTTCCCAAAAAAAGTTTATTAATTTTTAATATGCCTTAAGAGGAAAGAATAAACTAGCAAAAATGGAGCAAATGGAAATAATCACGCCTCCACCAACTGAAACTTGATCAAATGTAAATTACTCCAGATGAAAGAGGTAAGTTTCACATTACCAGAGATGAGCACAAAAAACCAAAAAGACCTTACTGTGAAATTAATAACTTTTGCAAAGTTGTAGTGGCCAAGTGTGTTCCAGAGAGCTTTCCTTCTGCCTCACTCAAATCAAATCTTTCTAAAAGTCTCCTGTTTTCAGTACATAAGTACTTCATGACAAATTCAAAACAGAGAGCTCAGAACAGTCAAATGCACATTAAAGTTACTGAATTAGCTCTAAGAGTATATACATCAACTCAAGACACTTACATAGACCAAAGTAGATTTTGAGCCTAATTAAAATAGCAGCTTTTTTCTTTTTTTCTGATCTTTTAAGACCTGCTAAATATTCAGTTCTTGGGGTTTTTTTAGACTCAGTTTCCTCACCATGAAGAGAATTTTGATTAATGCATCACAATATAATAAACACCCTGAATTATGCTGTGAATTATGTCCTGCAGATTCTATGACTGCAGGACATGCAACTGCATAGATGTCCAGTGTAATTCAGCATGTTGAGCTTTGAGTAGACTACAGTGGTAATTTCTGAGCCAAATCTATATGTACACTTTTCATTTGCATTTCACTTTGATGTTTCTGTTTTAGTAATTTTCATATACTACACCTTGCCAAACATACCAGATTTACCTGATTCCTCAGTCAAATCATGAATTATTAAAGTATTGTCTGAAGAGCTTTGTGTATTTCTTGAAGGTGTCTTGAATTTAGAGTCTATTTAACCTATATCAAAAGAGAGTTCACTTGGTTTCTCAAAGAAGTTTCTAGAGTTCTGTAGCACCTGCATTACAATGGACATGCATGCTAACAGCATGGCATGATGTCTTAAGATTTTGCTTTTTGTATTTTCCACATCAGTACTGCTTTAGTGTGTAACTCTAAAACTCCATAGCCTGTCCGCTACTGTTCTACCATTTTATTCAGACAAAACCATTCCTCTCTAGGCCTGGGTTTCAAGGACACCCTATATGTCCAAAGCCACAAAAATGTAAACAACCGTGGACAGCAGTGAAAGAAGGGAGAAAAACAGGGAATGGGACTCCAGTACCTGAAGATGTAATTGGACAATAGACTTCTGATATGAAGATGGACCGAAGGTATATCTGCCCGAAAAACATTTGCTAGGTGTCCATTTTAGGTGCAGTCCCTGCGAGACCTTGCATTGCCCAAAGTGTACCCTGTAAAGGCCTTTTTAATAAATACTTCCTTTATTCTTTTAACTCTGTCTAGCTTCTGTTCCAGGTCAGCCTTCTCAAGGCATCAGCCCAATTGTGGAAAAATCTGTACTTCTCTTTTATTTTCAAAATGAATTACTAATCATTCAAAAAAACATCTGCTTCAAAAATATTTATATGTACATAATCAGACCAGTTCAAATGTCTTTTTAGATGCATTTGAAAGACTGTATTTCAGATTTCAACTTCTAATAACAGAATGAAATATTGATGTTTCCATGTTTTTTTATAAGAAGCATTTCAGCAATGCAGAAGTGATAGCTTGCGAGAGGACAGGGGCAGTTTTGAGATTTCTTTGGGAAACTGACTTTGATGAAACAGCATTTTCTGCCAGGAAAAAAATAAACAGGAAGAAATTTACTGAAAGTTATAATTATCTTACAAACTTTTTAAAAAATTAGTTTTTAAGTCCTTCATCTATTATATCACGTGGAAACTCCTGAAAAGTGGAAAAAAAGTTGCTAAAATGCAGCTCATTCTTCAAAATAAGTACTGTGATTGAGAACTCCTGTCAGTAGCAGCTACAGAACAAGGAAAATATGTAAGGTCTCTTATATACGTCACAGGGTTTTCTGCTAGGAGAATTTTGCTCTAAATATCTAATATGTGAGTAGCCTATCTTACTAGCATTTGAATTTATCCTTCTTTATTTCTTTAAACTCGGCTTTAGAGCAAATATGAGATTAGATTGAACTATGAGGCCAATGCCCTGTGTTTTCTGCTTTGGATTACATGACACAGAGTACTCATAACTAAGAGACAGAATGAGAGCAACAACCTCTTGGACCTCAAATTTGATATCCAGAAGTGTATTTTACAATAATAACATACTATAGTGATTTCAGTTCGCCCATCCGAGTTTCTGGCCAACCACCACTTATCAAAATTTATTCAATTTTGCTGTGACATAAGGATTAGGAGTAGGTAAAGCAAGAGTAAACTCTACAGAATATAGACAAAGTTTATTAATAAACAAAAAAAAAAGGAAAGAAAAAACCAGAACAAAACCCTCAGAACACCCCTCCCCCCTCCACCTCTCCATTTCTTTCCCCCTGACAACACACAAAAAGACAACACTTCAACTTTCAGTCAGTTTACCACCTTTAAAACAGTCTTTTCTCAGTTCATCCAGGGAGAGAAGTTTCTCTTTTTTATACCATGGACTTCTCTGGAAGAAAATACAGTTTTTATGGTTTTCAGCCTCACAACCAGCAGCCAACCGGGAGGAAAAATCTGCTTGTTGTGGAAGATCTCTCCCCCCACATCACTAGCCTTCCCACAGCTACTGCAGGGGGATGATAACAATCCACGGGGTACCCTTTTAAGGATGAGCAGTTCTATTATAGCAGCAAAGAAATCCCTGTCTTTATTACTGGCAAGTTCCCCAGCATTCCCTGGTGCAAGGGACAATTCACAGCCTCTTTGTCTCTACTCAAGCTTCTCATCAGGCTGCACTTACTTCAGCATCTGCTTATCTCTACACAGGTGCCTTGGCTCACTGGCTGTAGTTAGAACATCAGATCCCCCCCTTTGGACTATTTTTCTCATATATTACAGGGAAGTTATTAGCTTAGTCCCAACCACAGTTTCACAACAGAATTTTCAGCTTCATTATTGATGCACTTCTCATGCTCCTCCCTCTAGGTGTCAGCTCTGCTTCCCTCACTGACTTAAGAGTCTCTTTGCTGTGTTTCTGTAGGTGTCCTCACTCTTTCCTCTCTCTGTGCAGGGAAGGATGGGTGTCTGGAAGTTTCATCCAGGCATGGAGAGGGTTAATATCTCTCTCTCTCTCTCTCTCTCTCTCTCTCTCTGGCCCTGTGACAATCACATGGTCTCTGCCAGGCTGTTTGAAAAGTCTACGCTGCGTGGCAGAAGCAGTCAGAGTCTTGGTGACCTTGCTCTGCGAAGCTGGCTCAGCCCGGTGGGGCTGGTCCAGCCCGGGGTGACAGAGCAGGGCCAGGCCCGAGTTGGAGGGAGCCAGCCCAGCCCTTGCCTGGCCTGGATCAGGGACCAGGCCCTATCTAGTGTAGCTGACATGTTGGCTGAACTGTATCAGCTGAGAGTTCAGGCAGGTTCCTCCCCCACAGCCAGCTCCAGCTGCACTGCTGTTCCAAACCTCCCTTCCCCCCCTCCTCCCTCTGGGGTGGGTGGGGGGAAAGGTCCAGTCTTACCAGACAGAGAAGCAAGGAACCTGCTTCTCTCTGAAAAGCAGGAAGGCCAAGAGGAAGAAATCTAAAGGGTCCTCTGCTTATATATGGTTTCTGCCTCTAAGGTGGATCAACTTTTAACTGGTTGGTATGCATATCAATATTCAAAAATAGCTGGTTATTTGTTCTCTCTCTCAGGAAGGAAGTTGTATTACTTCCTGTAGCATGGGTCACTTCTAAGATTGACAGCTCATTGGCCAACCTAACTGGTTTTTTTATTGCAGGATTTTATTCTTGACGCAGTGTACCACACAGAACCTATAACTTTCACTGAGACACGCAGGCTGGAGCTGCTCAGTAGCCAGTGTGCCTAAGCATCTCAAAAGTGAAGGAGAGTTCCAAGAGGTAAAACTCCAAAACAAGCAGAAAATTGTTTTGTTTTGATTCATACTACAAAAGTCCACACAGAGTGCTCAACAGGACTGGGGAGGGAAATAACGGCAGGCCAGCTACTTTGTCTGGAAAGCTAGGGCTGCCTTCTGCTCTGGATGTTAGATGCTTTTTAATGTCAGCAAGTTATTGGGTGGAATGACACAATCTTGAACTCTGGGACCAGGTCAGGTTAGTAGACTAGTGTGAATATGTCAAGATCAAAGTGGCAAAATTCTTAATTCAGTTGATCTCTGAAACTCTTGAAAGAAGAGGTGTGTCTGCTGTTTGGTGTTAGGTGCTTGCAGCTTAATGCCATCAGCTTGATTTCAGCACCTATTCCCAATTGTATCACATACAGTCATGTGTGCTCACGCTAGACACAGACCTAAATGTGAAAAAAATCCATAAAAGAATGCATAATTTTTTTAGACAACAGACTTTTCACTACCATTTGTATCTTCCATGTCTCACAGTAGAAACAGAGTCCCCCAAGCAGAATTTTTTTCTCTCTCTCATAGGAAACAAGACACTCAACAGTTCCAGATTTTGTATTCTCGAAAAAGAAACAGCTCTACAAGAAAATTTGGTAATTATATTTTATCTTTATACTAATTAAACCAGGCCTAAGAACCCCAAGCCATTAGAGAACTTGTGAATTACTGACATATTTGAAAAGGTGTCATACTTAATTTTCATTCCTGAATCCATGAATGCTTTGAAAAACTACTTTGCACCTGTTTCTTGTGACAGACAGGGTGAATAGAAAAGAGCTTTGATCTTTTTATAAAGACTATGTGGGGTGCTCTACTTTTAAGAGTTTTGATCTTGTATAAGCCTGTTAGGAGAATTTCTGGAATTTAAAAATGGCAGAAGGATGCCCTAAGATATAACCTGTCTGCTAGTCACAAGCTCAGTACTGACACTATTTAGGAACATGCTTTTCCAACAATGGGATTGTAAATTGTTGGTAGTGCAGCAGAATTACTGTGCCACTGTAGAACACAAATTTT
This sequence comes from Eopsaltria australis, assembly GCA_034509425.1. Lineage (NCBI taxonomy): Eukaryota > Metazoa > Chordata > Aves > Passeriformes > Petroicidae > Eopsaltria > Eopsaltria australis. Next base: position 210,886 of record JAVTVJ010000657.1, read on the forward strand.
GCAAAATACATAGCAGTTTTACAGGAAAGATTACACAAAATATCACCTCAGATTTGGATACATCTAAGTTTTTATAGTTCACCACCAGAATATAATGCTGGAGAATAACAAAGTCTATAATAACAAAATAAAAAAATATAATAACAATATAATAACAAAAAAGTCTCATTCACAAAAACCTCTAAAGGGATCTGAAAGGGGTAAAAAAAAATTAGGGCAGAACTTAGATCTGCTTTCATGTATACGCCAAGGTTTCTTTTGGAGCTGGCATTTATCCTACCATCTTTGTTCCTAGGATTAAGTCTAAAAATAGCCACTAACATCTAACAATACTCTAGACAAACATTCTAGTTACAAACTACCCTGCTAGCATCAAAATTGTGACCAAAAACCTTATGAATGTTTGATTTTTTAAATTAAATAAAGCAGGTAACGTCTTACCTGCTGATGTTTCCAATTCTGCCAGTTAAACTGCTTTAGAAAACAAGGAACTGAATATGGAAATTGAGGAAAGCTATAAGCAGAAATTATGACCTTTAAGATAACACATTTTTACCTCCCTACTGAGCACAGTTAAAGATAACCACAAGTTACTGTGCTCAGTAGAAGCATGGTCACTTTTCCACTCTCACTCTGCCAAATACTCAGACCAAGGGAAGAACACAATTGGGACCAGTGAAACAGAGTAAAAATGAATGCAAAAACATCCATAAAGAGCGAATTCCATTTTAATAGACCATTTCTAAAAACATACAGGGTTCAAGGGCTAAACTTTTGACAAAGGATAAAATGAAAATGAACAGCTGGAAAATATATTTAAAATTAGCATATTTCTGTGTATTCCTCTCTTGGGCCTCAATTCAAATCCAATTACATTCAGTGCTAACACTAACAATTACTTCAGTGGCTTTGGACAGGAATCTTATTGACTCCAGCTTGTTACACTGATATATATACAGCACCTTGACTCCAGCTAATGGAATCCCTTAAGGATTTTTGAAAGGCAAAGAGTTGAGTACCCTCAACTTTCCTGAGAGTGCGTGCTTATGATTCCACACCGTACTGCCTCCCATCCATGAGAACAAGAACAAAACTTGGTTTGTTTTGTTGTAAGTGCCAGCTTCTATTGAACTGAATTCCACATCTTGCAAGCCTTTTTTTGTACTGGAATCTGGCTTGTGAAAGGGAACTGCTTAGCTATCTATTTTAGACTACAAGTTAAAATAAAGAAAAAAATAAAAAAATGGTGGTGGGACAGTATTGATTTATTGGCTAGTAGGAGGCAACAGATGTTGGTGCTTAACCACAATTCCCTGCTGTCAGAGCCACACTAAAATGGAATAAATGGCAAAAGAACCTGATTCTGAACCATTAGCCAACATGTCTTATTTGGACCAGTCAGTAAATGTCACTAGGACACCAGTCCAGAGCAAATGTTTGTGTTTGGATTTAATGAATTGCAGGATATTAGATGGCAAAACAGTACTGTTTCTATCTTTGCATTTCCTTGGATACTGCAACAAAACAGTCTAAAAAGCCATTAGAATGACGCTTCAACTGAATATGTTTTAGTTTTAGAAGTCCTGCTTTGGAAGGAACACAAAAAAATCTTCTCGAGGAGTATTTTCATATTTGAGAATGGACTTATGATTTATTTCAAGGGGAATCCATCTAGTGGTTCACATTGTTATTAAACATTTACGATGTTCCCAAGTCATTCAACATGGATTCTTTCATACAGATGGTACGAAAAACAACTGTGTACTTCATATAGATTTTCATTTGCTGCTTTTCGATAGAGACCTTCCAGTTCTTTCAGCTTTCCAGGAAGTAGTTTTTGCCATTCGAGAAAAACAGAATACATTTTGTTGAAAGTTACTTGGTAAGTCTCAGCTACAAGCCCTTTCTGCTTATTCACCATCTTGTTTTTATTCTTGCACATTCTTTTGAACATTCTGTGAAGCAACTCACTTGGCAATGAGCAAGAAGTCCTTAAACTAGACTTTATTACTGATTACAATCAGTGGCATTCGGCTAGCTGATGCATAACAAAGGTGTGCCACCTTGACCAAGCATCCACAGAAGACTATTTTCCCCAAGAACAAGAGCTACCTGCACAAGGAGGCATATAAACTGTGCAACCCAGACTGCAATATATAACACAAGTTTGTTTCTCGAGGGCTAACCTTCTTGACAAAGTTAGGAGCTTTTTGTAGAACCAATTTGTCAGCATGTGCTAATTTATCTTCACTAAAACCTTGTGCAGTCACTAAGTAACCAGAGTTAAGCCAAACCTGGATGTGTTTAAAAAAAAAACTGGATGTGGCACTCGGTGCCATGATTTAGTTGATGAGGAGGTGTTAGGTTAGGTCATAAGTTGGACTACAACCTAATTCATTCTGTGATTCTGTGATTCATGATGGACTCGGCCCATCTATCCAACCTGTCCAGGTCCCTCTGTAGAGCCCTCCTACCCTTGAACAGATCAACACATGCTCCCAGCTTGATCTCATCTGCAAATTTACTGATGGTGAACTCAATCCCCTCGTCCACATCATCAGTGAAGACTGGCCCCAGCACTGATTCCTGGGGGACACCACTAGTGACTGGGTGCCAACTGTATGCAGCACTGTTCACCACCATTCTCTGGGCCTGGCCATCCAGCCAGTTCTTAACCCAGTAAAAAGTGTTCCTGTCCAAGCCCTGGGCTGCCAGCTTTTCCAGGAGTGTGTTGTGGGAGACAGTATCAAAGGCTTTGCTGAAGTCCAGGTAGACAACATCCACAGCCTTCCTTGCATCCACAGGCCAGTCACCTGGTCATAAAAGGAGATCAGGTTGGTCAGGCATGACCTGCCCCTCCTAAACCCATGCTGGCTGGGTCTGATCCCCCAACCATCCTGTAAGTGCTGTGTGATGGCACTCAGGATGATCTGTTCCATAACCTTGCCAGGCACTGAGGTCAGGCTGACAGGCCTGTAGTTTCCCAGATCCTCCTTCCGGCCCGTCCTGTGGATGGGTGTGTGTTGCCGAGTGGTGTGGACTGGCCAGCTGTCCACCAGGGTTTTTGGGTGGCAGCCCGACAGCAGCTACAAGAAGTGTCCCTGACCTGAGCGAGTTCACTGCTGTCGGGCCCTTTCATCCCTTGCCGCAGGCTGTGCCTCCCTTAAGGGTAGACACTGTAACCGCTAATACCGGAGAATACCTGGCGGGGATCTTTTGCCTAGGAATAAGAGAGATACTGTAATGCAGAGTTGACAGCATCTCTGGGCATCCAGGTGAAAGACTTCGGTGCTCAGCGTGCATCAGACTTTATTCTGAGGGCAACAACCAATCATGAAGGGGCACAGGGGAGGAACCAGGGAGGGACAAGGGGATAGAGACCAACTGAGGAGGGAAGGGGGAGGAGAAGGGAATACAGACAAAGGGATAACACAATTAACAACCAAGTAACTTGGAACGTTCCAGAAACCAAGAATGACTGACGGGAGAGTGGCAGGTGGCTGGACAAATGGGGAAAAGGTGACCAACCCCTAGGAGACCCAGCCCCCTTCTGGGGTACACCACTCTAGACTCCACCCCAGGGGTGACTTTACTCCTGGGCTTCTTTAATCCAGAGCCTCCTAGGGGGGGAAGGGGTTTTAGGGACCTGAACCACCACAACAGGGTCACATTGGCCAGCTTCCAGTTACCTGGAACTGCCCCACTGAGCCAGGATTGATGGTAAGTCATGGAAAGCAGCTTTTCCAGCTCATCTGCCAGCTCCCTCATCACCCTAGGATGGATTCTATCTGGTCCCATAGATTTGTGAGCATCTAAGTGGCTCAGCAGTCTCTGACTGCTTCCTCCTGGATAACAGGGGGTTATTCTTCTCCCTGATACCACCCACCAGCCCAGGAGCACAGCTGTCCTGCGGACAACCTGTCTTTCTGTTGAAAATCGAGGCAAAGAAGGTGTTCAGTACCTCTGCCTTTTCCTCATCTTTAGTTACTAAATTCCCTCCCACATCTTAAAGAGAATGGAGGTTGTCCTTACCCTTCCTTTTGCCATTAATGTATTTATAAAAATAATTTTTATTTTCCTTCACAGAAGTGGCCAGACTGAGTTCTAACTGGGCTTTTGCCTCTCTATTTTTTTTCCTACATGACCTAGCAACTTCCTTAAGCATTTCCTGAGATACCTGACCCTCTTTTCTTTCCTTAGTTCCTTCAAAAGCTCCTTGCTCATCCAGGCCTGTCATTTTCCTTATCGGCTCATCTTTCGGCACATAGGGACAATCTGCTCCTGTGCCTTCAAGATTTCTGTTTTGAAGCATGCCCATCCTTCCTGAACTTCTTTGATTTTAGGGCTGCTTCTAAGGTACTCTCTGAATAAATCTCTTGAGTAGGTCAAAGTCTGCCCTCCAGAAGTGCAGTGTGGAAGTTTTATTGATGCCCCTCCTTGTATCACCAAATATTGAAAATTCTATAATTTCATGGTCACTGTGCCCCAGATGGCCTCCAACCACCACATCTCCCACCAGCCCATCTCTGCTAGACTGCAAATAGCAAGTCTAGCGTAGTTCCTCCCCTCAACAGCTCTGACAAGAAATTGTCTTCCATACACTCTAAGAACCACCTAGACTGCCTCTTCTTTGCTGTGCTGAGTTTCCAGCAGATATCTGGCAGGTTAAAGTCACCTACAAGAACAAGGGCTGGTGATCTTGAAACATCCTTCAGCTGTTTGTAGAATAAGTCATCCACCTCTTCATCCTGATTGGGTGATCTATAACAGACTCCCACCACGATGTCAACCTTGTTGGCCTTCCCCCTGATTCTTACGCATAGACACTCAGCCTTATGATCATTAATCTCAATTTTCATGGCATCAAGAGCCTCTCTAATATACAAAGCCACACCTCCACCTCTTCTCCCTGTCTTCTGAAGAGCTTGTAGCCATCCATTGCAGCACTCCAGTTATGCGAGTCATCCCACCACATTTCTTTGACAGCAATCATAGCTACAATCATAGCATTCTTGCTGTACCATGGCTTCCGGCTCCTCTTGTTTATTACCCATGCTGTGTGCATTAGTGTACATGCACCTCAACTGGGCTGCTGATTTCACCCCTGACTCTGGCTTACCACCCTTGGGTTTGTTCTGGAGAGCATAGTTGCATCACCTTCTACCTTTGAACATAGTTTAAAGCCCTCTCAATGAGTCTCACCAGTTCGTGGGCTAGAATCCTTTCACCCTTGATAGATAGATGGATCCCAGTTGGCTCCAGCAGGCCAGGTGCCATAAAAGTTGCCCCAAGTTCAAAGAACCCAAATGTTCACAACTGACATACAGGTATTTCCATTTAAAATTACAAATGTGAATGACACATCCATTCATACTCCACTTGAGATGTATGGAGTATGCAGGAGCGCCTCAGTATGGGTCATGACAATATACCACTGACTAATTGGGTAAATAATTCAGTGTCAGTTTTTGATCTAGTGGAGATAATATGCCAATTTCGTTGTAATTATATACTGCTGTGAGTTTAAATGTCTCAAGGTCTCGTTTTCAAGAAAAATAATAGCTTACAGCTATTTTGTCCATTTAGAGATTACCTGGCAGACGTCAACATGGGACTGGAATTCATAGGAACAAGGAAATTAGAGATGTGAAAAACCTATTAGATCACTGGGTTCATTCCTTGCAGTTGTCTCATAGAAGGGGCACTGACTTCCAATGTACTTTGGATTACATTCACAATTACCAAGAGACAAAGAAAAAAAAGAACAGTAGATCACTTCCTGGAAACTGGTAAAAGCTCAGTACAATAGCTACAAAGTGAGTCTGCATCTAAGCTCCTATACTGATCTTTTACAGAAGCCATATATGCTCATCTAAAAAAATCACTGCACATGATAGAAAATAAAAACTCAGTGATGAAAGAGTTGTAAGGACTTTTTTGTATGACAGTATTTTCATGATTTGTATTTTCCAAAGAAGGAAAAATAAAAATTTCTCATGGCACCAGAGCAGTCTCTAATATGTCTTATTAACCAACATGTTAATTCAAATAAAGACCAAAACTGAGAAATAGATACAGGCTGCAAAACTAGTTAATAGTTTTAAAGATATTTTAAATTTGGAACAGATGTGAATGATGGCTGTAGCACACGTTTTAATAAAAATGAAATCTGCAAGGTGAAAATCCTGGGTGAAGAAAAAAATGTTCCATTTAAAAAGACTTCAAAATTATTTTAATCACTTATTTCAATGACTGAAATTAAGAGAATGCAGTATCTTTGTAATGAGGACAAGAACAATCTAGAAGGAAGAAAGTTTCACTTGATTTGTGATTTAAAAAAATAAATACGTTTCATAAAATATATCTAAAACCATTAACTTAACAAGCTGTCTCAGAAAAGTCCATGAAAATAGTTTCTGAAAATCTTGATGCAGGTATGTTTTATATATATTAAAAAAAAGCAGAAGCAAATAATTGTTGTGTGAATGTGTTACACCAACAAAGTGATTGAGGAGCATAGAGGAACTTAATCCTATTCTAAAATTAGGAATCAACATCACCAAAAATATAAATAATCAAAAATTTTATAGGCAAGGCAATTGTAGAGGAATTATGTTTAAAGATGATTTTAAAATAAAAACCACATTTGGTTTTTGACTACAAAAGCAAAGTAACATGTTTTTCAAAGATTTCATGACATAAAATAGAAGAAATAACATGAATAGGAAAGAGAATATAGGCATAGAGAAAATCAGTTTTTTGCCCAGGAGTATGAAGCAAGTCCACGGATTTGCTAAGAAGAAAGCCTAAACTGCGTGCGAACATGTCCAGTGCCATATTTAGTCCAGTTTTACTCTTCATAATCACATCCAGAATCGAGATTAGACTCATGACCTGTGGTGATTAGTAGTGTTGGATTAGTGAGGAAGTAGAAATTCAGTATTACATGTTCTTATTCCTATAGCTGCACAGTTTTGGATATTGACAAAAGTAGGTCCTTATCTTATGAAAAAGTACCTATCTTAGCTATATCTGAGGTACTAATAGAGATGAATTGTAAAACATATATTTCTGTGCATGATTCATTCAAGAAATCTGTTTCTAGATACCAAAAACATGCATAGGAATTCATTCACACATGAGATTAGTTTGTTTTCTTTTTCTTTTACTATTGATGGACAAAGGCAAATGAAAGCTATGACCTTAAACACACACACACACACACATTTGTATATATTCCAGTTTTAGGATAATTTTAATATTAACAGTGAATATTTTAACATAAAAATAAATAAATTAGGAAATAAAGAGCCACCGAAAGAATAAATATATCAGCCTCAAATACCACTAACTAAAACAAAAGCTCAACTATCAAATAATGGTCCTGTTGGGTCATTAGAATTTTGTTACTAAGAGAAGATGACTTTACCATTTGATCCTCTTTTACATTTCCAGGTTCAGAAAAAAAACCAGAAAATGCATTCATAGAAAAAGATGTTGGCATTTTCATTGTCTGCCTAGCTGCTTTTGAAAAAGGATGGTTTCCTGGGGAAGAGATGGGATGGCATTGAGGTGTGGGCTGTGGGATGTGCCTGCAGAAACACATGGTAGAACAAAGTGACACATGGCAGCAACTTTGCGGGGAGGAGCTGTCACGCGGCAGACTCCTGGGAGAGAGGAGCTGTCCAGAAGCTGATGAGTGGGTGAACAGGGTGTGATCACCCCATAGAAGGACATTTGGCAGGCATGTTTCTGACATGGCAACATGGAATAGATCAAGTAGTGAGAATTGCCATGTAAGGAAGTATTGTGCCTTGAAAAGTGTATAAAACCATCTCATTTCTTTAAATAAATGATTCAGATTCCCTGCCGGTCTGGGTCCATGCCTCAATTGCTACAGTTTCCTTAACTTGAATTAGGGTGTGTCAATACAAAACTCTTACTATTGTTAATCAGCACTTAAATTAGTGGTGTTACTCATTGCAGAAAGTGATACTCAGCATGCTTAAGGGTTCCTGTATTAAAGTGTAAAGGAAGAGACAGGAGACGCAGGAGCCAGACTGTGAATGGAATGCAGCACAGGTCTTGTAGATTGATGATGATGGTTACCAGAAAAAGTATAATTGTTCCTCTGCACAGATGAGCAAAACTTAACAACAGACATACTTTGTGGACTACACACTTTTAAAAAATAAATATTTCTCACCTATGCTGATAAAATTGATTTCATTGACGTGTTTTTAGAGCAGCAATTCACACTGAACCAGGCTCTGAGCAATTAAAAAAACATCCCCTTACTTTTTTATGTATGACAGACAGAATTTCAAGTCTTTACCCAGTCAGGGCATATTGGAGGGAATGCTCGAAAACCTTTACAATTATAACTTGAATAATTATGTATTAACATAACAGACAAATATTGTTCATTCCATGTGATATAGGGGTTGTGCATGTGAATGATTTTGACCATTGGAAAAAAAATGTATTCTTATGGTACCAGATTTGATCTGTGATCCTTTCTAAAATATCACCATCAGAATATATGTTTTTAAAAATATTTTTAAATTTAAAATATTTATTTGTTATATTCAACTGTTTATATTTGTTTTTCTGGTTGCATTTGGTTAAAATATATAGTAAAACTAGATATTTGAAAAATTTCTTTGTATTTTTGTGCTACAAAGAAAAAACAATTCCTATTTTAGAAAAAGTTCTTTTTAACCAACTCTTCCTGACCTAGTCCAGTCCTGAATATGTGAAGCAGATATCATTTACAACCCAACAAAAATCAATTCAAACCATTGAAAAGAGAATATTAAAAAAAAAACTATTCCTATTTTCTACGCAGTTGCTTATTTTCCATTCACTATCCTATTTATGCTCAAGACTTAGAACATTAGAGTTATTTTCAATTTAACCCCTAAACTAAGGGACTAACTTTTCTAGTTAATCTCTTTAAAATCAAAGCTAACTTTTGTTAGGACACATACAAAGCTGTCCAAAGCTTCATGCTGATGTCTCTTCCAGACCTTCCCCCAAGAATATCACAGTGCATTACAGGAAGGAGCAACGACATATCTTCACATATCTTGTGATCTTTAATATTTTTATCAATGACATATACAACAAGATCAGGCACACCCTCAGCAAGTTTACAGATACCAAGCTGAGTGGTGCAGTTGATACAATAGAAGGAAAGGATGCCATCCAGAGAGACGTGGACAAACAAGAGAAGTGGGCCCATGAGAACTTCATGAGGTATAAGTCTGAGCACAAGCATTGCACCTGAGTCGAGGCAATCCTAGACATAAGTACAAACAGAGAGATGATGCCAAGAGGGACTTGGGGGTTCTGGGCTGGATACGTGACACCAATGTGTGTTTACATCCCAGAAGGCCAACTGCATCCCAAAAGTAATGTGGCCAGCAGGTCAAGGGAGATGATTCCCTTCATGTACTCTGCCCTCATGAGACCCTATCTGGAGTGCTGTGTCCTGCTCTGGGTTTCTCAAAACAGCAATGACATGGACTTGTTGGAGCAGGTTCAGAGGAGGGCCATGAAGATCACAAGGGCAGATAGTGATAGAACAAAGGAGAATGGTTTTAAACTAAAAAAGGAGAGGTTTAGCTTGGATGTTAGGAAGAAGTTCTTTACTCAGGGTGGTGAGAAGCTGGGACAGGTTGCCCTGAGAAGCTGTGGATGTCCTATCCCTGGAATTCTTCAAGTCCAGGCTGAATGGTAATTTGAGAAACCTGGTCTAGTGAGTGGCCTCCCTGGCCATGTCAGGGGAGCTGAAACTAAGTAACCTTTAAGGTCCCTTCCCACTCCAGTCTGTCGCAGTAGAGACGGACACACAACACGCGAGTAGTCCAAGGACAAAGAAAAGCTCCTTTATTAGTTCGTGCTAGCATCTTTATACCCTTTTTCCCAGCTACTGTGATATGCTGTTATTGGCTGCGTGACAAACAACACCAAGGCTGTCTACATAACAAGAATTTTTCCCAGCACGTCCTAACAAACTACACAAGCAGTTAACTATACACTATAAGTCCTCTGCCACCTCCCTGATGCTCCTCAGCAAGGCCATCTCTTGGTCTGGTGCAAAACATCCCCCTTGATTATCTTCTTGGCTGTCTTTCACTATGGCTGCAGGTGTTCATACCATCACTTTCTCACGGCACTTTCTCACGGGTAAACTCTGATCACTTCTAAGTCCATGTCCAAGAGGCTTTCAGGCCTGCTGTAAGCCTCATCCATCCCCACACAGTCTTTCTTTAATTCCCTGATAAAGTAATTATTTGAAGTTTTCTTGTGAACTGATTGGTGTAAGAATGATGGATAGTTCATTTGATCCAGAATACTGAAGAAGCAGCAGCATGTTATTCACTATTGTTCATCTGGAGTATTCAGTTTATTGCTCTGGGAGGACTGAAGAACCATGCTTAGGAGAGAAGTGAAAGTTGAGTGACCTTGCATAACCTTCATATCAATTATCCAGGTGAAAGAAATAATAAATAACAAAAGAAAGAGCTAATGAAGGGAATGAGGTAGGTACTTGACATGCAAAAATAGTTTAGATAGTAGAGTCCAGGCTCTTGCAGAAATGGATGCTTACTCATGTAACTTAGAAAGTAGAAATACAGTTGTGTGATGCATGAAGAAGGTTTCAGCAAAGGTGTAGGCAGGGCATCTCACACTCACCACACAAAAGTTTATCTGTTGTTTGTTAACCTGAGTTAGATAACTCAAATAGGACAACCTGTCTTGCAGTGAGTTATTTTGGTACCACGGGGTTAACATTTGTCTGGTATTTCCCAAGTGCCAATAAAAATCTTACCATTCAAGTGAGATATTGTAACAAAAGCTGAATTTTTGACTAACTGACATCCAGTCACTTTACAACTATAAAAGCCATATCAAACTTTTCCAAAGCAGAAATCTTCTAGGCATTTTACTGGAAATATGTTGAGTTTCTCCCGTGAGTAGGTGTTGCAGATACGTAAAACGAAAATAAGGGCCTTGTTACCCTTGTAAAATCATGGCTCACGTCTGTTACTTCAGCTAAGTAGGAAAGGACTATGGGAAGTGACTCAGCTGAATTAGAGGTAGAAAAAGAAGTTATATAACCATTAAGTGTTCACATCGTGGTTTATGGTGGTTGGTTGAATTATGTGTGTTGTGCTTAAATGGAATGTAACTGATAACTGCCTAACTGCTTAAAAAGGGCTGTTTTTTGCAATAAAGGGCTCTCTTTTGCACCTGCCTGGGGAGCCTGTGTCGCTCTCCTTCGTAACATGTTGGGACTCCTCCTTTGCAGTCACTCACCCTAAGGTTAGAGGAAGAAATACGTGTACGTTGTCATTTCGGTGGTAAGTTACATTTAACTCCAAATCAATACTATTTCTTTTGCTAGCTTTAATATAGGTACCTTGATATAGTGCACTGTTTTATGTTATGCCATAATCTAGTAGTAGTTCTTCACTTTTATACTGTGCAGTAAGCAATTATGGCTAAGATCCTTCATCTGTTATTTCCTGTCTGTTTAATAAATAATTCATTTTCACAAAAAGATCTGATCTACCATCATTAGAACTTGTGATTTCTTAAATTTTAACTGTTGCCAAAATCTGAGGCTAAGGCAGGGCTTGCCTGAAGCTTCCACTTGTCCCATAATAAAAAGTACCAGAAATATTTTTGAAATATGAAAACAGGTACAGAAATTATGATAGTTAGATTTCATGGTAATACATGAATTGGTATTGTGGGTTTGCCTTGATTTAGTTTTCTGATAAGGGAAGGGAGGTCAGTCTCAGAAGTGACCTCTCCTGTGGAAAATATTACAGCTTTCTCCATGGGCAGACAAGACCAGTAACCAGATAGTTTTGAGTATTGATAGTTAGGCAAACCAATTATAAGCTGGACCGCCTTCAAAAAAAATCGTATGAAAACAGAGGACAGCCAGGAAACGTTCTCTTTTACTTCCTGCTTGTTGCAAGAGAAGAAGCTGGTCTCCCCACACAGAGCCCAGTAAAGGCTGGCTCAGGCCATGCGGCCTGGCTACTGACCAGGGTGGTGGGGGGAAGACAGGAAGCCCAAACTGGCTTGCGGTGCAAACTTTTAAAATCTTGCTCTTGCTGAGCCCACCAGTTCCTCAGGACTCCGGCCGGCTCCACCAGGCCCTGTTTCATCGCAGGGCCCAGGCGGGGCTGGCAGGGCCAGGGCTGGCTCTGCTGGGCTGGGCTGGCCCCTGCTACAGGCCGGGTCAGACCCTGCTCTGCCAGGCTGGGCCACAGCCAGCTCCGCCAGGCTGGGCCACGGCACAAGGCCCCTGGAATCTTAGTCACTGCCTGGTCTAGATCATATGGCCATCTACAAGGCCCAAGCAAGAGATTAACTCTTTCAGTGCACAGATGAAACCTGCAGACATCAGTCCTCTCCTGAGTAAGCGAGAAGGGTGAAGACACCTGAAGAATAACATGGAGACTCTGAGGTCAGTGAAGAAAGTAGAGTTGACACTCAGATGAGACGAGAACAAGATGTCCTGATGGGACTGAAATTCTTTTGTGAAGCCATGGTGATGGACTAAACAAAAATATCCTTGTAACTCATTGAGATGTATGGGGCGATGTAGCATTTCAATTGTAGTTCATGAGCCAAAATACCTGTGTGAAAGCAAGAAGACGTTTCACAGAATTTCACAGAATCACTAGGTCGGAAGAGACCTTCAAGATCATCAAGTCCAACCCATGTCCCAACACCTCCACTAAACCATGGCACCGAAAGCCACATCCAATCTTTTTTTAAACACATCCAGGGATGGTGACTCCACCACCTCCCCAGGCAGACAATTCCAGTATTTAACCACTCTTTCTCTAAAAAACTTCTTCCTAATATCCAACCTGTATTTCCCCTGGCACAACTTAAGACTGTGTCCTCTCGTTCTGTCAGTCGCTGCCTGGAGGAAGAGACCAGCCCCCACCTGATTACAACCACCCTTCAGGAAGTTGTAGAGAGTGACAAGGTCACCTCTGAGTCTCCTTTTCTCCAGGCTAAACAACCCCAGCTCCCTCAGTCATTCCTCATAGGGCTTGTGTTCCAAGCCCCTCCCCAGCTTTGTTGCCCTCCTCTGGATGCACTCAAGTGTCTCAACATCCTTCCTAAACTGAGGGGCCCAGAACTAGACACAGTACTCAAGGTGTGGCCTCACCAGTGTCAAGTACAGGGGAAGAATGACTTCCCTGGTCCTACTGGCCACACTATTCCTGATACAGGCCAGGATGGCATTGGCCTTCTTGGCCACAAGGGCACACTGCTGGCTTATGTTCAATTGGCTGTCGATGAATACCTCCTGGTCTCCTTCTGCCTGGGCTCTGTCCAGCCACGCTGTCTCCAGCCTATAACACTGCAGGGGGCTATTGTGGCCAAAATGAGGGACTCGGCACTTGGACTTATTAAACTTCATCCTCTTGGACTCTGCCCATCCATCCAACCATTCCAGGTCTCTCTGCAGAGCTCTCCTACCTTCCAACAGATTGACACATAGTCCCAGCTTAGTGCCATCTGCAAATTTGCTAATTAAAGACTCAACACCCTCATCTATGTCATCAATGAAAATATTGAACAGAACTGTCCCCAGCACAGACCCCTGAGGGACACCATTAGTGACTAGCTGGATGCCGCACTGTTCACCACCATTCTCTGGGCCTGGCCATCCAGCCAGTTCTTGACCCAGCAAAGAGTGCTCCTGTCTAAGCCCTGGACTTCCAGCTTTTCCAGGAGTATGCTGTGGGAGACAGTGTCAAAGGCCTTGCTGAAGTCCAAGTAGACAATATCCACAGCCTTTCCCACATCCACTGAGCAGGTCACCTGGTCATAAAAGGAGATCAGGTTGGTCAGGCATGACTTGCCACTCCTAAATCCATGGTGGCTGGGTCTGATACCCCTGCCATCCTGTGAGTGCTGCCTAATGACACTCAGTACAAGCTGGCCCATTACTTTCCAGGTACTGAGGTCAGGCTAAGTGGCTTGTAATTCCCAGGCTCCTTCGTCTTACCCTTTTTGTGGATAGGTGTCACATTGGCCCGGTTCTAGTCATCTGGAACCTCACCAGTGAGCCAGGAAGGCTGGTAAATGATGGAGAATGGCTTCACAAACTTGTCTGCCAGCTCCCTCATCACCCTGGGATGGGTCCCACCTGGTCCCATAGATTTATGAACATCCAAGCAGCTCAGCAGTTCTGACTGCCTCCTCCTGGATAAGAGGAGGCAGGATAACACTTTGCTCCCTGACACCATCTACCAACCCAGGAGGACAGCAGTCCTGAGGACAAGCCATCTTCCCACTAAAGACTGAGGCAAAGAAGGCATTAAGCACTTCCACCTTCTCCTCATCTGCAGTTACTAAATTCCCTCCCACATCCAGGAGAGAACAAAGGTTGGCCTTACTCTTCCTTTTGCCGCAGAAGTATTTGTAAAAATATTTCTTATTATCCTTTGCAAAAGCTGCCAAATTAAGTTCAAACCGAGCTTTTGCCTCCCTAATTTTCTTCCTACATGCCCTAGCAACCCCCTTAAACACTTCCTGGGAGATCTGACCCTCCTTCCAAAGGTGATACATATTCTCTTCTTACTCCTGAGTTCCTTCAAAACCTCGCTGCCCATCCAGGTTGGACATTTGCCTTGTTGACTCATCTTTCGGCTCACAGGGATAGTCCACTCCTGTGCCCTCAAAATCTCTGTCTTGAAAGCACATCCACATTTCCTGGACTTTCTTGTTTTTAAGGGTGACTTCCGAAGGAACTCTCTGAATAAGTCTCCTAAATAGGCCAAAGTCTGCCCTCCAAAAGTCCAAAGTGAAAGTCTTACTGAAATTGCTCCTCATTTGGCCAAATATCAAGAACTCTATAATTTCATGATCACTATGCCCCAAGTGGCCTCCAACCATCACATCTTCCACCAGCCCATCCCTATTTGCAAATAACAGGTCTAACATAGTCCTTCCCCGGTGGGCTCACTCATCAACTGCGACAAAAAGTTGTTCTCCACGCAGTCCAAAAACCTCTTGGACTGCCTTTTTACTGCTGTATTAAGCGCCCAGCAGATGTCTGGCAGGTTAAAGTCACCCACAAGAAAAAGGGTAGGTGATCCTGAAATATTCTCCAGCTGCCTATAGAATAAGTTGTCCACCTCTTCTTCCTGGCTGGGTGGACGATAACAGATCCTGAGAAGGATGTCAGCCTTGGTGGCCTTCCCCTTGATTCTCCCCCATAGGCATTCAAGCTCATCATCATTAGTTTCAACACTCATGGTGTCAAAAGCCCCCCTAATATAAAGGGCCACCCCTCCACCTCTTCTCCCTTTCCTGTCTCTTCTGAAGAGCTTGTAGCCATGTAGCTTGTAGCTCCAGTCATACGAGTCATCCCATCACATTTCTGTGATGGTAACTACATCATAGCTCTGCTATTGCACCATGGTTTCCAGTTCTTCTGGTTTGTTACCCGTGCTATGTACATTAGTATACATGCATCTCAGCTGGGCTACTGATTTAACCCCTAATTCAGGCTTTCCACCCTTGGACCCGCCTCCAGAGTCCAGCTACATCCTCTTCCTCCTTCAAACTTAGCTACATTAAAGTAGCTGTGACCTGATGAGAAGTCTGAACTGAGAAAGAGGAGAAGATGTGATTTAATGGAAATCCTTTCTTCAGGTATAGAAGAAGAGAACTTATGCTGCCAGGGATAGAAGAAGAAAATCATTGCTGCTACACTAAAACTGTTCATCCTTAAAATAATACCCCATCGGGCAGTGGCCCACCAAAAGCAGTTGTGGAAAGACTACTAAAATGTGGGAGGAACTTTTGACGTTGAAAGCAGATTTTCCACCCCAGGCGACTGCTTGTTGTGATGTTGAAGCCATGAAAGAACTGTTTCCTGTGGAGAAATCTCCATGGCATAGCAGGAGAGACTCCTCTCCCTAAGTGAACTAAAGAAAGACTATTTTAGAGGTGGTAAACTGGCTGAAAGTCCTAAGTGTTGTCTCTTTATGTTGTCAGTGGGAAAGCGAAGAAGAGGTGGGGGGAGGAGACATGTTCTGAAGGTTTATTCTGGTTTTTATTATTTTCTCTTTTAGTTCTGTTAATAAAGTTTCTTTATGCTCTTTGAAGTTTGAACCTGCTTTGCCTTCTCCTAATCCTTATCTCACAGCAGAATTTGAATAAAATTTTAGTGAGGGCACTGGTGTTTGGCCAGTGACTCAGATTGGCAAATTCAAACCACTACACTTAAATGGTGTTTCTGCCCAGGATCAAACCAGAGACCTTCTTCATATCTTTCCCGAACCAGTTAGGGGTGGGGTGGCTGTAATTGGCTTTTATAGAGGAGACCCCCTCGGAGGTTTCCTCCTAAAACTTGCCCTAAACTAGGACAACTAGTCTCTTAAAGGGACATTACTTAGACCTAAAGTCAATACTAGGATGTCCAATGAAAAATATATTGGGTAACAGGATTTAAAGGAAAGTGATAAACAGTGGGGAAGTAAGGCTCTGTAGAAGGATCTAGACAGGTTGGATTGATGCACCAAGGCCAATTGTATGAGGTTGAACAAGACCAAGAGATGAGTCCTGGGTCACTTCAGTGTCATGCAGAGCTAGTCTGGGGATAGAGCTCCTGGAACACAGCCTGGCGGAAAAGGACCTTGGGGTGCTAGTTGGCAGCCATCTGAATATGAGCTAGAGTGTACCCAGTTGGCCAAGAAGGCAAATGGCATCCTGGCCTGTATCAGGACTCTTGTGGCCAACAGGACCAGGGCAGTGGTCAACCCTGTACTTGGCACTGGTGAGGATTCATCTCAAATCCTGTGTTCAGTTCTGGGCTCCTCACTACAGGAAGGACATTGAGGTGCTGGAGAGCAATAGAGCTGAGGAAGGGTCTGGAGCACAAGTCTGATGAGGAGCAACTGAAGGAGCTGAGATTATCTAGTCTGGAGAAAAGGAGGCTGTCTACAACTACCACAAAGGAAGATGTAGTAAAGTAGGGATCAGTCTCATCGCCAAAATAACAAGGAACAGGACAAGAGGAAATAGCCTCAAGTCACACTAGTGAACATTTAGAACTGGTATTAGGAAAAATTTCTTCTCAA
The DNA here is from genome assembly GCA_034509425.1 of Eopsaltria australis. NCBI lineage: Eukaryota > Metazoa > Chordata > Aves > Passeriformes > Petroicidae > Eopsaltria > Eopsaltria australis. Next base: position 228,021 of record JAVTVJ010000657.1, read on the forward strand.
AAAGGTTGTCAAGCACTGGATCAGACAGCCCAAGGAAGTGGTTGAGTCTCCCACCCTGGAGATATTTAAAAGACATGTAGATGTGGCACTGAGGTCAATGGTTCAGTGGTGGATTTGGCAGTGTTAATTTAACAGTAGGACTTGATGATGTTAGAGGTCTTTTTTCAGCCTAAATGATAACATGATTCTATTCTATGATTAAAACCCAGAACCTTCCATATGCAAATGATAAGGATGAAAAACATCCAAGACTAGTATATGATGGAGCAATTTAAATTTAAAGTAGACAGGAACCAAATAGGTATGCCAGTGAAACATCTTCAGAGAGTACTCTGTGTTGAAATAACAACTGTCTTGAATATTTTTTGATTAGTTCTGTTTCTTTACTGCTACCTATATCCCGTTGAGGTAGCATACTTTTCAGTTGCTATTTTATTCTGTGAAAACTAAAAGAAAAAGGGCAATCATTATTTAATAGGGGGGAAAAACAACCATGTGAATTATTACCACCTTTCAAGGGGGTTTTGCAAGTATGCTAACATAAGTTAGTGCTTTGCAAAGTTTTTAAATGGGAAGGCATAAACTATGCCATAGAGCATAAAAGAGAGACATAATGTAGGAAGGGAAAAAGGAGGACTGAAGATGTGCCAGAACCAAAAGTGAATGTTTGTAAGAGTTAATTGTTAACATTTAACAACAGAAAAAGGAAGGCTGCAAAAAGAATGTGTAGCTGCTGTGGATGTGTCCTTAGAGACATCTCCAGGGGGAGAAGACTTAGAAAAGGAGAAAGATAACTGGTGGAGAAAGTTCCAAGGAGATAGGAAACCCCTGGAAAGTGAAGTGACCATGGTTTAACCCAGGACAAACCCAAGTAGCCACTGCTAGTGTCCATCATCTCCTCCCTCCCCCTAAAAGCCTTTGTTCTATTCCCTGTTATCTCCTGAGCCCCATTCCTTCCCTATCCCATAGGACCAAATACCCTTAGGCCTTCCCTATACTCCCCCAAACCCCCTGGTGATTGGTGGTACATGGTAACTCTTCAGGCTGTGTCTGAGGGCCCCTCGCCCTCTTGGACCCTGCCTCTCCTCTGTGTGAAGACCTTGCAATAAATCCACTCAGAATTAAAGGCATTCCAAGAGCCCTCTCGTTATTCATCTTCAGCTGATAGCTAAACTGGATCGTTGCTGCAACACACCGCAGGCCGCAGTTTCTCTGGCTAAGTGTCTCCGAGACGCAGCCAGAGTGCCTTGGAATAGGGGCACTCCTGGAAATATAGCCAGCTGGAATCTGTCGTGGCAATGCCAGGCTGGACAGAAAAACCAGCGAGCTATAAGAATGTAATTTCTTTTCTGCAATAAAAACATACCAAGACTGACTTAGTTATTTGGTGACTGTTGAGTTGTTCTGCATTGAATCTCCCAAACCTGAAGGGCCTTATCCAAAAACCTTCCATAAGCTCTGAAATCAGTGAGAATGCAAAGCTTTGTTTAATGAACTCTTTGACAGATGTGGAAAGCCCTAATTCTGAAGAATCCTGTACAGGGGATTAAGAATAGCTATAGCATATGCTTAAATGTGACTACATTCTTAAAAGTACTTCGTGTGGCATTTTTTCAGATTGCTTAGATTTTAAAATATCCATGTTTCCAGGGTAATAAATCAAAAAATGTGTATTGGAAGATCTAATGATATATGTCAGCAAAGAATCGTGTTTACAACATAGCAGTTGAGCTATTTACTTTTTTTCCTTTTTATTTTCCAAGTGCAAGATTGATGCAGTATTTGTAATCCTTCATATGATGATGTAAACATAAAACCCTATAAAGATAGAAGACATAGTTTAATTAGATTTGGGCAGTAAGCTTGATGGGCGTATAGCCTGACTATGGCTAGGTTACTGGTGTCTTGGAGACAGGTAAATTCTGTTATTCAAAGCCAGAAGAGCTCTTCATGCAATATTACCCCTGCCAGCTCGCTTGGAGAATTCTCCGAGCTGTATGAGGGAGAGCGGAATAGAGAGCTTAGCTCGCAGCCAGCGTCTGAGCCCACCCTCCTGGCCCAGACAGTGAAGGCGGGGGATGGACCCCCCCCAGAGAGCACTTGGCTTGATAGTCCGCTGATCTTGGATGACTGGCATATTTCAGAGGAATGATCGGCCTTGGAAAGTCCCGGGGAGCCGGCGTGGATGGGTTCGCCCCCTCCCCGGCTCTGGGAAGCCAGCGTGGACGGGTTGGCCCCTCCCCGTGCAGCAGGGGAGGCAGGGCAGCAAGACATGCCCGCTCCTTGCGCCTTCCCAGTGCTGGGCAGAAAGGGGGGGTTGAACACCCATGCGGTGATAACAGCTGAATGTCCAAACTGCGGAGCTTCTATTAGATATACTCCTGGGGCAGCTGATCCGTTGGCTGCGGACGAGAGTGACGCGGGTTCAGATGCCAAGCCCGGCCCTGAGGGGACTAAAATGGCAGAGACAGAGGTTTCCACTGTGGCGGCGGGTCCGGCTCTGGCCGCCCCAGATGCCGCCCCTCGCTCGGGGCGGGCAGTGCCTACGCTCGGAGTTTGCACCACAAGTGGGACCACAAGACTGCTGGGTGCAGTCTCGGCCGTGCTCCCTCCCTACCGCTTCACGCGGCCCCACCCATCATCATCCGGGTTCTTACCTGTGCTGCGGGAGCGCGCCGCAGTGCCAGAGGAACCGCCGCTCTCAGCGGCTCAGCCCCTCCTTGCGCAGGGGCGGGGGGAGCGCGATCAAGCCCCTCCCTGCCCTGCATTGGTAGCCGCAGCCGCAGTGGCCTGGGCCACCACAGATTCCGACAGCGCTGACTCAGCAGTTTTGTCCGCGGGACATTCCAAACATACCAAAGCTGAAAGTGGGGGGAGTCCCGAAGTGTTTGTTTTCGGTGCAGGCAGTGAAGCAGTGAAGAAGCCATGGTCATCCCAGGACCACAGACCCTGGGCGGGCAAGTCTGCGTCCGACAGTCTCTGGAACCTGCCGGACTGCAAAGTGCCAGTGGGCCCCAGAGATAAGGTGAAATTCTGGGCAGATGTTAAGGAAAAAAAAAAAATCCCTCTAGATGGTTTTGGTCCCTTGGGTGGTGGCATGAGTGCTTTCCTCATGGGGAGGTCTAGTGCCACCATTCAAGGTATCATTGTGCATCTTGGACTCATTGATGCAGATTATATGGGACGCATTTATGTCATGGTTTCCACACCCACCCCCTCAGTCACAATTCCTGAAAAGACTCAAATTGCTCAACTTGTCCCTTTTAAGTCTTCTGTTCGCAGGACAGAATCAAGGTCACGAGGAGACGGCTGCTTTGGTTCCACTGGGCCGCCTCAGGTTCACTGGACGGCTGTCATGACCGAACAATGTCCTGAGATGCGGTGCACCCTGTCCATCTCTGATGCTACACTGCCAGAGATCTCTCTCCACAGGCTTCTTGTAGGCGGTGTGGACGTCATGATTCTGTCTCTTGCCGCTTGGCCTCCGCAGTGGCCCTTGGATCTGGTGGGGGCATCTGTCGCAGGATTGGGAGGGACAAAGTGCTGCTACGTGAGCCAGAAGCCTGTGGTGATAATGAACTCAGAGGGACAGATGGCCGTGATTAGGCCTCATGTTACTGAATCTGGTTTTAACCTCTGGGGGAGGGATGTCATGGCTGTGTAGGGGGTGTGCATCAGGACAGATTTTCACTAGGGACCACTGTGATGAAGGGCGCAGAGTGTCCTACGTCTTCTATACGGTGGCTGAAGGATGAACCAATCTGGCAAGAACAGTGGCCCCTCCCTGAAGATAAACTAGTAGCCCTTCATAAGTTGGTTCAGGAGCAATTAGACCAGGGTCATTTGGAGTCTTCTACCAGTCCCTGGAACATTTCTGACTTCTGCATCAAAAAGAAATGGAGGTTATTACACGACCTCCAGAAGGTTAATGCCATGATGGAGAGAATGGGGACGCTGCAGGCTGGAATGCCGTCGCCCACCATACTTCCAGCAGATTGGCCGATCCTCATCATGGATCTGAAGAATTGTTTCTTTTCAATTCCTTTGCACTCCGATGACAGGCCAAAATTTGCTTTCATGGTGTCAGCAATTAACAATTCTGGTCCTGCACGGAGATATCAATGGAGGAATCTTCCTCAAGGGATGTGTAATTCACCGGTCCTAGCCCAAATGTATGTGGTCAGAGCCTTATCTGGAGTTCGCAGGCAGTTTCCTGATGCTAAGTTTTATCACTATATGGATGACATATTGGTGGCTGTGTCCACCCAGGATGAGCTGCTGAGGATCCAGCCTCAGTTGCTCAATGCTCTGCATTCGCACTGACTGCAGATGGCTCCAGAGAAGGTTCAGGAACAACCTCCTTGGAAATATTTGGGGGTCAAAATTTTGGAACGTATAGTTCAAAACCAAGAGGCGCAATTTGTGGATTCAGTGAAGACACTGAATGATGCCTAGAAATTGGTGGGTGTTATCGTTTGGTTACGTCCGTATTTAGGACTGACCATGGTGCAATTGTCACCCTTATTTGATTTGTTGAAGGGAGACTCTGATTTGAAGTCGCCTCTCACATTGACCCCTGAGGCACATCAGGTGCTGGAGGAGGTACAGCGAGCTGTTTCTGCTCGACAGGTTTATCGAATTGATCCCTCCGTTGATGTCACTGTTTTCATCACCACTCCAGATTTGCATCCCACAAGTATCATTGGCCAATGGAGTGACGAATGGTCCGATCCTTTGCACGTCCTGGAATGGGTCTTCTTGCCCCATCAGCCACAGAAGACAGCAACTGCACTGTTTGAGCTGATTGATCACTTGATAGTCAAATGCCGACAACGGTGTTTGCAATTGATGGGTGCAGATCCCACAAAAATTGTACTACCGGTACAGCGGGAAGACTTTGACTGGAGCTTTGCAAACAGTGTTTCACTGCAAAGTGCTCTAGAAATTTTTTCAGGGCAGATCACGTATCATCTGCCTAGCCACGAGTTGCTACAAGTGGCAAAACTCACAGAGATTTCTCTGAGACCCAAACACAGTCAGGAACCGGTGCATGGACCAACAGTCTTTACTGACGGTTCAGGCAGAACCGGGAAGGCCATTGTGACTTGGAGGGATGGATCTGAGTGGCAGGTTCTGGAAAGTAATGAGGTTGGATCAGCCCAATTGGTTGAATTGAGGGCTGCTCTTATGGCATTTCAAAATTTTCCCAGCAGCCTTCCAATCTGGTCATGGATTCCACCTATGTGGCTGACATAGTAAAGCGGTTGGGTTATTCAGTTTTGAAGAAGGTCGACAATGTTGATCTGTTTCATTTGCTGAAGACTCTGTGTGTCATTCAGGAACGGGTTCATCCCTACTATATTCTGCATGTAAGGAGTCATACCAGTTTGCCAGGGTTCATAGTGGAAGGTAACACGAGGGCTGACAAGTTGGCTAACCCGGCATGGGTAGCACCTCAGCCTGATACACTCGTACAGGCCAAAGCATCGCATGGTTTTTTCCATCAGAACACACATACACTGCAGAAGCAGTTTCAGTTGACGCCAACTGAGGCTCGTGACATTTTCGTGCGACGACTGTCACGCGCTTGCTGCGTCTTTGCCGGTGGGGGTAAACCCCAGGGGTCTTAGGGCCTTGGAGATTTGGCAGACTGACGTAACCCAAGTTGCCAAATTTGGCTGGCTCAAGTATGTGCATGTCACGGTGGACACCTGCTCCTCTGCCATGTGGGCTTCTGCTCACACTGGAGAGAAGGGCTGCGATGTCATTGGCCACTGGAGGCAGGCCTTTGCCATCCTAGGCATACCTTCTACTGTGAAGACCGACAATGGTCCTGCTTACGTCTCGAAAGAGGTGAGGCAGTTCCTGCAGTCTTGGGGTGTGTCACACAAGTTTGGTATTCCTCATTCTCTGACTGGGCAAGCTATTGTAGAGCGTGCTTATGGTACTCTGAAGCAGGTGCTTCAGAAACAAAAACGGGGAATGCAGGGTGAAACCCTGCACAGTCGGTTGGCAAAAGCTTTGTATACCATCAATCACTTTACGGTACCGCAGAATTCTAATAATCCTGTCATTTTGAACCACCATCTCTCGTTGCAGGCTTCGGACGAGGCACAGCAGCCTCGAGTGAAGGTTCGAGTGAGAAATTTAGTCACCAAACAGTGGGAAGGCCCCTATGACCTTATCGCTTTGGGGTGTGGGTATGCTTGTGTATCCACAGACACTGGGGTGCGCTGGGTACCTGCAAAGTGTGTCCGTCCTGACCTGCGACCGCAGAGGAAAAATCCGGCCTACAAGCAGGGTAGAAGCCGTGACCAGAATGAAAGTGATCAAGTGGGTGGAACATCGAGTGACGACTCAGATGCAGATGATGTGAGTGTTCACTCCAATGGTCCTTCCACAAGCAGAGGTTGAACATTGTTCATTTTTCTTTTTCTTTTTCTTTTTTTAAGGAAAAAGGGTGAGATGTCGCCCTGGTTTTTGCAGTGTTCTGTGTTTTTACTTTGTAGAATTTCTCATGCATTTTCTATAAACATAGTCCTTATTTTTGTAACCGGCCTAGATTGCTTTGAACTTCTGGATTGTTTTCATTCCTTTCTCCTAAGGTGGAGAAAGTCAATAGACTATGTCATTATCCTGTGAAATTGTAGAGGTGGTAACCTCATTAACCAATCCACGATTGTCTTAAGAAAGATATAAAAATGAGAGAATAAGGAAAGGCAGGTCCCCTTTTCTCGTCCTGCCTGGTGGTCCTGAACTGCTGCTAAAATCTGTGTGTTTCTTTTGTGTCCTACAGTGCGACAGCCTTTCAGTCTAACTTCAGTGACTGGTGAAATTATGGAGGAGATTGTCCTGGGAGGTGCTGGAAAACACCTGAAAGATAGTGTTCATTGTTCACAGCCAGCACAGCTTCATGAGGGGGAAATCCTGCTTGTCAAGACTGATTTCCTTTTATGACAGGGTAACTCACCTAACTGATCAAGGAAAGCCAGTTGTTGTAATCTTTTTGAATTTCAGTAGAGCTTTCCATACTGTCTCTCACAGTATCCTCCAGGACAAAATGTCCAGCCTACAGCTAGTTAAACACATCATGTGATGGGTGAACAATGGCTCACAGTTTTGGTACAAAGGGTTATGGTGAATGGGGTGACATCAGACTGGTGTCCTGTCACTGATGGGGTTCTACAGGGCTCCATCCTTGGCCCTGTGTTCTTCAGCATCTTGATAATGACTTGAATGCAGGACTTGAAGAGATACTAAGTTTGCAGGTGATACTAAATTGGGAGGAAAGGTTGACTCCCTTGAAGGCAGGGAGACTCTGCAAAAAGACCTTGATAAAATTAAGGGCTAGATAATTATCAGCAGTATGAATTTTAACAAAGACAAGTGCTGGATTCTGCACCTGTGATGGGGCATTGTCCAAGACTGGACAATGGGATGCTGGAAAGAAGGGCCGTGGAAAAGAACCTGGGGATCCTGGTTGACAGAAAGTTGAATATGAGTCAGCAGTGCACGGGCGGGCAGGAGGGCCAAACATGCCCTGCAGTGCATCAGGGCACAGCATCACCAGTAGGGCAAGGTGGGGGATTGTCCTGCTCTGCGTTGCACTGGGGCAGCCTCACCTCTAGCCCTGTGTGCAGCTTTGGTGACTGCAATATAAGAAAGATATATAGGTGTTAGACAGTATCCAAAGGAGGGCAGTGAAGATGGTGAAGTGCCTTGAGGGGAAGCCATATGAGGAGCGGCTGAGGTCATTTGGTCTGTTCAGCCTAGAGAAGAGCATACTAAAAGAAACCTCATTGGTGATTACAACTTCCTCACAAGGAGAAATGTAAGAGCAGGCACTGACCTCTCTGGTTCCCAGTGGCAGGACCTGAGGGAATGGCCTGAAATGTAAGGGGAGGTTTAGGTTAGATATAAGAAAAAAGTTCTCCACCCAAAGGATGGCTGGGCACTGGAACAGGCTCCCCAGACAAGTGGTCCCAGCACCAAGGCTAACAAGAGTTCAGAAAGTATTTGGACAGTACTTGTGGGCACTTGGTGTGACTCTTGGGAATGGTGCTGTGCAGGAAGTTGGACTTGAAGATCCTTTTGGGTCCCTTCCAACTCAGTTTATTCTGTGATTCTGTGATTCTCTTATTTTGTGTTCCGTGCTGTGAGTATGAGATTGAATGCTTTTTTTGGTTTATATATTTTAGGAAAACTTGTTTCCTCAGAAATATAATTTATATAATGCCTGATTTTAGGTAAGTCTATACATTAATCCTTTTAAAGTTCAATTAATTTTTCCCCTCTAAAAAAAGTATAAATCCATGTGTAATATGGCATAATGAGATTCAATATTTTTATAATGCTCACTGTGTGCAAAGTAAAAATTTATTTGATAGATTTTTGGGATGAGCATGATGAGTCTTATTTCTGCTGAGGAAAGTGAGCTATCATTCTTCCTATACATTTTCCTTCATTACTTTTCTAGCGAAAACCTCTGAGTAAAAATTGTATCAACAGAATAACCCTATTATCTCAACAAAGTCCTCATTCCTTCTCACATGTATTTGAGAAATGAATCCAGAGACTCCATATTTGTTTAAGGCAAATCAACAGCCTTCTTGTGCATTGCTTTCTCAACATAAGATGCTTTGTCTTACATGAAGCTTCATCTACAGCTGCTCTTCATTCCTTCTTTCCCTTTAGTCCAGTCCCTTCTCAGCACCTGTATTTTTTACATTCTCAGTTTTACAAAAAGGAGCAAGATATGTTTCCATTGTGACATTCTCATGGTTTATCACATGATTCCAGAGAGGGACTGAATACTTTAGGAGAAAGAAAGAACAGCAACCTGATGATAGTCATCGGTCTGTATGCCCTGGAAAACTGTTACTCTACTCCAGAAGATAATGGCTATTACCCTTGCCTTTTGCTTAATTAAATGTCTAGCACTTAACCAGGAAGTTAAAACTCTTTGAAAGAAATTAAATTCTTGGAAGAGAAAACTAGTTACCAAGCTATTGGCAAGACTCCCATGTTTCTTGAGTCCAGTTTCAAATCCTGAAACAAAATATTCCTTTTATCAAATGAAACTAATATTTTCTCAAATACAATGTTAAAGCCACCCATGGAATATACAAGACAATCCCTCTAAGTAAACTCAGAGGAACCCTTCTTTATTCTCTTGTTGTTTGGCATATTTAATTTTCACTGGGAGGACTATCCTCTTTAGGTATCTCATTCTTGCCCTTCTTTGTGGTAGAATTTAAAGCGTTTAACTCCTTTCTTTTCTTACTCAAAGGAGCTTCAGACCTAAACAAATCTTAATAGGACTGGGACTTCTTCATCAGATGACCTCACTGAGAATCAGATTTCCGTTAGTTGCTTGAGAAATAAATAAGGATAAACTCACATATTTTTAGCAACAATTTTTCTATCTCTCTCCCATATACTAAAATGGATTTTCCAGAGACTAGAGGGATTATAGCCATCTTCCCCCCAAATCATTCTGAGTTCAGCATGCCTTCGATGCTTTACTATGGTGTAGAGAGCTGGCTTCTCACTCTTTGAGAGTGGATAAGTGCCATTAGCTGACAGGATAAAGCAATGCACATTTTCCTTAAAAGTCAATTGAGAACATTAAAAATAACAGTAGGACAAACCTGGTAGAAGTTAGTATATCCAAAGATAGGCTGAATTCCGAAGTCATAGAGTTTATGCATCCTGAAAATCTAAAGCTGATGACAAAAAAGATTGTCTGTTCACAACAGAACAGAGAATTTTTAAGGGCTTCTCAAGAAATAAGCAGAAGCATTATAAGACTAGAGGAAAATTAATATAAATACATTGTTTAAGTAAGAGATTAGTGAGGAGAGAAGAAACTAGAAAAATTTGAATCATAGACATGCTTCTAATGACAGAAATAAGCTTCTAATGAAAAATAAATGACATTGAAATAAACCACAATAAATATTGTTTGTCTAATTGTCTCCAGCAATCATTTCAGAGGGGAAAAAAGAGGCCTGTGAAATTGTGTTACGGCAGATTAAATAAATGAGCACTGATCTCAGGATCAGGGTCATCTTGGTGAGGCATAAAATAATAAATGTACTGAGTAATTCCTTATCTCTCACCCTGTCCTCCAAATGTCATAACATTTCTTGAAGATTATACTGAATTTCCTGTGGTTTCTGCATCTCAGTGGGAGTTACACAAATGTCCACACGCAACAATAAGACCTTATTTTGCAGACCAACTTCCACAGACAATATTTTCATTGCAGAATTAAGCTGAATACTCACAGAGTCTTTTGGAGATTAAGACATAGTTCACTCAACTATTTGACTAATAAGTAGCTTAACATTATGAAGGAAAATTAGAAGGGAAAATAGGTTAAATGGTAATGTTTGAAAACATCAAAACTTAAATAGGGCTTCTGTTAAATCATCCAATAAGAGTAGAATGATGTCTCCATAACCACAGTGAAAGTGGGAGCTTTCTGATGTACAGAGGATACAGTATAATATACAATTACTGCTATTCTGGAAATTCTTACTTTAAGCTTAATTGAAGCTGACCTATATTGCATTTATTTTAGAGGGAAAGAATTTTTCCCCTTTGTATCAATATTTTTTTCTATTTTTTCTGGACTTAATTTATAATCTGGGGAACGTTATGAGGCTATGATATCTAAAACAAAAACGTTCTATTTAGGTAGTTACGGTCCCTTTCTCAGAAGGATATAGTTTAGGCTTAAGTTCATATTTATACAAAAAATACATAGTGACTCTTAAACCAGGTGTTTAGAGTTGAGCATTGCTTTCATCTTTTGATAAATGAGTGCCTAGTCATGAACTATAAACTCTGTGGTTAAAAAGGTTAGGAAATTAATGTGAAAGACATGTTCTCCTCTCCCTAACCCACCTTGGTTTAGTAATAGATTAGAAAATGTCTTATTTTCACGATGATGTCTAGTGTATGGCATTGAAAGTAGAATGAATGGAGTATGAAATATTTAATTTCAAATTTATTGTCTCAATGAGGTATTGGATGTTTGATATTTCAAATAGCTTTTATTGTCAGTGTAATTATCTGGGTGGTACAGTGTTAAAAATTTTTGTTTTTTATCCTTGTCTATTAATTAGGACTTCTCAGAAGAGAAGGGATGTATTTATACCTTCTAGAATGAATGTCTGGGGCTATTTATTCAGTCAAAACTTTTTATGGTGTCCTCTAAGAGGTTACCTGGAAGTTGGCACAGAGAAAGCACTGCTAGATGTAACTGTTTTCTTGCTTAACTTAATGACTTTATTACCTCTCCTTTGTGTCAGGAACTTTGGAGTAAGTTCTCATAACAAGGAAATCTGGTCACTGGAAGCATTTTATATTTTCTGTTCCTGTAATTCAATTCCTTTTGTGTTCCAGCAGTCACACAAACTGTGCTGTGCAAGATATTGAGTCAGTCACATTTATCATAATCACTGATCATGTTCTCTGCAAGGGACACTCTGCCTGGGTGTTCTGTACTTTTAATTCAGCCAAAAGTCTATAGTGTGGCAAATTGTTTTTCACTGCTGTATGGCAGCTTAAAATTATGAATATAAGAATGTAGGCATTTGTAAGAGAACAGTTTTATCCAACCCAGCATCATGTCCCCAGTGACAGGTGTCAGCCTAGGTATGAGTAAGAATTTTACATATGCAGTGTACAATGGTACTCTGTATTATTGTCCCAGCCTCCAAACATTCTGTGACTGGGGATTTTTGAAGTTTGTTGTTTTGACCATGTGAACCTCTAGATTCCACAGGTTGTTTTGTCAAAAACTTCTAAAGACCTGTACACTGCGTAAAGAACCACTTTCTTTTTGAATTTGGCCCTTCCTGGATTTTATGATGTTCCTGGAGTGCTGGAGGAGATCATAATTGCTTTGGGGTGAAATCAGAAATGTTAGATAAAACCAGAAATCTAGAGAAAAATGGTTTCTCTGCTACCACACCTCGCAATGCTCTTCTGAAAATAATCCACTTCGATTTAGAAAGGAAATTACAGCCGTCTGGAAAGAACCCATATTCCTTGCTCCAAAAATATAAATTCTCTAAGTCTGATCTCACTTTCTAAAAATATATCAAGAACCTCTAATGCTAAGGAGTCGTTTGGGGACATCTTAGAGACCCCCATATTTAATTTTACCTGAGGGTTTACCTGAGCCTGCTGCTTCCCCATACAGGCCACCAGATGTCGCACTGTCAGACACAAAAGAAACGCAGATTTTAGCAGCAGTTCAGGACCACCAGGCAGGACGAGAAAAGGGGACCTGCCTTTCCTTATTCTCTCATTTTTATATCTTTCTTAAGACAATCGTGGATTGGTTAATGAGGTTACCACCTCTACAATTTCACAGGATAATGACGTAGTCTATTGACTTTCTCCACCTTAGGAGAAAGGAATGAAAACAATCCAGAAGTTCAAAACAGTCTAGGCCTGTTATGAAAATAAGGACTATGTTTATAGAAAATGCATGAGAAATTCTACTACCAAAGTAAAAACATAGAACACTGCAAAAACCAGGGTGACAAAAGGCCTGTAGCTGTGAAGGTCTTGCCTGGGACAAGGTTAGCCAGCTTCCAGTCAACTAGGACTTCTCCAGATTCCAAAGGACATTCCAAAATCATTGAGAGAGGTTTTGCAATGACACCAGCTAGCTCTTGAAGAACTCTCAGATGAATCCCAACAGGCCCCATAGATTTATAGGGATCCATCTGGAGCAGCAGATCATGCACAACTTCAGGGTCAGCTGGAAGTTTCTAATTCATGGCCCTCCAGCTCAGGACACCGGGACCCCATTATTCCATCACTGCTGTTGAAGACACACGCAAAAAAATCATTAAACACCTCTGCCTTGTCCATGACCCTGTTTATGAGATGACTATCCTCATCCTGTAATAGGCTGATATTTTCTACAGTGCCTTTTGCCATTAATATTTGAAAAAACTCTTTTTATTGTATCCCACATTTCTGGCCAGCTTCAACTCTGGTTGAGCTTTGGCCACATGCCTTTTCTCCCTGTGGTGGTGAGCAAGCATCTCTGCATTCCTTCCATGTCACCTGACCTTGCTTCCACTGGGCATATACCTTCCTTTTTTGTATTATCTCCAAAAGACAATTCCTGCTTAGCAAAGCCAGTCTTCTCCTTCATCTGCTTGACTTCCAACATTTTGAAATTGCCTGTTCCTGTGCCCTTAGGAGATGGTGCTTAAAAAATGACCGGCACTTATGGACCCTAGCACTGTCAAAAGCATTTTTCTAGGGGACCATGTTCACTATTTCCTTGAGCAGCTGGAAGTCTGCTGTCCTCATGTCCAGAGCTGAAGTTTTTCTGGCACTTTTCCTTTGGACAACACTTTTTAAACCTGATTTTTTCATGGTTTCTGTGGCCAAGACAGTTATCAATCTCCACTTCACTCACTATCTCCACTTCTTTGTTAATAGGCAGCAAATCAAGGAGGGCATCTTTCCTAGTAGACTCCGTTAGTACCTGTACTGTGAAGTTATCATCCAAGTGTTTTAGGAATCTTCTGGACCTGTTTGTGAAGCTGTGCGGTATTCTCAGTTAACATCTGGCAAGTCAAAGTCACCCATGAGGACAAGAACAGTTGACTTGGAAGTGTCCCCTAGATCCTCAAAGAAAAATTCATCAGCATCATCTTCCTGGCTAGGTGCTCTATAGTAGACTAGCATGATGACATTGCATTATTTGTTTGTCCCTTGATTCCTATCCAGAGGCTCTCAACTGTGCCCCATAACATTCCAAAATTTCAGTCCCTCCATTACATACAACATACACATCCCATCTCACCTGCCCGGTGTATCCCTTCTGAAATGCTTGTAACCATCCAACATGGCACTTCAGTTACAGGTCTCATCCCACCAGGTTTTGCTTTTGCCATTGACGTCAAATCTCTGGGACTAGACTAAAGCTTGTTTGTTGCTCATGTTGCATGCATTGATATAGAAACATTTCTGGTGTGGTTTGTTGTATCTGGACCTTATGAAGCAGACTGAGGGATCCGACAACTGCTCACTTCCTTATGTTTTGGCACACCATCCCTTTACAAAATACTAATTGTCTTGGTTTGAAAGACAGGTGTCTGTTAAGAAGGCACAAGCCTCCCTTGGAATGCGAAAGTGCAACCCCTCTCCCTCAGAATTATAATTTTGAAATCAAGAGGCTCTTAGGCAAAGATATGGGAATAGGAATAACAGTTCTTTACTAATATCTAAAACAAAGCTAACAAATAACAACAGCTATGGTGTTAACCAACAAACAGAACCAGAAACCCAGGGGCAGCCTGCTTGGCTTCAGGCACCTTTTCCCTTTGGTGCAGTTCCAGTCACAGCCTGCAGGGGGAGCTCGGGGTGTGATGATTCCCTGGTGGCTGCAGGGGGCGCTCTGGGTGTGAGCTCAGGTAGCACAACAGCAATGGCGGCTGCCTGAGGCAGAGAGGGATGGAGGAGAGCCTCCGCCTCACAGACCCTTGGGGGCAGCCGGTGTCGATGCTGCAGCAGGATCCCCGGACACAGTGAGCTGGGACTGCAAGAGGTCCCGGCATGCAGTGGAAGCCCAGTTACAATGTAGCAAAAAATTCGGAGCGGCATGGAGGAGCTGGGGAGAGACAGGCTGGTGGCAGCCAGCTCGTCTCCCGATGGGGCAGAGACACAGCAGACAGACTGGCAGCTCCATGCTGGCTCCTCAGGGGCCGTGGGCCCAGCAGACAACAGCTCCAACCATCTGGCTCCAAGGGTCCCGAGCAAGAGAGTGACCTCCTCCCGCCCTTGCTTTTTCAGTCTCCAAAATCTCGCCTTGTCAGGGCCTGCTTCCATGAGAGCGATTCTGCCCCACCGTGCCAAGGAGAGAGGCCCTAGCTTTGGTGCTTTGTTCTCTTAAGTAGTCAGCCATTAGCTCAGTCATTTGCTTCATAGGAATCCATGGGAGAAAGAATTCCTGAGGAAAAAAAACTAAATCCAAAAATGGATGGGATTGTCTTTGCTTGAGGCAGAGTTAACCCAAACAGTCTTTCTCAGCATACTTTTCATGTGTACTACTGAAACCTTATCTCTATCTGTTGTTCGCAAGGGGTCAGAATGTGCAGGCCCTGCTCGGTTGCAGGAGCCTCGCGTGTTCACTAACCACATGGCCTTTGCTAAATTCGTCTCCCAGTTCTTGGACATCCCCCCACCCAGTGCTTTCAAGGTGGTTTTAAGCAGGCCATTGTACCATTCAACTTTCCCAGCTGCTGGTGCATGATAAGGGATATGGTACACCCACTCGATACCATGTTCCCTAGCCCAGGTGTTTATAAGGCTATTTTTGAAATGAGTCCCATTGTCAGATTCAATTCTCTCGGGGGTACCATGTCTCCAAAGAACCTGTTTTTCAGGGCCCAGGATGGTGTTCCGGGCAGCGGCATGAGGCACAGGGTAGGTTTCCAGCCATCCTGTGGTGGCTTCTACCATTGTGACAACGTAGCGCTTGCCTTGGCGGGTTTGGGGCAGTGTGATGTAATCAATCTGCCAAGCCTCTCCATACTTATATTTGGACCACTGTCCACCATACCATAGAGGCTTCACCCACTTGGCCTGTTTGATTGTGGCACACATCTCACAATCATTGATCACCTGGGAGATACTGTCCATGGTTAGATCCACCCCTCGGTCTCGTGCCCACTTATAGGTGGCATCTCTGCCGTGGTGGCCTGAGGCATCATGGGCCCATCAGGTTAGGAACAGCTCCCCTTTGTGTTGCCATTCTAAATCTATTCGTGTCACCTCTATCTTTGCAGCGTGATCTACCTGCTTGTTGTTCTGGTGTTCTTCGTTAGCTCAGCTCTTAGGGACGTGGGCATCTACATGGCGGACTTTTACGTGTAGCTTCTCTACCCGAGTGGCAATGTCTTTCCATTCATCTGCTGCCCAGATTGGCTTTTCTCTACGCTGCCAGTTGGCCTTTTTCCACCTTTCCAGCCAACCCCATAGAGCATTGGCTACCATCCATGAATCGGTGTAGAGGTAGAGCTTTGGCCACTTCTCTCTCTCAGCAATGTCCAGGGCCAGCTGAACGGCTTTGAGTTCAGCAAACTGGCTCAATCCACCCTCTCTTTCGGTGGCTTCTCCAACCTGTCGTGTGGGGCTCCACACAGCTGCTTTCCACTTTCGGTTCATCCCTATGATGCAACAGGAACCGTCAGTGAAAAGGGCTTAGACCTTTTCTTCATCTAGCAGTTGATTGTACGGTGGAGCCTCCTCAGCCCGGGTCACTTGTTCTTGCTCCTCTTCGTCAGTGAGACCAAAGCTTTCACCTTCTGGCCAATTTGTAATTATTTCCAGGATCCCAGGGCGGTTTGGATTTCCAATGAGGGTGAGCTGTGTGATAAGTGTGATCCACTTACTCCATGTGGCGTTGGTGGCATGGTGGGTAGAGGGAGCCTTTCCTTTAAACATCCACCCCAGCACCGGTAGTCGGGGTGCCAGGAGGAGTTGTGCTTCAGTGCCGATTACCTCCGAGGCGGCTTGAACTCCTTCATAAGCGGCCAAGATTTTCTTCTCTGTGGGGGTGTAGTTGGCTTCCGACCCTCTGTAACTCCGGCTCCAGAATCTCAGCAGTCGGCCTTGAGTATCTCCAGGCACCTTCTGCCAAAGGTTCCAGGACAAACCATTGTTCCCAGCTGCAGAGTAAAGCACATTCCTCACCTCTGGTCCCATCTTTACTGGGCCAAGTGCTACCGCATGAGCGATCTCTTGCTTGATCTGGGCGAACTCTTGTTGCTGTTCAGGGCTTCAGTGAAAATCGTTCTTCTTGCGGGTAACCAGGTAGAGAGGGCTCACAATCTGGCTGTACTCTGGAATGTGCATCCTCCAAAAGCCTGTGGCCCTTAGGAAAGCTTGCGCTTTTTTTGTTTGTTGGCGGAGACATCGCAGTGATCTTATTGATGACCTCCATGGGAATTTGGCACGGTCCATCTTGCCATTTTACTCCCAGGAACTGGATCTCTCGAGCAGGTCCTCTGACTTTGCTCTTCTTGATGGCAAAACCGGCTTCCAGGAGGATCATGATGATCTTCTCTCCTTTCTCAAATACCTCTGCTGCCGTCTTCCCCCACACAATGATGTCATCGATGTATTGCAGATGTTCTGGGGCCTCACCCTTTTCCAGTGCAGCCTGGATCAGTCCATGGCAGATTGTGGGGCTGTGCCTCCACCCCAGGGGCAGCCGATTCCAGGTATATTGCAGACCCTTCCAGGTGAAGGCAAACTGAGGTCTGCGCTCTGCTGACAGAGGAATGGAGAAGAATGCATTGGCAACGTCAATGGTGGCATACCATTTTGCTGCCTTGGACTCCAGCTCGTACTGGAGCTCCAGCATGTCTGGCACGGCAGCACTCAATGGTGGAATCACTTCATTCAAGCCACGATAGTCTATAGTCAATCTCCATTCCCCGTCAGACTTGCGCACAGGCCAGATGGGGCTTTTGAAGGGTGAGTGGGCTTTACTGACCACTCTTTGGCTTTCCAGCTCGCGGATCATCTTGTGGATGGGGATCACGGCATCTTGATTTGTCCGGTACTGCCGGTGGTGCACTGTCGAGGTGGCAATTGGCACTTGTTGCTCTTTTACTCTCAGGAGTCCCACTTCATTTGGATTTTCCGATAGTCCAGGCAAGGTGTTCAGTTGCCTGATGCCCTCTGCCTCCACAGCCGCTATCCCGAAAGCCCACCTGAGTACCTTTGGGTCTTTGTAATAGCCATTCCAGAGGAAGTCTATGCCCAGAATACACGGAGCCTCTGGACCAGTCACAATGGGGTGTTTTTGCCACTCCTTCCCTGTCAGGCTCACCTCGGCTTCCAACAAGGTTAATTGCTGCAATCCTCCTTTCACGCCGACAATAGAAACAGGTTCTGCCCCCACATGTCCCGATGGTATTAAGGTACACTGCGCACCAGTATCAACTAATGCTTCATATTTTTGTGGCTCTGAAGTGCCAGGCCATCGGATCCACACTGTCCAAAAGACACGGTTTTCCCGTGCCTCTTCTTGGCTAGAGGCAGGGCCCCTCTAGCCCTGGTTATCATTTCTTTCTTGGGCATACATAGTAGAGGTCCCCTCGAGGGGATCTAAGAGATCGTCCTCCCTTCTGTAATATCTGGCATCTCGGTCACGGGAGGCTGAGGCTACCTTCACTTTAGTAGAACCCCCGCCTCGGTTAGTATTTCCCTCCTTGGGTTGCTGTACCCACGCTGCCAGGGCAGCAGTGGGTTTCTTGTCCCACTTCCTCATGTCTTCCCCGTGGTCACACAGGAAGAATCACAGCTCAGATCGTGGGGTGTACCCTCTCTCCCTGGCTGGGGGGCTCTGGGCTCTGACATTGGGGCTTGTGATTCGCACTGGTGCCGCATTCATCATCCTCATCTCCTCCTTCACTTCCCTCATCTCCTCTTTGAGGTCTTTGACCACAGCGGAGACCTGAGCCTGTATTGGGTCATTGATCATACTATCATAATTCCTGAGTTTGGTGGCTATGGAACCCACTGTCTCTCAGTTGTCATCCGCATTAATTGTTGCAGTGAAGATGGTGTATTGGGAGGGCCCTAGCTTCGTCAGGTTCCACAACATTTGCCCTGTACACTTGACCTTGTCGGGGTCATTATCATGTTGTCCATCCCTCCCAAAGAGTACCTCCAATACTGCCACCTCCCTCAGCTGTTGGATTCCCTCCTCAAGAGTCTTCCATGGTCTTCTATGATGATACTCCTGCATTCTCTCCCTGTTGACAAACCTCTCTCTTACACTTATTAAAAGCCGTTCCCAGAGAGACAGGGGCCCATTGTATCTTCCGAATACCTGATCCACCCCCAAGTCATGGGTCAAGGGTCCCAGCTGCCTTGCCTCAACACTATCCAGCTGCACGCCCATACCCATAAGGTCCCAGACCCGAAGTAACTAGGTTGTAAAAGGCTCACGACCCCGCCGCACAATGTCTTTTCGTAGATTACGGAGACTGTCATACCCCAGGGACTCAGTAGTGATTTCAATCCTTGGCCTCCCTACTGGTTGAGAGGGCCCTGCTTCCCCATCATTACTCACTGGCTGCTCTGGTTTGACCTTAGTATTCCTCTTTTCCACAGGGACGACTGCTGCTGGCTGTGGCTGCCCTTCTGGTCTGACTGGAGTCTGAGTGGTTGTAACATCCCTGGGTTCCCCTGCTGCTCCATTAGACTCTCTCTCTTTGGGGTAGGGGAAGAGTTTCCCACCAGCTGGGCAAGTGTATTCCTTCAGCACTTGGCCCATCACTTGGATCTCCTTCACCAGGACTCCCACCCAATCCGGGTGGTTTGTTTCTGAGGTGGGCTGTGGGGCCGGGTCAGACTCTGTAGCAGCATCCCTAATGTCTGGGGCAATGTCAGGTTCTGGGATGGTGTCCCTAGTCTCTGGGGCCATGTCAGGCTCCATGGCAGCATCCTTAGTCTCTGGGGCCATGTCAGGTTCCGTGGCAACATCCCTAGTTTCCGGGACCAGGTCGGTTTCTGTGGCAGCATCCTTAGTTTCCTTGGGGCCATGTCAGGTTCTGGGGCCTCATCCCAATTGTCTGGGGTAGGTGTCAGGGTGGCTATTCGAGTCAGACCCCCCTTATCCCTGAATGCTAAATAGAGCAGGCCTGTCAGCAACACCAGCCACTGTATGATACCATTAGCATTTAGGCAATATTTGAACCCTTCAAAGATTGGCGGGAAAGGCCCAAAGAGCAGGGTGAAGGGTTGTGAGACGATTTCTTTTGGTGTCGTTTCCTCGCAGTAGGTACTACTATTAAAGTAATCCCGAAAACATGTCATTAGTGTGTGGTAGCTCTAAATCCACATGCCTGCCTTCCAGAGGAAGTTGAAAATCCATTAATTCCTCACCTTATCGACCCAAAACACAAACTGTATAACAGCCACCGTAGCCTTAGTTATAGGGCTCATGTTTAGATACGGGGCTGCAAATGGGAGAGAGACAGCCATGACCACTTGCCATACAAACAGGGATAAGCTAGACCACATGGTGCAACCTAATGAAGTTCCTATATCTGGCACACAAAAACTGCGTTACTCAAGAACTGTTATCTGTTTTCCTCTCGAAGCCCTCGAGCCTCACGTTGGGCGTCAAAATCTGTCTTGGTTTGAAAGACAGGTGTCTGTTAAGAAGGCACAAGCCTCCCTTGGAATGGGAAAGTGTAACCCTTCTCCCTCAGAATTATTCTAATTTTGAAATCAAGAGGCTCTCAGGCAAAGATATCAGAATAGGAATAACAGTTCTTCACTAATATCTAAAACAAAGCTAACAAATAACAACAGCTATGGTGTTAACCAACAAACAGAACCAGAAACCCAGGGGCAGCCTGCTCAGCTTCAGGCACCTTTTCCCTTTGGTGCAGTTCCAGTCACAACCTGCAGGGGGAGCTCGGGGTGTGATGATTCTCCAGTGGCTGCAGGGGGCGCTCCGGCGTGAGCTCAGGTAGCACAACAGCAATGGCGGCTGCCCGAGGCAGAGAGGGATGGAGGAGAGCCATTGTTTCACAGTCCCTGGAGCAGCTGGTGTCGGTGCCACAGCAGGATACCCGGACACAGGGAGCTGGGACAGCAAGAGGTCCCAGTGTGCAGGGGGAGCCCAGTTACAATGTAGCGAAAAACTCGGAGCGGCGTGAAGGAGCTGGGGAGAGACAGGCTGGTGGCAACCAGCTCCCGATGGGGACAGAGACAAAAACTCATAGCAGAAAAACTGGCAGCTCCATGCTGGCTTCTCAGTGGCTGTGGGTTCAGCAGACAACAGCTCCAACCGTCCAGCTCCGAGTGTCCTGAGCAAAAGTGTGACCTCCCCCCCGCCCTTGCTTTTTCAGTCTCCAAAATCTCGCCTTGTCAGGGCCTGCTTCCATGAGAGTGATTCTGCCCCACCCTGCCAAGGAGAGAGGCCCTAGCTTTGGTACTTTGTTCTCTTAAGTAGTCAGCCATTAGCTCAGTCATTCGTCTCGTAGCAACCCATGGGAGAAAAAATTCCTGAGGGAAAAAAACCTAAATCCAAACTCCAACAAGGTATCATTTCTGCAGAAAAGTATTATGTTTATTGTGCATAATCAGAACCTAAACTGGAGCAAAACATACTATAGCACTGCACAACACATCATCATGACTATAGACATCTTAAAAGATAGTGTTGGAGTTTGGATATAGTTCTTTTTTCCTCAGGAATTTTTTCTCCCATGGGTTGCTAAGAGACTAATGGCTGAGTACTTAAGAGGCTCTGACTGGAACTGCACCAAAGGGAAAAGGTGCCTGAAGCCGAGCAGGCTGCCACTGGGTTTCTGGTTCTGTTTGTTGGTTAACACCATAGCTGTTATTTGTTAGCTTTGTTTTAGATATTAGTAAAGAACTGTTATTCCTATTCCGATATCTTTGCCTGAGAGCCTCTTGACTTCAAATTTATAATAATTCTGAGGGAGAGGGGTTACACTTTCCCATTCCAAGAGAGGCTCCTGCCTTCCTTAACAGACACCTGTCTTTCAAACCAAGACGGATAGACAGAAAATTATTTGTGCAGAAGTAACATGGTATCAGCAGGAATCCAGAATCCAAACAGACAGTACATTTTTAAGAAAGACTGAGTTCAGAGGAAAGTAGCAAAAATTGTTGGTTTAAGAAAATTAGTTACGAAGAAAGATGTATAAAATTGTGGCTAGTAATTTGAAGGAAGTGGAAATTGGTAAAGAAAGTGTTAACATGCTGCAGCAAGAACAAAGCAACAATCTGTTTTTAATATTTGGTGTGTAAGCAAAAAATAATTTCTTCATTTATGGCAAAGTAGATTAAGGAGATATATAAGAACAAAAAGTCTTCATTGGCCATGTTCATAAACAAGCTGGACTCTATAAACATGTTCACTCTGCCAAAGAACTTAAAGTTGCCAGCTAAAGTAGCATAGGATACACTTTCAAACAAAAAAACCTCTTAATGTATAATCAGTATTCACTTCAATGAGTGAGCTAAATTGCTGCTTTACTGGCAGCCATGTAACCCAGAAGGAAATGTGGTACTTTGTGAAATTAGAGTGGCAATGTAAGTCAAATGAAAATTGTTTTGTCAATACATAATGCAGTACTATCTTCAAATTCTGTAACAATATCATAGTTCCAATATGAAAAGTTATTGGTCTCCCCTCACGTCTTATGTACACCTCTAAAAACTATCTCATACCTCTGCCCCTTTGGACAAAATGCTATAATTCTCCAGCACCAGTTTCAAGAGAGTTAATCTCAGTCCTTAGTCAACCAGTCACCTGATTTCAAATTTCCTGTGAGTACAGACTCCTAAAGGCAAATCTAGCCCTATTTATGATTTTTCTCAATTTTTATTGCAGCCTAGTAGAAATAACCCAGACATTACCAAAGACCTGCGGACCTTATTTTGAAAACCCAGGTTTTGAATCAAAGTGAAATAAATGACCACTTCTAGTCTTAACTGTAAGTAGGAAACAAGCAAAGATTATTATTTAAACTTCTAGGATATTCCTCTACTCCTATTTTCTATTTGTAGTTTTTTGAATTATTTTTCCCCTGACTGTTAGTAAGGAGAGGATAACTAAAGAACTTATTTAATCTAAATGTCATCCTATAGTTTATTTGAGATCAAATTTTGATAAATATCAGAAAAAAGGTAACAAATGTTACCATTTGAATATTTTAGTAATTTGTATTAAATTAAATATATTATAATAACTTTCGGTCATCAGATAAGCCATGTCATTTAAAGTGTCATATTTACTCTGACTGTTTTTTTAGAAGTATTAATAGTGTTGCTGAAAATATCAGGATAAATCAAACTCTCTAATAAACTCTCTATTTTTAATTTTGGAAAGCTGGCATTTCTCTATTACAGTGCTGACTGTGCATGGGATCACTCTCTCAAACACAAAGCCACACTTTCAAAACTTGTCATTATTTATATCTTTTAGCAAACAAAAAAATTGATGTCCATATGCTATAAATTACATAGTTCTCTCCATTCATTAGTATTCTACCTTCTATTGATTATTGATTTTTTTCTCACTCTAATGAGTCCATATTTTCAGTCTTTTTATTATATTCTTTCCAGCTAGAGAGGTTTTCAGTACAATTACTGAATTGTCTTTGTTAGTTTCTTCTTTATCTCCAGGTTCTGCAAAATTTCCTTGTGGTCCAGTTTCAGCAATATATCTCTCTACCAGGCTTTGTTCATTGAAGCATATCAAGGTTGACTACAGCTGTTTCAGCAAAACCTAAAGTTTCAGTAAATTTCCCAAACTGTGTTCCCACAGTAGCAGCTTATGACAAACATTTAATGCTGGCTACTGTGGCATATGACAGGGTGGAAAATCGCACTGCTTATGATTAAAAAATTAATTAGAAAAGTTAATTAAAACAATTAATTAGGAAAGTTATTACAAAAGTCATATAATTTCCAACAATAGCATCTTATAGAATGCAGGATTTTGGATTTCTTTACACATATTCATCTTCATTTTATTGCAACTTATAAACTCACAATGCTATTTTGGTTTATAAAGGGAAAAAAAAAGCAAGTTAACAAATGGCTGTCTTTATCCTTAAGTTTAAAACTGATCTGGTCCTTCTATATGGACTATGTTCAGTCTGTCTACAATGGCTGAAGGTACCAATTGCTCAGGCCGACTCTCTGAAACTCAGCTATGGGTCACATCCAAGATAAAAGTGCAACACAGGGGAATCTGTGACACACTTAACTGGCCCTTTCATATTTTGCAGCATTACACAAACTTCCAGGGAAATGGGGTGCTGTCTGACCTGAGGAAGAGTGGGGAACAAGCAAACATCAGCTCCTGCCAGCTCTGCAAAGAGAGCCATAGAGTCTGGCAATAGGGTCCAACAGCTGAGGTCATTCACATCTTCAATAAGCAACAGTTTGCTTCAGGGTTCAGCTGTCAGAGTCCTCAGGTCATACAGATACTGTCAACAAGCACCACTCTATCAAGCTGCTGTTAATAGTGGATTTTATAATGCATCCAACTATTCAGTCTGGTTTGATAGAATTTATCTACATCAACATCAACTAAACTGTAGGTAAATTTTAAACACTGTCAAGTCCTTATACAACATGCCTTAGAATATTAATTTTACTACATTTAAAGCAGACAGCACCTGTTTGATGGGGGAGAAGCACTGACCACAAAGCAAAAAAAACTGAAAGAAACAAAAGGCCTGCTAGTAAAAGTTGTTAACTGGGTCTTCTTTCCTTGAAGTCACTTTCCTTATTACACAAATTTTTGTATAATATTTTTGTTTTACTGATGAGTGGGAGGAATCAGAACAAAGCAAGACAAGCAGCAAGTCTGTGTTTTAAATGGACATCTTGGACTCCATTCCTAAAACATACCACAAAGTATTTTGTGGAGATGTATCGGTTAGCCGCTGGATGCCTGCCCGGATTCGGGCAGCCACAAACTAGCGATGATCCCGAGTGCCCCTGACCCTCTCAAGGGTGTGACTCTCCGGAGGCTTCAAGTATGAGCCTGCCAGTGGGCTGCTCGCCTAGCAGGTGTCGCGCTAGGAGCAGGAACAGGCGCAGCTAACAGCTGAAGAAGAGAGGGGATCTCTGGTTTGGGTATTCTGTGCAGGTTTATTGCGGAGCCTTGCAGAGAGGGAGCCAAGGGACCAAGAGGCCCCAAGCACCCCCGACACGAACTTATAAGGGGGAATAACAACCAATCATCTGAGGGTTCAGGGGCAGAGTTAGGGAGGGTCCAGGGTAAACAGTCCAATGGAGGGGAGGAGAGGGAGGGGGTAGGAGGGAAGAACAAATCAACAACTGAACAAAGGGGAACTTTCTGGAACATGGGGAATTATTGACATAAGTAATAGCTTATCAGGGAGACCTAGGCAATCCCGCCAGGCAATCCTGCCAGACCCCAGGCTAAACCAGTTTCCTCCATCCCAAGGGGAAATCCCCTGGGCCCGGGAGCCCTCCACCAGGGCCCCCCTCCCCCTTGGGACCTTCTGGAGCTCTTTGGTCTTCACAACAGTGGTTTACAACAGCAATAGAGATGAAAATCAAAAAGAGGAAGAAGGAACTCTTATTTAGACAGGAATGCAACAAACCTGGCTTTAATTTCTACTTTTGCCATAGATTTTCTCTGATGCCTTTGTTGATCCATTTAATTCCTCATCCATCATTTCCCATCTGTGAAAGCTGTTTTCCCAGAGATGTTTTGCTGAGCAAAGGTACTTTCTGCTATGTGTGACTAAGATGTCACAGTAACATCTAATCTAGATGAAATTTCCTCCTTTTTATCCCCCTGTGGTAGTTTCAAAGCAAATCAGTGAGAGGCTCAAAGTCAGAACTACAATTTAATAGGAAAAATGTAATAATACAAAAAACACTGACAGAGTCAGAATACAATTTGACACCCTGTCGGTCAGGGTGTTGGTAGTAGTCTATTTAGAAGGTGGTTGCAGTTCTCTGGGAGTGATAAATGTGATTCTGTTGAAGCAATGATCCTGTGAAAGGTGTAGTTCTCCTCTGAAGGTCCAGTGGTGGTGTAGAAGGATCTGGTCTTCCTCTGGGAATCCAGTGGAAAAAGCTACCTGTGGTGCTTCAAATCTCAGTTTATATGCAGATTGGGATACATTGGTTTCTCCCCCTGGGCAGGGCATCTCACAATGGGATGATGAGCCACTATCTGCACTATGTTTGGGGTGAGTAAACTGCTCCATCCGGCCCCAACGACCGGCCCATTAGCAAACCATTCTGCAGCCACCAGGAACACTGCCACGCTCTGCCCCAACATCCCATGAAGATGGTGATAGAATACATACCATTGTAACCTAAGACACACACTCCCCCCCCCCCCCCCCCCCCGACTCCTTGCTTTTGGAGACATTTTTGAGATTGCATTGATCTTCATAAATGAGGTCTTATGGGAAGATATGTTCTCCCATATATAAGATATACTCTCTCAATATACTCTTGCCAAACGCATGATGGTCAAGAACTACATGTTGGCTTCCTAGCAGTATATAACAATGAATGCTCTTCCTCAAGTGCAGTATGCAGTAAGGAAGTTTAGGGTCCATGAATGACTCCAGATATAAAGAAACCTGACAGCCAGGAAGACCATTTGCTCATTTAGAAAGGAGTCTGGGAGGCTGTCAAGGACAGAGTAAAGTTAAAATTTGACACCAACTTAACATGAAAATCCAGAATCTAAATGCAACTCATGCACACATCAAGAAGTACGTTAGACTGCATTATGCAGTACTTAAAGATACCAAAACCAAGACAACCCCAACAGAGAATTCACATTTGTTTCCACCAGCCCAGCTGAGTAGGCTATGAAAGTAGCTTGTAGGAAACCAGGATGAAAAGCAGCCGATACTTTTTCCCAGAGGTACCATAGGGTTATCATGTCATGGTTACTTCTCAAACTCTTTTGCAATTAGTTATGGGATTCCTACAGAAGCAGTGGAAAATGTGCTCTCTAACTGCATATCTACTCAGAGATATTGAACTACTCATATAAAACTATGCTTTTAATTTTCTTCTTGCTTCTGTACTTCATAATTTTGTTCTATATTTATAAAATAATGAAGAATGCGTTTATATGGAGCCTTGGGAGTGCTTATTAAAAGAAATAATTCATTCCAATATACACAACTACAATTGCATCAAAATTGTTTTACATGACCTTCAAGAAATTTTCAAAGGTCCAAATTCTATTTTTCCTAAAATTAAGTTTGTTTTTTCCCACCATGTCAGCAGACAGTAGTGCCACATCTAATCGACTGATGCAATGTCATGTATGACTGAACTATAACATCATTCAACTAGTCTGATGTAATGCTGCAGAAGGCAAATTTTTCACATTTCCATTGTCTTGGTATTGTCTTCTCACTTAGTATCAGCACTGCCCCCAATGTAAGAAGAACATGGACACGCTGGAGCAAGTCCAGAGGAAAGCAGCTGATGATCAGAGGGCAGGAGCATTTCTCCTGTGAAGACAGGTTGAGAGAACTGAGGTGGTTTAGCCTGGAGAAGGCTCTAGGGAGACTTAGCACCTTCCAGTGCCTAAAGAGATCCTACAAATAAGGTGGAGATGGACTTTTCATAAGAATCTCTAATGAGAGGACATGGGGTAATGGCTTTCTGATTTTCTTCCCTTCACTTCCCTCACAAACAAAAGCACAGTTTGCATTTGTCTAAAGGAATGTTTTCAATGCACATGCCCTTGGCATTTGAAACACCTGACGCTGAGGGCTAAGTCACTTGGCCTCTAATCTCTTCATATCTTCAGCTGTGTGATGGGAATGAATTGCTACAGTAAGGTCATCTCCCAAAGGCAGCACACAATTTTAGTAATACTGCACTAAAGAAGTGGTGCTTCTACTTTTTCATTTACCCAGAGGAAGGGCTGGAACACTTGTGCAGGTGATTACTCAACCTAGGGAATTAAGAACTCAACATTTCTTATCTGAGAAAGAGAAGATGGATGTATCCTCTCCTAGTGTGTTGCAATCTGAAGAAAAATAATGTTGATTAATCCATATGATAAAGAGATCAGGGACTGTGTGAGTTTGAACAAGTAATAAAACTGAGCAATGTGAAGACATTGACAACAGTAAACGTATCAAGAGAAACAAAATAATACATGAGATTATTATTATTATACTACGATCAGTGTTGTTTGATTGATATTTAAGAATTAATTGAAGGTCTTACAAATGGATGTGCTCACAACTGGAATTTACAGTCTAATTGATACTCTTTCTGTTATCTAATGAACGCAATCGATCTTTCTATTTAGGGTTTGAGAACAAAGTGACTAAGACTATGTGGGGCAGCAATATTTGAATCTACAAACTTCCATCAAATTAATAAAAGTATCTCCATTTTCAGTTTTCAAATACTTGCAATTCATTCCTACAACCATGTAAGTAAACATGCAACTCCAATGATATTTTTCTGTTCCTGAAACCAACCCTTTCAAGAATAGCTTTGCAGAAAGTAGAGTTTTGATTCTGAAAAAACGTTCATATAAACATTTATTTTTAATGAATAATTTTAACACTAATTATTATTAAATATCTTAACACATATTAGAAAATTTCTATTTTCATTAAATGTTAAAAAATTTTGGGTAAAATAATAGAATAAGGGCAAAAATTAAATTACTAAACCTGAAATTTTTGATGGAAGTTTTTTCAATTCAGTCATACTCGTAAATGGACAAATATCCATATTGTTGTTGCCAAATACTTTCTGTTTTTCTAAATGTTATCAAACATTGGTTTGTAAAAATGACTGTGAAAGAAGTGTTGGTAATATTAATTCCAAAATTAAATGTGCCTTTTAACTCATAGTATTTTAACCAAAATAAGGACAAATAGTCTTTCCTTCTTGTATCTTTGTACACTTGAATCTTCTGATTATATATAGTAATATTTTTAATTTTAATTACTCTTTTCAACCAATTTTTTTATTCTTTCCAAATAGTAAGCAATGCATTTAATCTGTCATGTCTGTAACTGTTCTTGAAATTGCCTCTCCTAGCATAACAATAACTATAAAATTCTGTAAAATAGCCTTCAGTCCATCATTGAAAGTGTTTACAAAAATATTGAACATAGTTGTGTTCAGGACATTAAAACAACCTCCCCACCTGATAAGAAGTGCTCTTCTAGATAAAGAGAGTGAGAGCAGTGTACACTTGTTTTGTTGCAATTACACATAGATTCTACTTCCCAAGTTTGCTTATGGCATGCATTTTCAAACAAAACAGTTGAGTATGTCATTGAAGAAATCAGCTTTCAAAACTGAACCACTATTACAACTTGATGTTGCACTAAGCATCATATAACCTAATATCATCTGCCCATACACCATCATGCCCTTACAGCATCTCTCCTTCACTGCTACCTTCCAACTCAAAATTGTTTTTTACCTCCTGGATCCTCACTTTCAATAGACCACTACCTATAGCAAAACTGATTGCTGTAGGAGGATGCAGGAGCCTTCTGTTTACTTGATGACTGTCATTAACAATTTCATCAAAAAGTATGCACTATAGTGGGGCAACTTTATACATGCTTACCTTCTGGAGAAGGAATCTGAACTTTACAATTAGTTCACTGTGTATCCGTGTTGCTTACTAAGTTAGGCACACTCTGCAGCTGTAGACATCCCACAGCATACAGTATCTCTTAGCCATTGCTCAGCAAAATTAGTGTTTGGCCTAGTTTTGTCTAGATCTGGTGTATTAGAATGAGTTAATGTATTATTAAAGTTGCAGTATGTCGTATCTACATATCTTTGAATAATAAATTTAGTTAAGCAGAAAAAAAAAGCATACGGAAGGATTTGACCTGATTTGCTCTTTATAATCTTACATATGTTTCAATTGTTTTTTGAGAATTTTAAGTTGTTTCTTTGATATTTTCTCCAATATCTTTTATCAAAGTGACTCTGCCTGAGTTACTGTTCCCTGTTCTTCACTTTTAAAAACTGAATACATTTGGTTTTGCCATTTATCTGTCATCACACTAATCATTTGTTAGCCCACAAATGTATTTACAAAGGTTTCCAAATTACACTGAGTTGTTTAAGCATCCTTCAGAGTTTACTCTGAGAAGTATTAGAGGTCAATATGTTTATACCCTTTTGAGCTTATAAAGTTCAAAACTGTCCTAGTTTGAAAGACAGGTGTATGCCAAGGAAGGCAAGAACCTCCCTTGAAATGGAAAATAGGACACCCTTCCCTCCCAATTATTATAACTTTGAAATTAAGGAGCTTTCAGGCAAAGATATGGGGATATGGGGAAAGGAATAACAGTTCTTTACTTATATATATATGTGTGTGTGTGTGTGTGTGTGTGTATGTATAACAAGGCAAACAAACAAGAACAGCAGCAACAACAAACAGAAAAGAACCAGACCCAGGAACAGCCTTCTCTTGGCTGTCAAGCACTTTCTCCTTTGGTATAGTTATGGTCACAGCCGGCAGGGGTGCTGTTGGCTCCCAGTGGGGCAGGGTAGGTGCAATGATTCTTCTGTGACTGCAGGGGGCGCTGTGCTGCGAGCTCAGCTGCCTCTCTACACAGTTGAAGGCGGGTGAGCTGGCAGAGAGATAGAAAAGCAGCTTCTTTTACAAACTGTCATGGTTTGATACTAGTCAAATGCCAAGCATCCACAAGAGTTGTTCACTTGACCTCTTCTGCTACAGTTGGGCAGAGGAGAGAGGGGGAAAAAAAGAATTAACAAAGGGTTCATGAATTGAGATAAGGATTGGGAGGAAAACACTATAAGGGCAAAACAGGTTTAAATTTAAAGGCCTAAAGTAATTTTTTTACTAACAGAGTCAGAGAAGGATAATGAGAAGTAAAGGAAGCCCTTAAAACACCTTTTCCCCCCAGCTCCTCCCTCTTTCTCACCGACAGCACAGGGAGACAAGGCATGGGAGTTCTGGTTGGTTCGTCACTCAAGATCTTTTTCTGTTTTCTCCGGGAGAGGTCTTTTTTTCTGCTATGCTGTGGGATCCCTCCCACAGAAAAACAGCCTTCCCAAAACTGTTGTGTCGTGGGTCACTTGTCCATGGGTTGCAGTCTTCGAAGGACAGGCTGCTGTAGTTTGGAAGCAGGGGCCCTCTCTCTCTATGTGGGTCTCCCACTAGACCACAGCTTTCTCTGGCATCCACCTACTCCAGCATGAGCACTTTTCCCATGGGCTGTGAGTGGATCTCTGCATCCCCAATGAACTTCATGAATTGCAAGGGGAGCTTGTTTCACCATAGTCCTCACCAGGGCTTGCAGAGGAATCTCAGCTCTGACACTTGAAGTACCTCCACCCCTCCTTTTTTTTGACAGACCTTGGTGTTGCCATGTTGTTTTCCCTCACATGTGCTCACGTTTTCCTATTCTGTGACTAGAAGAAAAACTGCTGCTTGGAGGTACCATTGTCAACAAGTTCCACTAATTCAAAGATTCTTGCAGGATCCCGTAGCCCTGGAAGTTGATCTCATCTAAGTGTGGAGGTCAGGGGGCTAAAGTTCCTCCCCAGGTTAGAGTGACTGAAAAGACTTGCCCCCAACATGCTCCGTTCCACTATGCTAATTTACCCCAGTTCTACTTCTCCCATTGGCCCGTTGACCTCCCTGCCCGTTTTATACCTTATATGTTATCTACCCTACAGAGTTCTTCCCTCCCTCTTCCCCCTATTGGCCCCTGCTCCCTAGTCACTCCCACTGAGTCTCCCTATTGGCCCCCTGCCCTAACCCTGCCTGTGTACTGTCCCTGTGCCCTCAGACCGTTGGCCCTGATGCTCTCTCCGCCTCGATATACGAGCTGGTCCCTCAGTTGTTTGGGGTTTTTTTTACTTTAGTCCTGGTCTTTGCTTCCGGATTCTTATGCAAGCTGTTGGATTAAAACTCACTATGGAACTCCAAACAAAGACCCTTCTCAATTCCTTGCAGTTGGTGTGTCTGTTGAGCTATCTGGAGTGCACGTTAACAACTGTATGCGTATGAATGTGTGGCGACCAAACTACTCCTGCTGGAGATGTTTCCAGAAGGTGGCAATACTCATCACCATCAGTCTCAGTGGCTTACGACACCTAGGTTCTGTGTCGGGGAATCACTTGTCACGCTTCTGCTGCTGGCCAGGCTGCCCCACTGCCATAGTGCAGTGGCAGCCATCAGCAGTGGCAGCTGTTGCAGTGCTGACGCTATTTAAAGCATCTCTTCATCCAGGGTGCCAGGAAGGGGAAGCAGCTAATGCCGCCCCTGCCCTTTTCACCCACAATGCGGCTGGCTAGGAGTGGCCAGGCAGGAAAGGCTTGCTGCAGGCCGCCCCAAGATGGCAGCAACCATGGTGGCACACCGGCATGTGCCATGCCAGGGATGGCCCCCTGGCGATGGCGCTTCACCATCCCTGAAAAAAACTACTTCAGTACTGTTTTTATTTTCTTCTTAAATATGTGATCACAGAGGCGTTACCAGCCTCTCTAATTGGACCAGCAGCATGTCCATGTTCAGAACCATCAGAGACTGGCTCTGTTGGACATGGTGGAAGCTTCTAGCAGCTTCTCACAGAAGCCACCTCTGTGGCCTCCTCCCCTACCAAAAACCAGGCGGTGCCAAACTAACACACAAACCCAGAGGGGCATCAGATCATGGTGCCCTTCTGGGTGACAAAATGGCCTGTAGCAGGAACCTTAGAAGCAGAAAGCTGGAATGGCAGAGTTGAGCATACCCAGGATGACAAACCAAGCGTAGCAGAGACTCTGGGGCCATGACAAAAGCCACTGGGTGTCCGGAAATCTGGTTAAAATGTAGCAAGAAGCCCTTAAGCAGTGGTAGAGAACAGCAGGGCCGGGCAGGGAATCATTCCCCTGGGTAGGTTACTGGTGATGGCTGGTCCCTGGGTTAGGCTGTGCAGATAAAGAAAATTACAGGGAAGGAACTGTGACTACATATTCTGAGTTGTAGTTTCTCCCACTATTGTGCAGTTTATGTACCTTCTTTTACATAAATTAATCTTAATATGTATTATCTAGTTTTATAACAAGATTATAGGAAATTAGGAAGATTATTCTTTCTGATTTTCATGTGATCAAGATTTTACCCCAAAAATATTAAGAAGATATTTCAACCAAGCAATGTGTCTTGGACAGCATATCAGAGGAAGGATAACCATTTGAAACAAAATTTTGTCATTTAAAAATCCTTTTCAGTCCTAAATGACTGCTAATCTCTGCAATCTTAGCATTACAAAGCATGTTAATATTGCTGACTATCAAGAAATTTGGGGAAACATAAATATTTTATGTTTCTTATCTTTAATCTTCTCACCCTAACTCAAGACTGAAAACCCAAAAACCTCAACTTTAAGGCAAAAAATATGAACTACAATTAGATGTGAACAGAAAACATGGTAAGGTCCTCAAGGCATAAATTTTCAAGCTTCCCACAGCTCTGATGATCCACATGTAGCAAAGCAGAAATCATATTTACCTCTGGAAAACAAATTTATAGCATGGTGCTAATAATGCCAAGATC
Source organism: Eopsaltria australis (assembly GCA_034509425.1). Lineage (NCBI taxonomy): Eukaryota > Metazoa > Chordata > Aves > Passeriformes > Petroicidae > Eopsaltria > Eopsaltria australis. The sequence goes on from JAVTVJ010000657.1 coordinate 261,148, forward strand.
ACAGGCTTGATCCCCATATGGGCCATTCACTTAAGAGTTGGACTCCATGCCCTTGTTTGTCTTTTTCAACTCAGAATATTTTGTGATTCTATGATTCTGTGAAGAGGTTCAGAATGGGAATGAAAAAAGCCTGTCTCAGACTTTACTTGTCTAAATGAAATTATCCATAAACCTAGCTAGTTTGAATTCTCTGGCTTAATCCACTTCTTGGCGGAGTGAAGTATATGGTTGCAACAGATTTAAGTTTTTAACACTCACAATCTCTCAATTCACAGATGCAATAGCTTGAAGGCATGTCTGAAGACAAGGTTTAATCTTTTAATTTAATGCAATATCAAGTCAAGATGAGTCAACAATCCTCCCATCACATTTGATTAATGTTTATATATGCAGCCTGTAAAATATATATATTTCACTTACAAACTTCCATTGTATTGTAGGGTATGCCCTATATGGGATAATTTTAAATAGAAGAGCAAGTACGGGGGTGGTTTTCATTATGCCAAAGGCGATGAAATCCCAAAAAGAAATGCATTAAATATGAAGTTCAAGCCTCACTATTTAGGACTTTGGTGCTTTCTGTCCACAAAATAATAATTTCACCAGTTTATTAACATATCTGTCTCTTATAATTCATTCTCTCAACAATTATTACCAAGCTTATGATAAATAAGAATGGCAATTTGAGACCTTATTCTAACAGAAATTTTCCACGGATATGCACTAAATATTGTTCCTTGATTTCCCTCTGCTCTAAAACACCAACAGACCATTAAGCACATTCACTTTCAGTGTAATGTCTAGACAACCATTTTAACTCAGCATGATATTTTAAGCCTGGAAAAAGTATAGTGCAGATTGGAAGTGAAATGAGCTGGTCAGTGTGAAGGCAGGGCATGGTTACACAGATAGGAAAAATGTAGCTATATAAGTTGTAACAAAAAGGATAGGCTAAGGTTCAATATCACCCCAGCCACTGGATTTTCATAAACTAGAAGACCTCCAAAACTCCATCAAATTTAGATCTCAAAACAATTTTTAAACCTCTAGAACATAATGAGTCACACGATGGGCTGGATGATCAACTCCTGTAATTGGTTGTTGGAGGTTAGGTATTTTTCCCCTTTTCTTTCTCTCAGGAAATTTTCTCCCATTTGTTACCTAAGAGATGATAACAATGAAACTTTAGAGAGACAATAGATGTGGCTGAGAGGAGGAGGAGGGGGAAGGGTACAGCTGGCAGCAGTCTATTATCTCAGGGACTATCTCTTGGGAGGTGCAGGCATACCACAAAATTCTGGCTGGGGGCTGAGAGACTGGGTTCAGCTCCTTACTCTCTTGCTCTCAGATGGGAGGGCAGATGGCCAGGCTGCAGTTGCTGTGGGAAGAATTTGTTGTCACTCTGGAGTTACATTTTTTATTGCTTCTCCTACCATGAGTGAGTCTTTGCTCTTAAGAGCAGCCATTGAACTGAGACCTTTTCAACACACAATCTCACTGGAAAGGACCCTCACCATCTGTTCAGGTGCCTCAGGGGAAAACCCAGGACCCCAACCCCCTTCCCCCTCCAAGGGAATGTCTCCCATCTGTTTGCAGGAGCAGCCCAGCTGTTTTACCTTGATGCTGCTTCAGGTTTTTCATTACACTTTAGCCCAACACCCCATGTCCTCCCGACTCCCATGGCCATTGCTAGGGCTGCAGAGTTTCTGCTACATTTTATTTGCCACCCTGGGTGTGCCTGCCTCAGCTGTTCCAGCGTGCTACTCTGAGCTTCCTGCTACAGCCCATTTCACCATGCGGAGGGGCACCGGGATCTGCTGCTCCTATGAATTTGTAAAGGAAGGCCCTTTTCCATCTCTTCTGCCATCACACTGGTCATTTCCCAGGTGGAGAACTCCTGTGGCTGAACTCCTGCCACAGCGCCCCCTGCAGCCACAGGAGAATCATCACACCTGCCCTGCCCCATTGGGAGCCAAAAGCCCCCCTGCCAGCTGTGACCATAACTACACTAAAGGGGAAAATGCCTGATAGTCAGAGAAGGCTGTCAGTGGGTCTCTGGTTTTTTTCTGTTTGTTGTTGCTGCTGTTGTTATTGTTTGTTTGTCTTGTTTTATATTATATATATATATATATATATATATATATATATATTTATATATATATATGTATGTATATATATTCTAGTAAAAAACTGTTATTCTTTTTCCTATATCTTTGCCTGAAAATCCCATAATTTCAAAGTTATAATAACTGGGAGGGAAGGGTGTCCTATTTTCCATTTCATTGGCAGACACCTGTCTTTCAAACCAACACATTGGTAAAGCTTTGTTGGAGATACTACTTTTAAGAAGAAGACATATTACAAACTTGATAAAAATCACAGCTAATAGGTTGGGGGGGGGGGAGAAGAAATTTGCATATACAATTGTACATGGCTTAATGGTCTAGTACCTGTTTATATATGCTCTCCTTATTTGCTATATGGCATTTCAATGGATAGTTGGAATCTATGGAAATCATTGAGACATTATTAGTATGAGCACAAAACCTGTTAAAATGCATTGAATATGTATTTGAAGTCAAGTAATCAATTTACTATACTACTAAGCATAGTGATTGTCTGAAGCATGGGTTGATTTATAAATATTATGTTCTGTGATTTGAAGAAAAATTATAAACCAAAGAGCAGAATTTGATTTGCTATGCAGTCAAAAAGTAGTTATTAGGTGTGTCTAAAAATATTTATCTCTTACAGGAGATAGACATCTAAAATGGGCAGATGTTGCACAGTAGCCAAGATTTTTGTTATGCTGAGGCAGTAATTCAACATTCAACAAGGGGAATCCAAATAGGTTTTAACAGGTCTGTACAAGGTTAATAAATTAGTCTGTTTCCACACTGGAAGATGAAAGTGTGTAGGCTACATGAACACTATCATAGAAATCGTGGTGGTGCTTGGGGTCCCGAAGGGCTCGGTCCCCCCTGAGAAGCTGTGGAATAAAGATGCCCAAGTTTAAAGTCTCCCCTGGGGAGGAGACACAGGTGGTTTTGCCCCGCAAGCGGGCTGAGTTTCTCAGGGGTGGTTCCCTTTTCCTCCATTAGTTTAAGCATCTGCCACTCTCCCGCCAATCATTCTTGTGTTCTAGAAAGTTCTGTTCCATTCGGTAGTTGATTGTACCCCTTGGTCGTCTGTTACACCCTCTCCTCCCCTCTCTATCCCCTGTTGGTCCTGGTCCCCTGGTCCCTCCCTGGTTCCTCCCTCCTGGTGTTTGATGGTTGGATGGTGCCCTCACAATAAAAGTCTGTACACTGAGCTGTTTGGGGTCTTCTGATCCTAGACGCCCAGAGTGCAGTTGGACCCCATGCCTCTGCGTCTCTATTACTCTAGCCAGAAGATCCCTCCCTATCCCTCCAGCGTCTATAGAGATAGCTTGCTCTCTAAGAGCTACCTGCGGCTGGGAACGCACCGATTCCCGTGGCAGCGAACCGACGCTCCGGCAGTCAGGGACGCTTGCTGCAGTCACCAATGGGTCGCTAGCCAAAGACCCTGGGGCTAGCTGTCCAGCCCAAACACCGGCGACCACAGCAGAGTAATCCACCAAACAGTCCCTTCATTCCTTCCCCGGTCTGTTTCTGCAGCGAAAGGGCAGATGCAGTCATAGGAGTGCCATTTGCTGGACTAGTGCCAGCGGGTGCAGCAATAGCTTGTATTGCTGCAGCAGCTACGCGCGTCTCTGCTTTCATAGCTTTCAGGGTATTAATCACTAGAAGCCATGTCACTCCTAAAGCTGTCACATGTTTACTCCCTTTCCCCTGTATTGTTTGTTCCCATAAAAAGTCTCCCACCTCTCGCCATTCCGTTACAGCAAAAAGCAGAGGGGGCGTTTTCAGATAACCATGCTTCCTAGCATAGGAAACAAGCTTATTTAAGTCCTTGTCTCTGACTCCTTCCCCTCGCTTAGCGAGTATATTAAGGAGCAGTGTCTGTGCCGCAGCACGCTCTACATCCGTGCTTGCGACCCTGCGGAGGGAAGGGAGCAACCCTTCTCACCTGACTGTGACTTCTCTGTCAGCTGTCTGTCTCTGCTGTGTGACTCTCCCCACTTTAACCACTCGACTGTAGTTGATCCTCTAGCGGCGTCGCAATCTTCATGCTCGGAGCACAGTAGTCCCTGGGTTCAGGCGCCAGATGTGGAGAGTCACCGGAATATAGCACACACACTCATGGAGGTATTGGTGCTACTTCATTTATTCTTACAGGACAAACAGTAATTATAGGAAAAGAGCACAGTTCACGTGACATGCTGGTACATATGATTGGTTCTTTGCTACTGTTTATGTGTCTATCCTAGCTTTGCTATTGGCTGTATGTTGCTAACCATGAATTGCTTTTATCAGCTAACGTTTTGCCTTGCAATAGCTAAAGTTCTGTTCATGCGGTCTTTGTATCCTTTCTTACTTCCCCATAAGTGTTACAGTCTTAATTCTTGTTCCTCTTTATCTCCTGGGAAGGACATTTTCAGAGTTGGTCACAAAGGCTGGGTTGTGCAAGTACATCCCTTCATGCACATACGCTCCATTTATGTGGTCTTGCTCTGCAAGTCATTCCTCTACAATCACTGTTGTCCTTCACAAATGAGAATGTGAAAGTGCTCTTCCACATAAACTCACTGCAATGGATATGGGCTGTATATAATGCAAATCCTTGAATAGCAACAGAATAGTTTAGAAAGCCAGAAATTAGTATCAGCCAATGTATTATCCTATATTTTTCTTCAAGAAACGGATTTTCAGAGGCATATGAATTCTGACTAAACTTTCTAAAGCAACTGCACCTTCTGGAGAAGAGTGGTGTAATCAGTAGAAGACTGTAGCATGACAGCACTTATAATGTAATTCCTGATTTTAAAATTAAATCTGAATCAAAGTAAGTACTGAGTGTTTCATTTTGTTAACAACTTATTCTCTCAATTCTGGCAATACTCTTTTAATAGCTGTGTTGTTTTTGCTCTGTATCAAGAAATGGAAGAATACTTATTACAGCAAAGTACCATGAACCAAGATGACGGCTTGCATTTTTGATTTTAATTACCACTAACTTGACATGGCCCTTCTTGCAACAGTACCATAGGAAAGATTTGAAAAATAAATAGCAGTAATTATTATAGTTCTGTATTGTTCCATTCTAGACTGACATAAGTAACATAAAATAAACCACAATTCATCAAATATAAGTATTTTAACTGGAAACTGCAGGGAGCTGTTTACTGCATTTAGGAAAGGTATCATATGAATTCTTGTGATGTTGGAGAATCCCAGCTTTGCCAAGAACACTCTTTTTGTACCACGAAAAGAAGCAGCAATATACTCATACACTATATAACCAGTCAATTAACAACATGTTATTGGTTACCATTCAGTTTACCATTTCAGTTTACTAAAACTCTTTTCTTGTACTGAAGCGAACATATACTACAATACTTTCAGAAGCTTGTCACGCAGTCTGTGATAGTAAAACCAGAAGTCTGAAACACTTGTGGCTCCTACTCACCCACCCTGCCCCTCTGAGATGATGCTGCCCCTGAGGCATGGATATCTGATCCTTTTGTCAATCAGCTCCTGCACTTTTCAGCGTGGTGTGTTGTGGTTCATGATGGGATGAGACACACCTAGTTCATGAATGGCAGTGTCCAGAAGTGGCTAAGGCAGACAGCTGGGGAAACTAATCATTTCAGCTGTTTTCAGCATTCAGGATTTTCAGAGATCTAACTATACACACATCCTCTGCTCTTATCAGACTACCACAAAAGCAGTTCAAGCCAATAATACCATCTCTAAAGTAGCAATGCCAGGGCTTGATCCCATATCCCACCATTGTATAGTGAGGCAGTAACTTGTAAGGAGGGAGCAATGCATGGCTTGAGGTGGGGAGTGTGCTGCACAGTGACAGGCACTACCTGATGGTCAGTACTTTGCCAATTCATTAAGTTCAGCAATCAATTATCTGAAAACGTCAGTGATTTTCTTACAATGTGCATGTAGCTGAAGTTTTTTTGATTTTCCTTCTCCAGCTAAACATAGAGGTAAGAAAAACAAAACAAACTGGGGGAGACTTCTGTGATTTTCATAGTTGAAACTCACAACATTAGAAGGTTAAGAACAGCAGTGCTCAGTCTGGATGTTTATCTGGAGAAAAAGAGTTTTTCCTTTGAGAGAGGCTTTGAAAGAAGTTATGGGATTTATCTACTTAACTCATACAAGTGAATGAGAGTTTATGGGGTTCAAGGGGTAAAGAGTCACATGAGGAATCAGTATGACATTATTTTCTACTTCCCATCAAGCCAAAATACCTCAGAAGCAGAGGTAGGCCTTTTAGGGTATTTTTAGAGCTTTCCTTGAAGGCCTTCATTCTCAGCCACAAGTTGTAAGCAGTCAATGGGAATTAGCACATGTCCTGAAACATTAGAAAACAGTCCTTTCCATCTTCTGCCAGAGCAAAACTGACCATACTACTCCTGTTTAAATACAGTTTTAAAGCATTTCAGCCATATTTGGTTCAAGATTGGTGAAAATATGAGACAGCCTAAGTGTAATTTGGATTGCTCCTCAACTTTCAGCACAAAACTTTATTACATTTCACTTACAAACTTTAAAGTTGAACCTCAGTTACTTTATACAACAGGAAATTCAAAAGCATGGAAGATGAAAAGAATTATGATAAAATATTACTAAGAGATAGAAAAAATAAAATAACTTTTGATTTCTACTTCATGTAATAAATAGCTCAATTAATAATAAAAAAACCTTCCATTTTAGATTAAACAACTAATTAAATCTGTCTTTTAAAACTAGACATTAAATTAAGCTACAGGCTACAAAACTTCAAGAACCCAAATCATAAAACACATACTGAAAAAAACAGCTCTTTTCATCCTTGTGTCAGTGATAGTATTTCATACTGCAGTAAGGAAAAGGGTTGAATTAGATAATCAGCAGTGATGCCTTTTCAGCCAAACAATATTAAAATGATAAAAAGTGATTACCATTTATTGAAGGTCCTCCAAGTGAACTTATGGTGGAATGTACATGTGATATAGGGCTTCAGCACTTTTGTAAGTTGGTGCCTGAAGGATTTTTTCTACTTTTCTCCTGAATATTTCTTACACTGTTCCCTACATTCACAAGTATTAGCATGCATACTTGTGATGTTTTAGGTGATAGTTTAGCCTGGTTTCATGGTGTTTAGTAGGCTGGTAGACTAAACACCCCTGAAACCACGTAAAGTTAGAAGACCAAACACCCTGTTTTCGTGAGCCCTCAAGGTCTCCTAGTAGGACAGATTTTGTAAACTAGAAGTTAGCCCACCCAGGTCCCTTATTGGGCCCTCCTGGTAGATATGCTAATGTGTAGAGTCTTTAATTGTATACTGGATTGGGGGGACGGGGCTTTTGTGGCGTGTTCTACCTAGACGGCAGAAGCCATGGAACGGGATCCTATTAAAATACCGAGGTAAACAACCCCCCAACCCTTTCACCATGTTTGAGCCTTTATTTCCTAAGACCAGAAAAAGACATCAAGTTTAGCAAATTAGCATAATTGACAAAAATCCCCAATTAGAAGTACAGATAATGAAGTAATTACCATCTTGGTTCAGCCCCCTACTGAAGCCTCCCCCTTGCTTCTAGCCCCACACTGAATGTGTCTAAATATATGGGAAAGTGACATGGCTTTGGTTACATGAAGAAGCAAGATTAGAATAAGATTCTGGGAATGTGTTTGTCTAACAGGGTAGTTAGGTAAGAACATATATAACTATGCAATAATAATATATAGAGCTACAAGTACATGAAAAATATATAAAAAGCAAATATTTGGCATCAGCAGATCCAAAGCAATGTTTAAAGACAATGTTTAGGAATTCCTAAATGATTCTACTTCTATTCCTAGTAGTAAATATCATGTTGACTTTGAATAAATATCTCAGTTTCTATGGTTGTCCCATATGTTATATTGCAATAAACACACTCAGCTAACTAATGAGCTTTTCTGGCATCTGTTTCTCTCCTTTTTATGCTGTGTCTAACTAACTATAAACTGGAGAGCAAAGTATTAACTACAGTCTGCAAAATATTAAGTTTCTGGAATTTAGTCCACAAAGTTAACCACTGGTCCACCTGTGAAAGAAATGTCAAGCTCTTTCAAGCATTATGAATTTTTTAACCATCTCAGGGGACAATGTGTTTATGTTATCGATCCTTATTTTGTTCCTTTTTATGAGTCATTGTATTTTTCAGTGAGGGAGTGTGTTGCTGCAGCATATGAGAATAGTTATCACATTTGAAGCAGATATGAACAGCATGTACTTAGTATCAGTTTTCCTTTTGTTGTCACTTGCTCTGAGCGCAGGAGATATTGTAAATGGAGATCATCTGAAAAGGAATGCTCCGCCTCTTTGCAGGACAATAAACAAGACAGCATTCACTGGCAGTATTTGTCGTTGTGATGCTCTCTTGTGACAGGGAATGTGTGAAGCTGCATAGCCAATAAGCCATTGTATCTATTTGCTCCCATTTTCAAATTGCCATATTCTTTATCCAAACTTCACTTGAGCACTAAGGTGCATACAGTATTTCAAACTACATCCCACTGCATCATGCAGTGTGACCAAATCTGCTGCCCAGGAGAAGCATACAAATTTTGAGAGTCTAGGGCTGTCACAATACTTATAGAGAGTACACACGATTATTTCTCTTTGCTCACAGACAGCGAGATTTTCTTCCCCAAAATTTATTTTGGCCGCCAAAAACCACCATGAAGTTGCATCTGACAATTGAAGTCCTGGTCACACAGTGTGTAAAGCCAAAAGGGAATTCAAACTTTAGCAAAGACAATTAACACAACTACACCTGTTTTGGCCAGTATATTAACCAAGTACTTCAGTCATGCTATGAGAACTCTACTGAGCTTGTGTAATGAAAAAGAAAAAGAAAAAGAAAAAGAAAAAGAAAAAGAAAAAGAAAAAGAAAAAGAAAAAGAAAAAGAAAAAGAAAAAGAAAAAGAAAAAGAAAAAGAAAAAAGAAAAAAGAAAAAAGAAAAAGAGAAAAACAAAAAGAAAAAAGGAGAAAAAAATAAAAAAAAATAAAAAAATCCCCACATACAGCATATGCTTGTCAGGTTACAGCAAGCTTTCATAGTGACCTTTCTAACTACTTTGCAGGGAGTGTTTTGCTCAAGAGATTTGTAATCTCATTTATTCCACTTTTCTATGCCAGACAAGAGAAAGTAATTATTACTTTCTTGCCCTTTATAGATCAAATTTACTCTCTCAGTTCAATGAAATCATAGCTCTAAATTACTTATATTCATTGTTCCATTGAGGAATGAGTATACTGGAAGCTTTACTAGCTATGACAACTGATAGTAAAATCACTCTCCAGTGAAGCTTGATTTTCCTTTATGAAGCTAATAAAAGTAGAACAAAAGTCATTGGAAATTCTAGTTCATAATTCTTGCATCAACAAAAAAAAAACAGGCCTTCAATACTTAGCACTGAAATAATTTAAATGTCTGAAATCAATTTGAAGTTATTTTCTGAAAAAATGTTTCTTCAAGGATTTTCCTGAAAGTTTGTATGCTCAGATAATAGTTGTGGGCTCTCTCTCCTGTAGACTGCCTTCTGTAATAATGCAGAGGATGCATAACTCAATATGCAGTAACTAAATTGGTTGTTTCATTTTGAACTAAATCACAGATGTGATTAATATGACAGTGTCTTGGCAGATAAAAAAGTTGAGAGGAAGAAAGCAGAATAATCAGATAAGCAAAACCTAGGAGGCCTGGAAAGAACATCATTAAAATAATATAAGATTACTTGGAAATAAATATCAATAAAATCCTCTTCTGTTTTCTAGTGCATTTAATTTGACAACTAGTTCATCTATTATTTACAGCATGTAAATATACTCTGCCCAGAAAATGTCTTAAGAAAAGGAATGCTGTGTCTAGCATTTTGCACAGATACAAAAGCTGTTCTTTGCAATCTTCAAGGAAATGCAGTATTGTTTATTATCCACTTCTAATATTACAGACAGTGATTTTTTTGTTTGCATGAAAAGTCCATGAATGTACAAAGAGATACAGAAAATGGCAAAATGCAAAATTATCTGAACAGATCTCTATAAAAACTATTATTTTAAAATCTTTTCAACTCAGTAATCCTGCTTGACTTAAGATGAATGAAACATTAGAATAAAAAGATGGCCTTTCAATTTCAACACTTTAAGTTAACCAGAAATATTGTTATGCCTCAGGAACACTGCAAGAGTAAGAACGCCTCTTCAGATAATTGTTCCAACTGTTCCAGCTCTGGGGACTAATAACTGATTAGTACTAATTTGCATGGTCTTCAGTCCAGTTCCCACTCGATACATGTTCAAGTCAGAAAAGGAACATCTGGTCATTTTTGTTCAAAGTTTCAGGAAAGTGTCCAAGATTTAATAGGTCCAAGAAATTCTCAAGACAAATCCTACTCTCACAAATAGTTTCTGTACTGGGGCAATGTTAGTGTATTACAGTGTTGCTGATGAGGTGTACCTGTTCTGCCTCAAAAATTTTCTCTTTAGAAAAATCACTCTCAAATTTTAAATGGCTGAAGAATCAGTATTCCTCTGATATTTTTTCAGAGACAATATAACAGCAACAGCAAAAGACTTGCTGCTGACCTTTTAAGTACAGCATCAGAATATCATACTTTTTATTCCCAACCCTGTCTTACGGTAAAGAAATAAGGTTCAGTTTATCACATTCTTGTGAATGACAAGAAAATAATTACATATTGATATGAAGGACCTGTAGCAGCTGGGAGGAGATAGAGAATACGAGTAAAAAATAGCATCCTAGTAACAGTATGATGATACATTTGTGAGTCCTATGCTTTGTTTTTCAGTAGAACTCTTGTCTGTGACATCTCTGGAAGTAGACGTTTTAATCTCAAGGGAGCTTTGATGTAACCTTCTAAAGTACACAGTTACTTCTTATGTTGTAATGTAGCTGTTCATATTAGCAAAATAAGGAGAGCATAGTTAGTTTGTATTTGGGACTTTAATGCATTTTACTTGCACGTAGATGAATAAATAGATGCTTTAAACCTCTTGATTAAGAGGAGTGTTTAAAACTCTTTATACTTACAGTAATTTCTGTGAGCCTCAGGTGACCTTCTGTAAGCAGACCTGACTTACAAACTGAACCTAAACATCAATTTAGATTAGGAAGGAAAGAAAAAACATAATGAGGACACCATTCACTTTAAAGTATATTGGCAGCTGTATGTAAATAAAACAAATCCTCCTGTACAGGGTATTTCCTTAGGAATACATCGGGAACAGCTCCACTTCCGAGTCAACAATAAACCAGTCCGAAAAAAGCATACTTGAAAAGAAAGGAAGTATGCAGCACGGTACATGACGCAAGCCTGGGTGTAAATGAGAAACTATTAATCACTAGTACAATATGCTATTACTGCTGCTGTAGTGACAGTCCAATGCATATTTGCAGTGAAATCCTAAACTTGCAGTGCCTCAGGTTTCATTACAAATTCAAAATGCAGAGGAAGGTTATGGCTAGACATTTCAGGTCTTCTATGTGTATGTTTTCTGAAATAATATTTCAGAAAGCCATGTTTACAAAACTCCCTATTTGCTAAGGCTGAAGACTTCAATATATGTCTGAGTTTGCTATTCTGAACTAGCCCTGCTGTAATAGGACAAAAAAATTTCAGTGATGCACCATTTTCAGGTGGTCATTTCAATCCAGCAAATTTCTCACTCTTCTAGCACCCTTTACTGCTCTCTTTAAAATGAAAATGAACACGTATTTTAATGGCAAAAATGACATATTTATTCACATTTCTCATAGGAAATATTTTCTGCTGTATAGCACAAGATTGATATAGGGAGGCCACCTTATGATTCCTGATGTGATTCTTTTCTGAAGGTAAGTTCACAATAGTGAAACTCAGGAGATTTATCACTGACTTGTGTATTGCTGTTCTCTGCAATGATCAAATGCCTGGAAGGCAAGTAATTTGGGACACCAGAATGTTGGATAAATATAATTTTATTACTAAAATTATACTGAATTAAAATTGCACTAAATTTTATTTATTTATCTATTTATTTTAAGTGTGTGACTCCCAAAATATTTACAAACTAAAAGCATTTCAATATTTTCCACAACAACTCCCTATATTACAATTTCTATGTACATATACAATCAGGTGATTTGTTTAATACAATATATTTCACACAATGGATGGTATTGTAAAATATGTCCAGATAAATCAGGGATTATCTTATTTTTATCAAAGCAAACAGTATGGTTAATAATTTATTTACATTAAAATTAATTCCTCATTTTCTCTACCCTTAACTAATCTGAATAATCTATCCACTGAAAATTTGTCATTGTGGTTTTCATACAATTACTCTTATAGTCATTTATGTGTTTTCCCTTAAGGCAGAGAAATCATGTATAGCTGTACTAAACATTTTTAATGGTTCTTGTAGTCTGAAGTTCTCATTAAGAAAGTGAAGTTGGAAAACTTTCCTTGCCATGGTCACCAATTCTTCCAGAGAAAAACTTGGGTAAAAAAATGCTCACAGACAGCTTCGTAGATTTCAAATGCAATTCTAGTATGTGACTAATCATATAGAGTCAAGAAAACACGTCTCAAAAATTCTGCTGAACTCCCATTCCTGATGATTTTGTGTTCTGCTAACTCATTACTGAAACCTTTATGCAATTTTTTTTGCTATGAAAATCATAGTTAACAACTTTTCTGTCTTCCCACTACATGTTTAGCAGCTAATGACTGTGAAGTATAAGGTGCCTATATTGCACTATATATCTAATAAGCAAACCATTAAGCAGATCAAGTCTCTTGTCAGATCTTTAATGACAAGAGAATCATAATATTATTGGTACTCGACCGTGCCACACCATATGCCCCAAAGGCTGGGAAACGTCTCATTTAATGCATAATGAATCATCATAAATTAAGATATGTCAATAAAAAGCTGGGAAGGATTTTTTGCCTTGGTATTTTTGCTCACTACAAGGATGCGAACTGTGCCACCAGATAATTAAAAATGTGTAAATTCATGTGAATGGATAGATCTACCACTAGTTAATCTCTAGAAGCTGTCACAGAGTCAAATAGTTGAGCACGAAAGCATACTTGAAAAAGCTTTACTACTGAATAAAAATGGCATAATAGATGTTACAATATTTAGTTACAACCTAAATTCTAATTTTTCTAAAGCATAAAACTCACCAGATAAGTGATGAATACTTCCAGGCACTCTTTATTATAATACTGAGTAATCTGCAGATGCATTTTTACACACAAGCCTGGAAGATAATTGTGCACCATTCATACCTACTGCCACAGAAAGACTGAATGGAATTTTAAGCATTTATGTATTTGATAATTAAATAACAGCACAGTTACTATGTGTCCTGGTTTGAAGGACAGGTGTCTGTTAAGGAAGGCATGAGCCTCCTTTGGAATGGGAAACTGTAAACCCTCTCCCTCCGAATTATTATAAATTTGAAATCAAGAGGCTCTCAGGTAAAGATATGGGAATAGGAATAACAGTTCTTTACTAATATCTAAAACAGGGATAACAAATAACAACAACTATAACGTTAACTAACAAACAGAACCAGAAACTCAGTGGCAGCCTGCTCGGCTCCAGGCACCTTTTCCCTTCGGTGCAGTTCCAGTCACAGCCTGCAGGGGCGCTCTGGGTGCGGTGATTCCCCGGTGGCTGCAGGGGGTGCTCTGGGTGTGATGATTCCCCGGTGGCTGCAGGGGGCGCTCCGGCGTGAGCTCAGGTAGCACACGGCAAATGGCAACTGCCCGAAGCACGGAGGGATGGAGAAGAGCCTTTGTTCCACAGACCCTCGGGAGGGGCAGCTGGTGTCGGTGCTACAGCAGGATCTCCGGACACAGGGAGCTGGGACGGTAAGGGGTCTCCACGTGCAGGGAAACACCCCGCTACAATGTAGCGGAGAAAACTCAGAGCAGGCTGGTGGCAGGCAGGTCGGCTCCCGATGGGCAGAGAGGAAAAAGACTCACAGCAGACAGACCGGCAGCTCCGCGCTGGCTTCTCAGGGGCTGTGGGTTCAGCAGACAGCAGCTCCGACCGTCCAGCTCCGAGGGTCCCGAGCAAGAGGCGTGACCTCCCCCCTGCCCTTGCTTTTCAGTCTCTCCAAATCTCGCGTTGTCAGGCCTGGCTTCCATGAGGGGTAATTCTACCCCACTCTGCCAAGGAGAAAGGATCTAGCCTTGTGCTTTGTTTCTCTTAAGTACCCAGTCATTTGTGTCTTAGCAACTCATGGGAGAAAAATTCTTGAGGAAAAGAACTAGATCCAACCTTCAACACTATGTCTTCTGGTTTAAACTATATCTAAATGTAGTTGAGGGAATTGTTGATAATTATGGATGTACATATACAACTTCAAAAAGAAGTATATAATTTTGATTCCTGCTTGCCTGTGTATTGTGATTCTACTGTCTCACCTGAAGGGTTGCATCACTTGTCTACAAGCAGAATGATTTCTGAACTACTGTTTCAGTCCCCATGCAACAAACTTATCATGGAAATCCTTGCTGAAAAGGTTTTACTCACAGCAATAAGACTACATACATGAGCAAGCAAAATTAGCCTGATTCTGAATTAAAATATTGTGTTATAAACATCAACCAAAGTAAATAAAATACCAATAAACAGGATACAACTGGTGCCAATATTTATTCCTAAACAGAAATATTTTTCACAGGCATCTGTGTGTTAATTACATCTACCCAAGTGATGCAAACAAACAAACGAAATGCAACAATTTCTGTTGGGCTGAAGAAATCAGTGAATTTATTGAAAAATATGCTACTGTACTTTCATCTAAAGATCTCAGTGTAGCCTGGAAGAATTAAACAAGTCTCATACTAGAACCTTGTGGTTGTTGTTTCCTCACAGTGTGAATTGAGCACTCAGCACTTAAGTCATAAGATTCAGTCAAGTCACTAATTTCTTTGCAATTTTGGAAATCTTTCTCAGAAAAGTCAAATGATGCATTATTATGAGTTAAGAATAAACCTGCATTGTACAGATTTCCATTAGAAACTGAAATCTGACAAATTCTGTCAGAAAGATTTCTTGATTTCCTCCAAGAAGTATAAAGTTAAAAAGAAAATACTTTTCAGACAGACTTTTATGAATCCAAGTCTCTTCAAGGAATACAAATGGAAGTCTTTACATGTGTTCAGTACTCTGCAGATCACAATAAAAATGTGAACTGCTGTAGATTTTTTGCTAATTGAGAGCTGAGAAAATTCAGCAAATTTGGGCAACTAAAGGGAAGCAGTGTCTTAGGTTACAAGGGTATGTATTCTATCACCATCTTCGTGGGATGTTGGGGGCTGGGCGTGGCAGTGTTCCTGATGGCTGCAGAATGGTGTGCTAATGGGCCAGTCGTTAGGGTCAGATGGGCATTTCACTCACCCCAAACATAGTGCAGATAGTGACTCATCATCCCATTGTGAGATGTCCGGCCCAAGGGGAGGAGCCAATGTATCCCGATCTGCATATAAACTCAGATCTGAAGCACCATAGGCAGCTTTTTCCACGGGATTCCCTGAGGAAGACCAGACCCTTCTACACCACCACTGGACCTTCAGAGGAGAACTACACCTTTCCACAGGATCACTGCTTCAACAGAAGCGCATCTATCACTCCCAGAGGACTGCAACCACCTTCTAAGTGGACTACTACCAACACCCTGACTGACAGGGTGTCAGGTTGTATTCTGACTCTGTCAGTGGTTTCTTTTTTTTTTTGTATTACTACATTTTTTCCTATTAAATTGTAGTTCTTACTTTGAGCCTCTCACTGATTTTTTTTTCAAACTACCACATTTTTTGGCGCCCAACGTGCGGCCAGGCCCTGAGGAAAGTCAGAATTACAATTTTGTGTTCTAGAAGCCACCTATTCACCATGATACTCAACATACTTACATGTGTCCTGTACCTTGCTCTGTATATATTTCCGCAGACAGGGAATTACCTGCCTGTGGTAATGCTCCTGTGTAGGCCAGGGTATCGTATAAAAATTGCTTTATTAGTTTACTATGACTATTGCATGATAACCTCCGAGGCAATGAACACCATTTGGAATATATACTCCATTTTGTTTGCTTGTCCTAGTGTGGGCTGTTACATCTGGGGCCTCCTCAACAATCACACCCAGCCCCTAGGGGAAAGAGTAGAGAGTGGTTTCTTTCAGCCTTTCAGACCTGACACAACAGTTTTTGAAAATATTGAGTTCCCTTTGGATGTCAAAGATGATATAATCTTGCTGTCAGTTCTGTTTTCTTTTCTCTCTATGACCTGCACTGTGTACACCATGCTTAGAGTCAGAACAATGCTCGATGCTGCACAGTATCCTCAGGATGAGGACAAGAAAAGCAGCAGAACAACAGGCACCGTATCTAAACAAACTGTCATAGAGGAAAAAGAGACTGAAAGAAACAACAGAGTCTCCACACAAGCCATCACCAAGCCAGAACAGCCTAAGCCAGTAGCAGTTGCCCCCCTTCAGAAAAAGAAAACCAGGAGCAAATCAGCCCGCACAGTGACCGATGAGGAGGAGGCTGGACCTTCGCACCAAGCAGAAGAGACGGAGCCAGAGATCATCACTTGCTCTTTATCCCTGGGTGAGTTGCGTGACCTACGGAGGGAGTTCACCCGCTAGACAAATGAATCCATCCTGACCTGGCTGCTTCGCATCTGGGACGCTGCAGCCAATGACACCATGCTAGATGGAAGTGAGGCCAGGCAACTTGGATCCCTGACCCAAGATGTGGTCATTGACCAGGGGATCGGGAAAACCCAAGAAACTCTCAGCCTCTGGCAGCGACTGCTGGCAAGTGTAAGGGACAGATACCTTTGTAAAGAAGACCTCCAGGTGCACCAAGGAAAATGGAGCACAATGGAACAAGGTATCCGATGCCTGAGAGAATTGGCCGTGCTGGAGATCATTTTCTCAGAAGATGAGAGATTCCCTAAGAACCCAGATGATGTCCAATGCACGTCACAGATGTGGCTGAGATTCGCACGGCTTGGACCAGAGATATACTCCCGTTACCTAGCAACACTGCAATGGAGGGAAGGAGCAGACAAGGTGGGAGTACTGGTCAACAAACTGAGAATTTATGAGGACACTGTCACTGCCCCATTTCGCACCCATGTCTCATCTGTGGAAACACAGCTGGCTGAGCACGTCCGGAGCTTGGAAGAGAAACTCAGAAAGGAGCTGAAGCAAGAAATTCACCACATCTCACCAGAACCAACAAGGGTCTCTGCTATTAAGAGCCAACATTCTCCAGCCAGAGAGAGAAGATACACTCCACGAGGTAACCTCTGGTTTTTCCTTCAGGAGCATGGAGAAGACATGAGAAAGTGGGACAGAAAACCCACCTCTTCCTTAGCAGCCCGAGTACATGAACTGAAAAGAGGAACAGCTATCACAAGGAGCCCACCTAGAGTCAACGCTGCTCTGGTCTCTTGTGGACAGAACTCAGAACAGTATAGGAATGACGATATGACCGATCATCTTGAAGGGACCTCAAGAACATATTTACAGGAAGAGAGCAACGTGTACCACGATCAGGAATAGAGGGGCCCTGCCTCTAGCCAGGTAGAGGAAAGAGACAACCGGATCTATTGGACTGTGTGGATCCGATGGCCTGGCACATCTGACCCACAAAGATACACGGCTTTTGTTGACACCGGCACTCAATGTACCCTGATGCCATCAAGGTACGTGGGAACAGAATCTATTTCTATTTCTGGGGTGACAGGAGGATCCCAGCAGCTGACTGTATTGGAAGCTGAAGTGAGTTTAACTGGGAATGAGTGGTAGAAACACCCCATCGTGACCGGCCCAGAGGACCCATGCATCCTGGGCATAGACTATCTTAGAAATGGGTATTTCAAAGACCCAAAAGGACATCGTTGGGCTTTCGGGATAGCCGCAGTAGAAACAGAAGACATCCAACAGCTAAATACCTTGCCTGGTCTCTCAGATGACCCCTCTGCTGTGGGGCTGCTGGAAGTTGAAGAACAGCAGGTACCAATCGCCACAGCGACAGTGCACCGTCGGCAGTACCGCACAGACAGAGACTCTGTGGTTCCCATCCACGAGATGATTCGTAAACTGGAGAGCCAAGGGGTGGTCAGCAAAGCTCATTCACCCTTTAACAGCCCTATATGGCCAGTGCGTAAGTCCAGTGGAGAATGGAGACTGACAGTGGATTATCATGGCCTGAATGAGGTCACACCACCACTGAGTGCTGCTGTGCCAGACATGTTGGAACTTCAGTATGAACTGGAATCCAAGGCAGCAAAGTGGTACGCGACCATCGATATTGCCAATGCCTTTTTCTCCATTCCTCTGGCAGCAGAGTGCAGGCCTCAGTTTGCTTTCACCTGGAGAGGAATGCAGTACACCTGGAACAGACTCCCCCAGGGGTGGAAGCACAGCCCCACCATCTGCCATGGACTGATCCAGGCTGCACTGCAAAAGGGTGAGGCTCCAGAACATTTGCAGTACATCGACGACATTATCGTATGGGGGAACACAGCAGAAGAAGTCTTTGAGAAAGGAAAGAAGATCATCCAGATTCTCCTAAGAGCTGGTTTTCCCATCAAGTGCAGTAAGGTTAAGGGACCTGCTCAAGAAATCCAGTTCTTAGGAGTCAAGTGGCAAGATGGACGTCGCCAGATCCCAACAGAAGTAGTCAACAAGATCACTGCTATGTCCCCACCTACGAACAAGAAGGAAACCCAGGCTTTTCTAGGAGCTGTCGGGTTTTGGAGAATGCATATCCCGGAATACAGCACAATTGTAAGCCCTCTTTACCTCGTGACACGAAAAAGAAATGATTTCCAGTGGGGTCCTGAGCAACAACAAGCATTCGAACAAATTAAGCAGGAGATTGCCCATGCAGTAGCCCTTGGGCCAGTCAGAACAGGACAGGATGTGAAAAATGTGCTCTACACTGCGGCCGGGGAGAATGGTCCATCCTGGAGCCTGTGGCAGAAGGGACCTGAAGAGGCTCGAGGACGACCACTTGGGTTCTGGAGTCGGGGATACAAAGGATCTGAGGCCAGCTATACCCCAACCGAGAAAGAGATTCTTGCGGCTTATGAAGGAGTTCGAGCTGCCTCGGAAGTAATTGGCACCGAAGCACAGCTGCTTCTGGCACCCCGACTACCAGTGCTGGGTTGGATGTTCAAGGGAAGGGTTCCTTCCACACATCATGCCACCGACGCCACGTGGAGCAAGTGGATTGCGCTGATCACACAGCGAGCCCGGATAGGAAACCCTAATCGCCCTGGGATTCTAGAAATTATAACAAACTGGCTTGAAGGTGAGACTTTTGGATTATCTTCTGAAGAAGAGGAGGGGCAAGTGACATGTGCTGAGGAAGCCCCACCATATAACGAGCTACCGGAGAGTGAAAGACGATATGCCCTCTTCACTGATGGTTCCTGCCGAATTGTAGGTGCTAACCGGAAGTGGAAAGCTGCTGTATGGAGCCCCACACAATGAGTTGCACAAGCTACTGAGGGAGAAGGTGGATCAAGTCAGGTCGCAGAGCTTAAAGCCGTCCAGCTGGCTTTGGATATTGCTGAGCGAGAGAAGTGGCCTCGGCTCTATCTCTACACTGACTCCTGGATGGTAGCTAACGCTTTGTGGGGTTGGTTGAATCGCTGGAGAAAGGCCAACTGGCAGCGCAGAGGGAAACCCATCTGGGCCGCTGCGATTTGGCAGGACATCGCTACCCGTGTAGAGAGGCTGACTGTGAAGGTTCAACACATGGATGCACACGTACCCAAGAGTCGGGCCAATGAAGAGCATCGTAACAACAAGCAAGTGGACCGAGCTGCCAGACTGAGAGTATCACAGGTGGATCTGGACTGGCAGCACAAGGGAGAATTATTTCTAGCTCGTTGGGCCCATGATGCCTCTGGTCATCAGGGACGAGATGCAATGTACCGATGGGCTCGTGACCGAGGGGTGGACTTGACCATGGACAGCATCTCACAGGTCATCCATGGCTGCGAGACCTGTGCTATGATCAAGCAGGCCAAGCGGGTGAAGCCTCTGTGGTACGGTGGACGATGGTCGAAGTATAGGTATGGGGAAGCCTGGCAAATTGACTACATCACCCTTCCCCAAAACCGCCAAGGCAAGCGCTACGTGCTGACCATGGTGGAAGCAACCACTGGATGGTTGGAGACCTACGCTGTGCCTCATGCTACTGCCCGAAACACCATCTTAGGCCTGGAAAAGCAAGTCTTGTGGAGACATGGCACCCCTGAGAGAATTGAGTCGGACAATGGGACCCATTTCAAGAATGGCCTTATAAACAGCTGGGCCAGAGAACATGGCATCGAGTGGATATATCATATCCCTTATCATGCACCAGCTGCCGGGAAAGTTGAACGGTGCAACGGACTACTTAAGACCACCCTGAAGGCACTTGGCAGGGGGACCTTCAAAAATTGGGAAGTGAACTTAGCAAAGGCCACCTGGATGGTCAACACACGAGGCTCCATCAATCGAGGTGGTCCTGCCCAGTCTGAACCCTTGCACACAGTGGATGGAGATAGAGTCCCTGTGGTACACATGAGAGGTATTTTAGGAAAGACTGTTTGGATTAGTCCCACCGCAGACAAAGGCAAACCTAACCGCAGGGTTGTTTTTGCTCAAGGACCTGGTTACACTTGGTGGGTAATGCAGAAAGATGGGGAAACCCATTGTGTACCACAAGGAAACTTAATTTTAAGTGAGAACTGTGTGTAAAGTTTCATTATATATGTATAAAGGGGGGTACTGGTTTGGGTATCACATAGATGGTGATAGAATAAGGGGTGGATAATGTCTTAGGTTACAATGGTATGTATTCTATCACCATCTTCGTGGGATGTTGGGGGCTGGGCGTGGCAGTGTTCCTGATGGCTGCAGAATGGTGTGCTAATGGGCCAGTCGTTAGGGCCAGATGGGCATTTCACTCACCCCAAACATAGTGCAGATAGTGACTCATCATCCCATTGTGAGATGTCCGGCCCAAGGGGAGGAGCCAATGTATCCCGATCTGCATATAAACTCAGATCTGAAGCACCATAGGCAGCTTTTTCCACGGGATTCCCTGAGGAAGACCAGACCCTTCTACACCACCACTGGACCTTCAGAGGAGAACTACACCTTTCACAGGATCATTGCTTCAACAGAAGCGCATCTATCACTCCCAGAGGACTGCAACCACCTTCTAAGTGGACTACTACCAACACCCTGACTGACAGGGTGTCAGGTTGTATTCTGACTCTGTCAGTGGTTTCTTTTTTTTTTTGTATTACTACATTTTTTCCTATTAAATTGTAGTTCTGACTTTGAGCCTCTCACTGATTTGTTTTTCAAACTACCACAAGCAGTTAGGTACCAGATTCTTCAAAAAACTTCATCTGTACTGTGGTATATGACTATTACACAAAAAGCAAATTGGTACTGAGAAATACTGTAATATGTTCTCTATCCTCTAAATAAGTCAATGTAGGCAATTGAATGCTAATGTGCAATTTTAAATTTCTTTTTATTTTTGGTGTTGAATTCATAAAGTAGTCTCCCTCCCCAACTCTACCTGTCTTCACTTGACAAGTAAAGCAAGTAGCCAGTTTTTCCATGCCATCAAGGACTGAAATGTTTTTTTTGTATCAATACAGATTTTCCCGGGTAAAGAGGCTATTAACCAAATCTAGGAGTTACAGATATCGTCACTCATAAACTCCTTCTAACTTTATTTGCCAGTTGCAACAGGAAGAAAGGACAGCCAGATCCTGCTGTGTGGCCTTTGCTAAGCTCTTTTGTTCCACTTCTGGAATAATAACTTTTAGGAGAATCAGTAGGGAACCAGTTTCAACATTGTGTGTGATGCCTTTGAAGCCTATTTTCTGCTCTGTATCACATTAGTGAGCCAAACATTTACATTCCTTCTTGACTTACACTTCATGATACTGAGTGCATGCATCTATGCCTGTTTATGAATCTATATCGGCCACTAGATTTGGAACTTGTCTTTGTTATTGTATCGTAAAACTGTAGCTCATTACAACTACTTTTGCAGTAAACTCTATGCCAGTGTGAAGAAAGATGGTATTTGTGGCACTCCTTACTTTCCTATATACACTAAATACCATTTCTTGGTATAAACATCGGATTTCCTTACAGTCTGGGTTATGGCAGAAAATTCTTTACAAACAACAGTGATGTTTGTAGAGACTGGAGACTGCAATTCATATACAAATGAATTCTGGAATGAAACAGAATGGAGAAAGAAGAGAAGCAGGGAAGTCTACCTTATATTCTAGCCCAGGAATCCTGTATTGATGTGGCAGTCTGCAAAGAAAAGAAAAGAAAAAAACCAAAGAACGTGGACACAATCATATGGGGTTCATTTTACACACAGCATATATGCCAGATGTATATCTCATGCAAACATACAGATAAATAAAACAAACATGACAATCTGCTTTTCTTTACCGGCTTAATATGATCTTCTTACTAATATCAGCTGCAAGTTACAGTTTGAGTGGGTGTCAAGGAGGAAACCCTAAAGGAACATGAACAGCATTTTGTGAATTCTACTTATGGTACCACATAAGATGTCACAATGATTAAAACAGAAAAAATATTCCCTTTCACGTTCTTTTTTTTTTTTTTTTTTTTTCAGAGTCCTTTCCTTAGAATTAAAGAAGTTGTGTATCACTTTTGTTTTAAAAAAACCTAAACAACAAAAAACAGGGAGGCTCAAAAAATAGTTCTGCTTCTTTCCCCAGGTGCAATCACACAGTCTAACAGAAGATAATACCTCTCCCTAAAAAGATTGACTTTATCATGTCCTGAGACTATAACAGCCAATTACATAAACATTATTCTAAAAGATAAACTACAGCAGAGGCAGAGTTTGAAACTGTGGAACTCATAACTCAAGTGAAAAGACACAGTCCAGGCAACTACTGTCTGGAAGGCAGTTTGTGACACAGAAAAAAATAAGAGTCCTCTCTTATCAAAGTAGATTTTGATACTGCAGTTCTCATTAACTACAAATGCTAGTTAATATAAATGAAAATGTTAGAACTTCAAATTTCTATTACAAATGTTACATTTCTCTTATCACTTTATAGAAATTACTGCAGCTTTATGATGAAACAGGCCTTGCGTTCTATCAAGTAGTTAACAAAAATGGAATGCTAATTGAATCATGTGAATTTCACTGCGCATCAAAATAGCAAATTGTGATCATACAAATACCAGCCTATGTCCACAACCTTTTGTGCCAATAGTTGGTTTACACTGCGGTTAAGTCAGCCATGGCTCTGGCTTTTCCCAGCAGCAAGCAGACACTCAGATACCAGGAAACTGTTTTGAGTCCTTCTATTCTCACCAGCAGACTGGTTCTGTACCTCTTTAACTTACACCCCAGCTCCAAATCGCCCAGGCTAAACCACCAGTACTCGGTTCCCTAGAATAACAAAATATTTTGGACAAGAAGAATGTTGTGACCTTGAACACAGAGAAATAAAATCAAGATGTAGGCATGGCACTTAAGGACAAGGATAAGTGGTGAATTTGGCAGTATTAGCTTAATGTTTGTACTTGATGATCTTAGGATCCCAACCTGAATGATTCTATAATACTATGATTCTAAGAAGAAAGAAAACAGCATGCAATTTTTTGATCCCATTGTTACCAAAAATTCAGTAAAATAAAAAACTCCTTAATACCAAGAAGAAGGCATTAAGAAGCTGGCATTCTTTTTTCAGCCAGATGCACTGGGAGATAGCTTCTCCCAAAGCCCTGCATGCTGAGTACAGGGAAGTTTCTGTTTACGTACTGTGTTCTACACACATATTCATTGATTGTCCCAGACTAAACATACATATGATAATAATTTCTCCAAAATCATTAACCATAATTCCCCTCCCTTTTATGCATGTGTTCTTCTGTTCTGGGAGTCTCTCTGGTGGTCCATGGTGGTCAGGGACTCCAGTGTTCCAGTCAACCTTGCTGAGATGGCAGGGCACTGGGGCTCGTGAACTTCCAGCCATGGGCATTGTGCAGTTCCATATGCCAGTGGTTTTGATAGAAAAAGCATTGTGTTAGTTCATCAGGTATAGACAAATCTGGTAACACCATCATATAATTTTCACTCACATAGTGCTTTATGAGTGGAGATTGCATATACCAGCAGCACCACTTTAAAAATAGTGCCAGTATGAAAAAAAAACATGCTCTGAATTTTTTACATATAATTTAAAGGTATTTTGCACAAGCACAATAGTTTGGGGGGGAGGGGATCTTATAATAAATTTGAATCACCGTAACTATTTATAAACACATTCAGTTAATTTGTAAGGAAAACAGATGTACTCACATAGCAACTGGAAAATTAAGTCTCAAATGAAACTGCATTGTTCTGAATGTTCATTGGTAAGATCTCAGTTCAGGTAAAGTTTCTGATTTCTCTGTGATGATTTATTGAGGTGTAAAATTACCAGAGTTATTAACCAACACGTTTAAATTTGGTTTGTAAAATCACAAGCAAAATCTAGACTTCAGCAAGTTTTAAGTAGGTTATGTCCATCTTGTGTACAATTCAAAAATATGTGCTTCTTTGGTCTTTTTAGTTCAATTTTTACTTTTACTGAAAAACAGTAATTAAGCATTTATATGAAATGAATTTTACAGGCCAATATTTAATTTGGTAATTTTCATCATTCTTTTCTATACCTTTAAACCTGGTTATTAACAGTTTTCTATATTGACCCACAAGTCTGAAAGTAATGATACAGCCTTAGATGGTGGAGTATTTGTGCAAACTCTTCATATTACAGTTATCTGAAATCTCACCATGAGCTCTAATAAAACTCAACAGACTTCTGTGTTGGGATGTGAAAAGATAGGGTCTCAATGCCTTCTCAGACAATGAAGTTGACAGAAGCTACCCAGTAACTTAGACCCAGTTAAGACTGTTGCTTTTCATGACATGTGAGAGGGTTGAGGATGACCTTTAGATTTCACATTGTAAAAAATTAAAAAAAAATTCCTTACCCAACTGCTCATGCAACACATTTAATTTTTTTCATCACAAATAAGAGTATTTTTGTTACAGTTGGTTCCTGCATGCCAATATGTGAAGCTGGATAAGGAAACTTCTCTTTACATGCCTCCCTGGCACCTGAATTACTTCCAAATTTTTAGCTGGTTAGAGTCCACAAAATGTTCCTCACAACTTTACTGCGCATTCAGCCCTCATGTACATTTGAATGAAGCAACCAATTAATCAGTACAGATTTGCTTTCTGAGGAGTTTCTACTTTATTTTGTTAAAGTGATTGGCTCCTGTCACATTCCACTGTGGGGAACTGCAAGGATCTCTTTTAAAAATAGATGGTCTGGAACAAAATTAAATCAATCAAGACAACCTTGTATCTGAGAACCATTTACTGATAATGAAATCACAACAAAAGGAGTTGCCCTACTACAGAGGGCTAGAAAAGACAGAAAGGAGGAAGGAAAATGGAAAAGGAATGGGGGGGAGAGAGAGAGAGACAGGAGACAGAGAAAAAGCGGGTGTTACCACCAGGGGATTAAGGAGTGCTGTTGACATACACGCAGCGGGGGATGTGTACACGCTGCCTGCCAGAGGGAGCCTGCACAGCTCTCAGAGAGGCGCGACTCCACAGGCACAGCTACCGCGGCGACACGTGGTGAGTGAGGGGGAGCTTGGGCAGGAGGTCCAGAACCTTGGACAGGGTGGCAGCGGGGATCGCGGAGGCGGGCTGGATCGGAGGCAGGCAGGATTGGACGCAGGTGGCTCAGGCAGGGACACAGGGACGAAGCGGCAGGATGGCAGTCAGGGACACAGGGAGGCAGGACAGACGCGAGGGCGAGCAAGAGCCAGTGAGGGCAGAAGAGCCAAAAGGCAGGCTGGACCTAGGGCAAAAAGCGTAAAACAGTCTTAATCACCCATTTCTCCCTGAGCCTCTCTGTGTCTCTGTTGGTATAATGCTGCATCAGCTTACTTGAATTTGTGGCTTACAAAATCTCTCATTTTTTCATTCAAATGTCTCCTAGCACTCCCTTCTTAAACTAATGTGCAAGATGACTCAAAGATAAACACCCCAATGATCTAAAATGAAGTAATTGTTGTCTATAAATATCAAAATCAAGCCACTGCATAAGCATATTGCTGCAGGCTTTGTTCTTTTCATGCTCAACATCTCTGAACAATTTATTATCCTCACTTATTGAGTCATATCTAAACTAAGAAGGTAAGCTTCTTGAGATATGGGTAATATCATACAATCATAATATTACCTGGGTTGGAGGGGACCTTAAAGATCATTTAGTTCCAAGTCCCCTGCCATGGGCAAGGACATCTTTCACTAGGACAGGTTGCTCAGAGATCTTGTTCCATAAAGGCACTACAACAGTTTTAAGAAGCGCTGATAATTTCATTATTGCAAAAATGCCTTGAAACAGTGAAGGATAACCAGCTCTAGTAATTATCTTTCTAATTAAGTTTTGAATTAAATTTGAAATTCAAGAATTTCCTGATTCTTAAACCTAAATTCTGTGAGCCTTTCAAATAAACAATCCCACTTTCCATGTGTTAACTAAAGTTTCAAGCTTAGTCTGTCCATATTATTGTCCTCATCCCCTCTGAAATAATGTCTTCCAGTTTTTTGTCTTATATACTGATGCCTGAGGGATTTTTTCTGCTTTTTCTCCTGAATATGTCGTACCCTGTTCCCTATATTCACAAGTATTAGCATGCATACTTGTGATGCTTTAGGTGATAGTTTAGCCTGGTTTCATGGTGTTTAGGAGGCCAGTAGACTAAACACCCCTGAAGCCACGTAGAGCTAGAGACCAAACATCCTGTTTTTGTGAGCCCTCAAGGTCTCCTAGTAGGATAGATTTTGTAAACTAGAAGTTAGCCCACCCAGGCCCCTTATTGGGCCCTCCTGGTAGATATGCTAATGTGTAGAGTCTTTAATTGTATACTGAATTAAGGGGAAAGGGCTTTTGCGGCGTGTTCTACCTGGACGGCAGAAGCCATCGAATGGGATCCTATTAAAATACCGAGGTAAACAACCCCCAACCCTTTCACTGTGTCTGAGCCTTTATTTCCTAAGACCAGAAAAAAAGGCATCAATACATAGAAGATAATGCTTCATTTGTTGTTAAAAAAAAAATCTATCAGTATAGGAAGCTGTTAGGACTGAAAGACACTGAATATATGTGATTCTGACTGCAGCTATTACAGGCCAAGAATCTTCACTGTACCAAACAAACCACAATACTGTCAGGTTTTTAGTCCAATGACCCTTTGAAGAGTACAATCAAATGAAAAAAATACCAATTTTCAGACTTGTTTTCAAGCCTGAGTAAGATTTCAAATACTCCAGCTTTCCTAATCACCACTTTAAAATTAATACATATATTAATAAACACATAAATAAGTGAAGATAGAGTTTATGGAGGTAACTTTAACATGGAATAATCTAAAATCACAGCAATCACTTCACTGTGAAACATTCTGCTGTGTTAGGAACACATTTTTGAACTGCATTACCTATAGCACATTAATTACTCTGATCTAGTTAAGAGTAGGAGTTACCAGAATGTTATCAGTACATCTAATGTAATGAAGTACAGTAGGGTGTACTGGAACTAATGAGCATAACTCACATTATAGGATATCACTAGAACAGGTTTATTTTGAATACTTTAATGTTTTTGCAAAGATTTCCTCATGCAGCATTGGTTTTGTACTTGAGCCCAAAAATTTCACCAATCAGTTAAGGAATCTTTTTGTTTCTGACAGATTTGAAATCTGCTTCTTAAATGTATATTTCTTTTTACTGTTCCAATTGGAATTTACCTGTTGTCTGTTAAAAGAATTGCCCTTAAGAGATGACCTCACAGTTTTCTGAATAAGTGAATAAGAAGCCCAGTTTATATAGGAACGGTGACTCAGCCTTTAAATATAGCAGTGTGAATGGTTGGTTATCTCTGTAATTACCAGTCAACCACAGTCTTTCCTTATTGAATTTTTCCTCCACTGGCATATACTTAAGGCTAACCCTTACCGTTTATTCTACAATATATGATTACAATTAAGCCAATATAAGTTAAATTATATAGTTGTGTCTGAATACATTCAGAAAGTTCATAGGACTTGGTACATAATCAAACCGGCCTATCCCCAAAACCTTTGTAGTCACTTCATATTTCCTCATTGCCAGAACAATATCATAACATAAAAATACATTCACTTTCATCAAAGTACGAATTCATCAAAATAAAAAGGCAAATATGTAGCTCACCTAAACAAAAGTCTACTGAATCTTAGGCCAATTCCAAAATATTCTTCTTTCTGTTTAAGAAATTTCAGAAGTCTATTATCTAAAAGAATTGCATCAAAATCAGTTAATAACATAAACAACATGAAACAAACATCCCCACACCTCACATTTAAGGTTTAAATACTTAACTTCTGAAAATTTATTAAATAAAATTTTTTTGACAAGTACTACCTAATATTTACCGGCAGTTAAAGGCAGCAACATCTATTATGATTGCTCCCAAATTTCTGTCTTTAATAACTTGGTTTTGAGTTATTTGTAACTATGCCAAATATTTGTCACCTGAATTGAAATTTCCCTGCCTTGGGACAAACATTTCAACTAGATTGACTCAGTCATTTAAAAGAACAAAGACTTACATGGTTTAACTTGTTCTTGGTTGTGCATGTGGAGAAAGATTACTTGTATGATCACACATGATTTACCACTAAGAACTCCTTCAGGGTACAAGGACTGCCAGTACTTCTAAGGAGACATCATGTTTTAAGCCCATCTGGAAGTTAAGCCCCACCCAGCTGTTCCCCAATCCTCTGTGATAAAAGAGAGAGACAAAAGGCAGAGATTATGGGTTGAGATAACAATATACTGGAAACAGCAATGAGACAAGAAAATGAACAGTAACAACAACAATACTAATAACAACAGTGTATAAAAGAGGGTGATTATATGCAAAATGCTCACCAAATCTGACAAGACGTGACTACAGCTGGCATCACCCCATTGCTCCTTCCACCATGGTTTTTTTCCCCAAGCCTGAAACAAAGAAAAAATATGGCAGACAAATGCCCCAGTCAGGATCATCACCACTCCACCACTCCGCTTGTTCTCTGCTCACATGGAAAAGGAAAAAATGGTTACAGAACTTCGCCATGGCACCTTCTTCCTTCCACCGAAAGCCATGCTTCCTTCTTCTCAGAAGCAAGACGCCCTTACTTCTGTCCCCCAGCAATAACATGAGTGGTATAGAATAAAAACCTAGACATGCCCACAGGCTCCAGAGTCCACCCCCTCTCAATTACTGAAAAAAAGTTAACCCTGTCCTTGGCTGAAACTAGGACACTATCTATCCCTTAATCTATGCCATTTATGCCATGCCCAGATCCTACACTTTCTAAATATATACATATGACCTAGATGTCTCCCAGAGCAGAAGGGCTGGTGTGCTGTTGGGTGGTTGCAAGTTGCATCAGGAGGTCACACCTGGTGTTTCTGGAGCCATCCATCCTCACTGTCCATGGCAGTTATGGCATACAGAGGCAGTGTCATTCAGCATCCAATATTATACAATTTAACGTTACAGACTGCTCCCACCCAAATATCAAATCCTCTTGAGGTACACATTGTGCTTCCCTGTCCCTCTGCTTTATTCACCAAGTGCACACAGGCCCTTGAGCATAAAAAAAAATCCCACAAATGGGTTTGCCTTTGCTTGAGAGAGGACTAAACCAAACTGTCTTCCCTAGCACATTCCTCATATGCACTATAGGGACTTTATCCCCTTCTATGGCATGTGGAGATCTTGACTGAATAGGGCCAGCTTGATTGATACAACCTCTAGTGTTAACTAATCTGGTGGCCTTTGTGAAATGTTGACTTCAATATTTGAAGGTCCCACCACCCATTGCTTTCAATCTAGTCTTACACAGTCCATTGTACCATTCAATTGTCCCAGAGTCTGGTGCGTGAGAGGGAGTATGAGGCACACACTAAATACTGTGTTCTCTGGCTCAGGTGTCTATGAGGCTGTTTTTGAAATTAGTCCCGTTGTTCAACCCACTTCTTTCTGGGGTGGCATCTCTCCACAGGACTTGCTTTTCAAGGCCCAAGATGGTGCTCCTGGCAGTGGTGTGAGACACAGGGTACATCTCCAGCCATCCAGTGATTGGTTCCACCATTGTAAGAACATAGTGCTTTGCCTCGATGGGTTTGCACAATCAATCTGCCAGACCTTCCCATGTTTATATTTCCACCATTGTCCCCCATACCGCTGGGGCTTTATCCTCTTGGCCTGCTTGATTGCAGAACATTTCACAGTTATGGATAACCTGAGAAACGGAGGCCATGGTTAAATCCACCCCTTGACCAAGAGTCCATCTGTATGTTGCATCTCTTCCCTGATGATCTGAGGTGTTATGGGCCCATCAAGTCAGAAATAATTCAGCCTTATGTTGCCAGTCCAGATTCACCTGAGACACTTTAATCTTGGCAGCTTGATCCACCTGTTGTTGCAACGTTCTTCGGTAGCCTGACTTCAGTACGTGTGCATCTACATGAGGTACTTTTACAGCCAGCTTCTCTATCCAAGTGGCAATGTCTTGCCACAATTCAACAGCCAGGATGGGTTTACGTCTGCACTACTAATTAGTCTTTCTCCAGCGGTACAAAGACCCCCAAAGAGCACTTGCCACCATTCATGAAAGAGTGTACAAGTAGAACACTGGCCATTTCTCTCATTCAGCGATACCTAAAGTCAGCTGGATGCCTTTCAGCTCTGTGACCTGACTTGATCCACCTTGTCTCTCAATAGTTTCTGCGACTAGTCACACAGGACTTCATAAAGCAGCTTTCTGTTTTCAGTGTATCCTTACAATATGGCAGGAACCATTAAGAAGAGAGAGTAAAGCTTTTCATTTTCAGGTAGCTGATTATGTGGTGGGGCCTCTTCAGCATGTGCCTCCCACCCCTCTTCCTCTTCTGGGGATAATCTGAAATTTTCACCTTCAGACCAATTTGTGATGACTTCCAAGATCCCTGGGCAATTGCAGTTTCCTGTTCAAGATCACTGTGTGATCAGCATGATCCACATATTTCACATAGCATCAGTGGCATGATGTGTGGAAGGGTCCTTCCCTTTGAACATCAAACCCAGCACTGGCAGTCTGAATGCCAGAAGAAATTGTGCTTCAGTGCCAATCACTACTGAAGCAGCCCAAACCTCTTCATAAGCTGCCAGTATCTCTTTTTCATTTAGGGTGTAACAGGTTTCAGATCCTTTATATCCCTGACACCAGAGCCCCAGGAATTGTCCTTGAGTGTCCCTGGGTACTTTTTGCCAGAGACTCCAGGAAGGACCATTTTTCCTGGCTGCAGTGTAGAGCACACTTGTAAAGTTATAAAATCCTCGATCCAAGTCCCTTTGCGGCTGGACGCCTCTGCCTCCTGTGTGTCCTCGAAGCCCCTAACCCTCAGGTGGGACGACGAGGGAACTGCAGGGATTCCACAGGGGCTAGAGGTGCTGGAGGGTTGGGGTTATTCCCTTGGATCACAGAAGTACAGCGGAGAAATAGGAGCGACTCTTAGCTCGGCAACAGAGAGGGTTTTATTCTGCTCTGGATCCGGGGGCTAAGAGCCCCGAACTGGGGTCGTGCATGAACTTAAATACAACATAGTTAAACCAATCAGGGATCAAGAGTGGGGAGGAGTTAGGGTGGGACTAGGGATTTACAACCACTGGGAAGGGAGAAGGGGAGGAGATAGGGGTGGATAACAAATCAACAACTGAGGAACAGAGAACTTTCCAGAACTGGGTGTAAACCTGAAACAAGAGTGACAAACAATAGAACTAATAACTACTAAGTGGGAGTGACAACTTGGATAGACTAAACCATTGTGGTTTCTAGGCTTGGGGGAACTCCTCAGCAGGTGAACTAATCCACCAGGAACGATCTATAGGTTTTAGGGGCTTCATCTCTAGAGAGACAACCCCAACATCTCCCCCTTTTCTTTTTCTTAAGAACGCCTTTTGAACTAAAGAAACAACGACATTTTTTAAACAAGCAAACATACAGAGAACATTAACTATAACTATCAAAATCCACAACAAAGACTTAACTAGACCCACGCCCCATTTAGAGATGCCCATATTGTCCAAGATGTTTTGTAACCAGTCCTTGCCCTCAGTCTTCAGCTGTGATAATTGTTCTTTCATTTCCCTGAGGGTGGCATGGATGCTTTTGGAGTTTGATGACAGGTTCATGCAGCAGAGCCCTTCGAACTCCTCGCACCCATGCCCATGGGCGAGGAGTAAAAAGTCGATTGCTGCCTGATTTTGTAGGGTGGCGTGCCTGGGGGTATCCTCGTCCTCTAACAGTTGGGACAACGCACGGGACGTGAGGTTGGCTTGTTTGCCAAGCCAACACTCGAGATGTGATAACTCCCCCAACGACTTCTCTGCCGCCACCCAGGGCACGAAGATGGATGCGGCCACCCTCTCAGAAAAACTCCAATCCACAACTTGAGAGTCGCAATTTGGGTCCCAATTCACCAGCTCGCGTTTTTGCCAGATCCGATCGTATTCTTTGCGCCAATTCAGAATTTGGGTTTTGTTGGGGGTCAAGAGGGATAACTTGCCTAACGTGCATGGCCCACCTCGAAGACGGGATGGTATCCCAGCCCAAACCCGGTTGCCACAGATGAGAAAAACTCCACTAGGGAGTGCTCTTGGGAAATCACTGGACTTGGACAAGGTATGTGAAGTGTAATTACACCAATACGCGGAATTGTATGCTGAATCGGTGGGGTCGACATTCTTAAAGAGAAATGTCTTTTGAATGGGGTTATTATGCCAATCAGCTGATTTAATTTTGTATCCAAAGTTGACACAATAAGATGCTTTGGAGGACCCCAGCAGATCCAGTTCCTGGGGCTCCTCTGGTGTGAGCAGCAAAATCCCTGTCCATTAATCCCAAGTATCCACTGGGTTAGGCCTTTTACCTGCAAATGGGTAGTCATTCATTTGCAGGGGGATACCCACCAGGCATTTCGACATGGGGTCTGCTGCCGCATCCATGCCAAGGCATAGACTGTCTTGCTGGAGTGACTTTGCAAGGGTTATCCAAAAATTTTCTTTGGGCTGCTGGACGAGCCACTGGGTTGTCTCCGGCAAGTTGGTCAGCATCAAGAACAAGAAGAACACGATGTTTGGGGGCATCATCTCGACTGTGGTGATATTCAGTGGGTTTGCGGGGTCTAATCTGAGGATAGATAATAAACAGACTAAACAATCTCAAACATTTTTAACTCGGAATTTCCCAATCCCTTTCCACCATCTTTCCCATCACCATCATTCCCCTTTTTCCTTTTCTTAGTATTATTAGTACTTTTCTCTACAGCAAGTTATAGGGCAGGGGAGAGGTGGGGCTATCGACGGGGTAGGGTAGGAGGGAAAGGGAGGGTAGGGTACATGAAGTAGGGTTGGCAAAAGACTATCTGCGACTTAGATGCTGTTTCGTCTCGTCCGATGATTAAATCTCCGTTCAGTCTCTAAAAAGGAGTCAGGTAGGTTCCCTTTTTCTTCTTTCCTCCTCCTTCTCTTCCAGGCTGTGGAGGAGCTCTTCTCCTTACACTCATTCTGGTCATCACATCTCCTTAGATACGGTTTGATGTTCTTTGCTGGTAGCCAGCGCGGTCCGCCTGGGGTGGAAACACAACCGTATCCCCTCCCCCAGATGATTAGTGGCGCTGGTACATTTGTCTCAAAAGTCGCGGTGATTAGTCCTTTAAAGTATGATGACTCCCTCCCGAACTCTTTCCCCGCCTTGCAAATCTCTTTGATGGTGACTTGTGAGATAGGCTCCCACTGGGGATTTTCCCCTAGGCGGTTATAAGTTACCAGTGCGTCGAATGGAAAAGCCGCGGCACCAGCCAGAGCCGTGTAGGTCTCAGGCTTCCCCCTCCCGGTGCCAGACCGTGGGAACCAGAAGGGGGAGCGTGGGAACCCAGAAGGTGGGAGGGGTTCGCGGCGGAGGAGGTTGGGAGGTAGGCGGGCTGAGGGGTGGAAGGGGTTGGGCAGGGAACCGAAGGAGTGGAGAAAACTTGGGGGTGGAGTTGGGAAGGTGGGAGGGAACCCGCCGGATTGACACCATCGGCCACAGGGGGAGGGACCGACGGCAAACCAATCGACGGTGAGTGGGAGGGTAAAGGGGTAGGGAGAAAGGGATTCGTGCCTTTCGCACCTGAGCATGCGTACACAACACACTGATGACCGCATCGCGGTGAGCTGGCACAGCCCCCATTTCATTGTGGCGCAGCACTAAATTCGCTGCCGCCATGTTGCTGTGATGCAGCACGAAATTCGCTGCCACCACTTTGCTGTGGCGCAGCACTAAATTCACTGCCGCCATTTCGCTGTGGCGCAGCACTAAATTCGCTGCCGCCACTTTGCCGTGGCACAGCACTAAATTCACTGCCGCCATTTCGCTGTGGCGCAGCACTAAATTCGCTAACCGCTTTATAACGGGGGGGGGGGGGGTGGAAACGCAACCGGCGCAATTAGGTTAGTGGCGTGAGGGAAGAGGGTAGGGATAAGGTCCGTCACGGGGTGGCCAGTCCCAAGGCGAAAAGGGTTGGTGGAGACCCTACTGTGGTTGGAGCTTTCTGGACTCCGGATTTCTCCCCCGGACTCTCGGCTAACGGGGGGTACCGGGGTAGAATCCTCACCAGGGACAGAGGGTGTAGGGTTAGTGGGATTGGGAGAACTAGTAGGAGATGGAGGGGTAGCAACTCCTGAACATTCCCCGGTTTTCGTTAAAACGCGGTAAATTAATATTTGTAAAGGAAAAAATTTGCGAACTGAATCATCCCTAGTGTTAGCGATTTCAGTTAACTTAAAGCCCATGTCGTCCCAAAACGAAAGCGTTAAAACAGAGGAAGGGGTAGTAAAAGGAACGAAACGAACCACCCACCGAATAAAGCCCTTTAAAAGTTTTTTATCAAAAGTTTCTGAACTCGCAACTAATTTTACTTTAACCGTATAATACATATAATGAAACTCCCTCTCTCTTTTTGAAAGACGGATTCCCATCTTTTCTACTAAGGGAGGTATCCCGCACCCGAGAGAAATGAAAAAAGAAAAGAGAAAGTGGCAGGAATAAAAACTCGAAGGCTTACCACCTCGTGGTCGTCCCTTCGGTT
This sequence comes from Eopsaltria australis, assembly GCA_034509425.1. Classification (NCBI taxonomy): domain Eukaryota; kingdom Metazoa; phylum Chordata; class Aves; order Passeriformes; family Petroicidae; genus Eopsaltria; species Eopsaltria australis. Next base: position 296,613 of record JAVTVJ010000657.1, read on the forward strand.
GCTGCTCTTCCCTCGAGACGGCGTCCCCGAGGGCTACGACGCACCCTCTAAACGGCGTCCCCGAGGGGTACGACACTGCCAAATAAAATCCAACTCCGAGTGAGGGTCTCCGCCGCAATCAGTTCTCCGGCACCCGGTGCCAGAGGTCACTGACCGTCCCTCAAGATCCCTTCTCTAAAACGAGAATGAAACTCGTGGGGGGTGGCCCACAACGGCGTCTTCACCGGTGGAGGTGAGCAGTCTTCTGTGATTCTAAGAGGAATCACGACGTTGGGCGCCAGCTGTAAAGTTATAAAATCCTCGATCCAAGTCCCTTTGCGGCTGGATGCCTCCGCCTCCTGTGTGTCCTCGAAGCCCCTAACCCTCAGGTGGGACGACGAGGGAACTGCAGGGATTCCACAGGGGCTAGAGGTGCTGGAGGGTCGGGGTTATTCCCTTGGATCACAGAAGTACAGCGGAGAAATAGGAGCGACTCTTAGCTCGGCAACAGAGAGGGTTTTATTCTGCTCTGGATCCGGGGGCTAAGAGCCCCGAACTGGGGTCGTGCATGAACTTAAATACAACATAGTTAAACCAATCAGGGATCAAGAGTGGGGAGGAGTTAGGGTGGGACTAGGGATTTACAACCACTGGGAAGGGAGAAGGGGAGGAGATAGGGGTGGATAACAAATCAACAACTGAGGAACAGAGAACTTTCCAGAACTGGGTGTAAACCTGAAACAAGAGTGACAAACAATAGAACTAATAACTACTAAGTGGGAGTGACAACTTGGATAGACTAAACCATTGTGGTTTCTAGGCTTGGGGGAACTCCTCAGCAGGTGGACTAATCCACCAGGAACGATCTATAGGTTTTAGGGGCTTCATCTCTAGAGAGACAACCCCAACACACACTTTTACATCTTGTCCCATCCTGATTGGCTCAAGGACTACTGCATGAACAATCTCCTGTTTAATTTGTTCAAAAGCTTGTTGTTGCTCAGGAGCCCACTTGAAATCATTATTTCTCAATGTCACATGGTAGAGACAGTTTACAATCTGACTGTAATCTGGAATATGTGTACTCCAAAAATTCACAGCACCTAGGAAAGCCTGTGCTTCCTTCTTGCTTGTTGGTGAGGATATAGCTGCTATTTTGTTGACCACATCCATTGGAATCTGATGACATCCATCTTGCTGTTTTAGTTCTTAAATATGAATTTCCTGGGCAGATCCCTTGACTTCACTTTATTTTACGGCAAAACTGACCTTCAGGATTATCTGAATTATTTTCTCCCCTTTCTCAAAAACTTCCTCTGCTGACTTGTCTCATGTGATGATGTCACCAATGTACTGCAAGTGTTCTGGAGCCTCACCCTCTTCCAGATTAGTCTGGATCAGTCCATGGCAAATAGTGGGGCTCTCTTTGCACCCCTGGGGCAGTTGGTTCCAGGTGTACTTTTTCTCCAGGTGAAAGCAAGCTGTGGCTTTGGTTGCTTACTACAGGGATGGAAAAAAATAAATTAGTCATGTTGAAGAAGGGTACTCTGAGAGACCAGACAAGGTGTTCAGCTGTCTAATTTCCTCTGTCTCCACAGCAGCTATCCCAAAAGCCCAACAATGCCCTTTTGGGTCTTTGAAATACCCCCTCCTGAGGTAATCTATGCCAAGGATGCACAGGGTCTCTAAACTAGTCACAGTTGTGTCTTTTTCCCATTCATTCCCAGTCAGGCTCACTACAGCTTCTAGTACAGTCAGCTGTTGGGATCTCCCTGTCACCCCTGGTTTCTACCCCTACATATCTTGATGGCATCAGGGTACATTGTGCACTGGTGTCAAGTAAAGCCTCATACTCTTGGGGGTCTGATGTTCCACACCACTGGATCCAGACAGTCTAATAGATCCAATTGTCCCTTTCCCACACCTAGCTGGAGGAAGGGCCCTTCTAGTTCTGGTCATAACAGTCATTGCTCACTTCTTGTAAATATGAACTGGAGGTCCCTTCAAGAGCATTGGAAGTAACATCAGCCTTCCTGTTCTGTCTGAAGACTTACCCACTGGAAACCGGAGCGGCATTTATCCTTGAAGAATTCCCTGCAGTAGTTGTGCTTCCTTTCAACTCATACACTGATGCTGCTAGGAGAGAGGTGGGTTTTCTATCCCACTGCCATCTGTCCTCTCCATAGTAATGCAGGTAAAGCCACAGGTTACCTCATGGTATGTACTTTATCTCTCATTCAGGGAGGCTCTTCGTCCCAATAGCAGAGATTCTGGTCCATATTGGTAGTCCATGGGACATTGCCTCTCTTGTTTGCTCAAGTCCTTTAAATAGTCTGCAGTCTTGGACAGTCTTTCCTAGTTGAGGTACAGGTCAGTAGAGAGGAAAAAAGATGGTCTTCATGTTGTTGGAGCTGAGTAGCCTAAAGCTACCCAGCTGTTCTCCTTTCATTGATAATGAATTGGTGCACAACAATGACACGCTTCATATAAACTTGACCACACGGATTGCATATGGTACCCTGGACCTCATTTGGATCTACAGGGGACTGTTCTGTATTTGAATCCCTATAGACTACCTGCAGCGCAGCTAATTCTCTCAGGTACCAGATAGCTTTCTCCATAGCATTTCACCTGCTTGGGTGCACTACAAGATCATCCTTGAGAAAATACCTTCCCTTCACACTTGGTAGAAGTTGTCTCCAAAGGCTGAGTGTTTCTGTCCTCTTCCCAATCCCCTTGTCAATGTTCACATTCTGAGACAGGGATCCCAGTTGCTTGGCTTTACTATCATCTATTTTCATATTGTGAGTCACAATTTCCCAGTATCAGAGCAGCCAGGTCACTAGTGGTTCATTCAGGTGGCAGCTGAAATCTTTTCACATATCTCACAATTCACCCACGAACAGAGTTTGGGTAATTATCTCTGACCCCATCTGCTCCTTTTCTAAGTGCCATGCTTCCTCTGAATCCCTCACTAAGCAAAGTTTATCTTGGATTTCTTCTTCTGTAAAGGGGTAACTCCTACTGGCACAGGTTGTTCCTCTGGTTCGTCCTGCAGTCTGACTGGCCACAGTGCCTGTTAGTCTGCTTCCCTCCTCTTTCCCCTGAGGGTGCTGTCCAATATTGAACTGTGTCTGGTAAGGAGTAGCCAGGGCCCAGCACACTGCAGTAAGTCGGTCCTCTCTGGAACTACCACAGCATTCACCTTGCAAATATTCTCTTGCTTTATCAGAGTCCTGCAGTTCAGGAGCGAATTCCTAAACCATTGGTGCAGAGACTTTCTCTCCATACTGGCTCATTTTCTCCCACATTTCAGACCATTCATGACTATACACTCTTGGAACAGATCTCTGAATGACCTTCCTAGAAATAACTTTCTTGACTCTAAACATGGTGTAGACTGAGGAGACCTGGCAGACATAGCAACAAGAACATGCTTTTCTTAACATCCAAAAGAACTGAAAATTCTCAAAAGCTTTTGTAACAGGCCTGAAGGAGGAAAAGGGGGTGAAAAACTGGGGAAAATCATCCTCCTGTGTTTCCCCTACAGGCTGGGTATGATTATTAATGAATTTTCAGAGGTAGCTCTACACAGCAGCAGCAGGTCCAAAGAGGAAGAGCTTCAGAGAGTCTCTGCTTATATATGGTGTTTTCCTTGAAGGCGGATCAACTTTTTAATTGGTTTACTTACATATCAATCCTTAAAACTACTTGATTATTGGGTCTCTCTCCCAGGAAGGAAGTTGTATTCCTTCCTGCAGCACAGATCACTTCCTAGATTTTGACCCCTCTGGCCTAACCTAGGACACACCTGAGCCCAGGACAGGAGACCAACACTGAATACACATTCAAAATGACCCTCACTGCCCCTGATATTATTACACCATAAACAGTTACCACACAGTACATCAACAAAGCAACCCTCATCCCTCTTCCTGCTCTGAAAAAGGACACTGGGAGGAGCACCATGAGAGAATATATACAGGGTTAGGTACCATACCATATTGGTTTGGCACAGTCTGGTTTGTGGTAGTGGGGAGGCCACAAAGATGGCTCCTGTGAGAAGCTGCTGGAAGTTTCCTACCATGTCCATCACAGCAAATCCCTGATGGCTCTAAAAATGGACATGCTGCTGGCCGAAACTGGGCCAATGAAAGAGATTTGTAACACCTCTGAGATGATATATTTAAGAAGAAAATCAAAACATAGTTACAAGTTTTTGCTTGTTGATAGAGAAGAGGAGGAGGTGAGAATATGTGAGGGAAAACAACATGGAAACACCAAGGTCAGCAGAGAAGGAGGAGGAGGAGGTGCTCCAGGTGCCAAAGCCAAGATTCCTCTGCAGGCTGTGGTGATGACCATGGTGTGCCCCTGCAGCCCATGGTCCATGGGGTCCACCTGCAGCCCGTGGGGGAGGTGCCCACACCAGAACAGGTAGATGCCTGGAGGAGGCTGTGATCCAGTGAAAGACACGGTAGAGAGAGGGGATCCCTGCTTCCAGACTGGAGCAGCCTGTCCTTGGAGGACTGCACCCCGTGGAAAGAGAGACTCAGGTCGTAGCAGTTTTGGGAGGACTCTCTGCCCATGGGAGGGACTCATGTTTGCAGCAGGTGTGGTATGGCTGCTGCTCGTGAGAGTAGAACCATGCCAGAGAACTTCACGGAGAACGGTCTCCCATGGGAGGGACCCCATGGCCTCACAGGGGAAGAACTCCTCTCCTGGAGCAGCAGAAGAAAATCTCAGTGATGAACTGACCAAAACCCCCACTCCCTGTCTCCCTTCGCCATCAGTGGGAAGGTGGGAGGGGCTGGGGGGGGGGGGGGGGGGGGGAGGAGAAGGTTTTTTAAGGGCTTATTTTACTTTTCATTATTCTCCTCTGATTCTGTTAGTAATAAATTTAGTCTGCAACTCTAAGTTGGGCCTGCTTTGCACTTGAAATACTTCTCCCAGTCCTTATCTCACTCATGAAGACATAATTAATTTTTTCCCTCCTCTGCCCACTTGTGGAGGGGGGGGGGGAGCGTGGGGGGGTGAGAAAGCAACTCTCATGGGTGCCTGGCATTGGGCCAGTGTCAAACCATGACACACACCCACATAATAGACCAAGGAACATTATGACCAGGGGGCTCCACACCCAATACACAAATGCTTAGATCAAAATTGTTTCCAACTTCCCCTGGGTAGATCTGTTCTTACCTGAACCCTATTGGGTGTCACAGTTTAAACCCAGATGGATGTTAAGCCCCACACAGCAGCTCCCCTTCCCCCACCCCTTCCAGTGAGAGAGACAGAGAGAGACAAAAGGCAGTGATTACAGGTTGAGATAACAAGCAAAAAAATGGTGATGGAACCTACATGCACCACCTTTTCCTTCCAACCAAAGCCACACCCCTTTCTTCTTGGAGGGGAGACTCCCTTAATGCCCCCCCAGTGATGATGAGCACCAAGCCTGTCAGAATTCAAGGAGCGTTTAGACAATGCCCTCACTCAAATGGTTTCATTTTAGGTAGTCCTGCAACAAGCAAGGTACTGGACTCAAAGATCATTCCCACCTGAAATATTCTTTAAATCTATGATTCTGTGATTTGCAACAGAATCTATTGTAGGCAAATTTTTATGGTGGAGAGAAGGTCTGATTTGCACATTATTTCTTTCTTTATTTTTTCTTTTCTGGCACACGGTTGTTTGCATTGCTTTGCTTGAGGGAATGACACAGTTCTCTTCATGTCAGTTACACACCCACCCTCCCCCCATCCCCATGATCCAGAAAAATGACTTCATCTGAAAAACAAGTATTTATATGTAAAATTGCATGTCACTAGAAAACTTACCAGACAAAAAAGATCTCAGGCATATGGTATGATTCTTGGAGTATCCTGCACAGGGCCAGGAGTTGAACTGGATGATCCTTATGTATTCCTTCCAACAGAAGATATTTTATGATTCTATTGTCATGCCTAAAATAAAACTGAAAGGCATGTTGCTGGGAGAAATTCCTTCTGAGATGAAAGTTGTTGGCAGTTGCTTTGAGAAATTAAAATGAGGTAATACAGTTTTAAAAATTTATATATCTAAACTTTGCTGCAACAAGTTACTTGAGCCTCAAGATGGGATAAGGAAAAAAACTAGAAAAGACAGAAAAACATGGGAAATCTAAATTTTTAATTTTGTAAAACTTCCACTTCTGGGAGTTAATACTCTTTTTCTGCCTGATAAAATATGTCCAGTTCTGTACCATAGTACAATAGTGTCATCCGGTGGTTAAATTTACTAGTGGTGGTCAATCAAATCCATGTAGAAAAAGGCTATTAAACACTGCAAAATATCTGATCTAAACAGCTGAGTGAATTGTTTCAATTCATGAGCAATTTAATGCTAATAACCAAACTGTAATGTCATTAATTATAGTAAATGGTGCTAGTATCACGGCAGAGGGTCAGGAAACCACTAACTCAGTACTCTGTTATGAAAAGTAGACAGTTGGCCCTACATGATTCTTCCAGTGGTTGATTCTACTGTTTTGCTTTAAACTAATCTTTCTGTTGAACTAAATAAGGTATTTCAGGGCTAAGAAAATACAGAGGGTAAGAAAACATAGATACACAGAGCATGGATACATAGAGCAATTTTTAGTGTAAATATGGCAGATTTTGGCTTCCAATAGCTAAACAAACCAAGGATAAAGGAAAAGTAGAAATTAAACATTTTCAGAGTTTTAGTTGGTACTAAATCATACTATACATACATGCTGCTATTTTAGTTACAGAAAACAAAGAAAGATATCTTCATTTTGGAACATATTTAGATGTGATAACCCTTAATCCTTGAACCTTCCATAACATTATGTTGATCCCTAAATTTCAGTATTCTACACAGATGAGTTTTATCAATGCAGCAGAAGTATAATGTGTTTACTATAGCTTTTGACTGCTTCATTTTTATAAAATCCATTTCTTAGATGTCTAAAAAAGTGGAATCATTAATTATATTTTATAATCTCTGGGAGAACAGATACATTCACAGCCATTTCCATGACAAGGAAAGGATTGGTTTCACTTCTTTAGCCATTAGTCCATTAGTATGCTTTCTCTTCTGCTTCTTATCCTTCCTTTGAGCATAATATGAAGTACTTGATGATTATACTGTTTATGACTCCACTCTCTTCACTTTTCTGAAGAAAAGTCATGTGCATCCAAAGAGTTCTCTAATAACAGAAAATTCTGAAATACTGATGGCATAAAATTATCTGCTACTTAGAAACAAGAACTAAGAAGGCTGTGAATAATTAATTCAAATCATTTCTTCTTTGTTATGGCATTTCTCCTAATGTTAGAAAAATAGCACTTGATTGTGCCATACAGGAACTTCAGTCTTCTGAACATCAGTGAGAAACACAAGGTGGGCTACAGTTTGAGCTGATTGACTATCAACATGGGCCTCTCATTATGAAAACCACATTCGATCTTTAAAATCCATTCCTTTACTAAACAACTGCAGTTTTCTTTTGAAGGAAGCCATTTTTAGGCAGTGACTCTGTGAACTCAGAGTGCACTCTGATGTCTGACTAATTCCAAGTTGCTGCAGATAGGTGAGAAAATACAACAGTAGGAAAACTGATGTGTTGGGGTTTCCATGCTCAAAAAAGCAGATCAGATGCTGTGGACACACAGGTTCCTCTCACCTCTTGAATTTCTCAATCCAAAATAGACTCAGTAATCTTTATGTTTCCTCAGATTCATTCAATTCTCTAAAACAAGGAAACTTTACACCTGCTGCAGGACGGCTATTTTGAGTTCTTTATGTTCAAAGTTCTTTAAGGCTATATTTTCCCATTTCAGTGCTGTTCCTCTGTCCTGCAACACAGCTTCAGAATAGCCTAGGAGACATTTGTTACCCTTCTCCTTGAATCATCAGCTACATAAGAACTTAAATACCTGGAGGGAAGTATGAACTGTCAAGAAGATAAACACTTACATGTTACTTAGACGTAAGCTGTAGCCAACAAGGAAATTTCAATTGCATGTTACTCATTTTCTTGTGATCTCTACAATGTAAGCAATCAAATGGGTACAAGTTTTCTTCATGGAAATTACTCCTCTATGGGCTGTGATTTTTTACAGACAGAAGGTTGACCAAACAGCTTTATTCTGTTAGAGTTCCTTAATTTATCACAGTATATATACATGGTAAAGCTTTATTAATGAAAAGAACAACAAGAATTTCCTACAGACTTATCATTTTGGTTCTTTTTCGTCATCTGGGAGACAAGAGTGTGAGTTCTGCCTCTGGCTTCCCATTACTGTCCCCTGTTTTTTCATACATTTTTTGATTTGATCTTACTTACACTGGAATGCAGAAGAAAGGGAGAAAACAACCATTCAGCTTCTTATTTTCAGCCACTGAAATCAGACAGGCCTTTGAGACACAAAGGTCAGTAAACCAAACAGCTGCCTTTTCAGAACAGAAATTTAAGCATCATTTTGAAGGCGAATTATGAAATATATTTATACCACTTTTTTAAAAAAAAACTTTTCAAAAAGACAAGCCTAAAGAGAGAAACGAAATACAATTAAAAGATATTTTGAAAATAAAAGGAAGTGTAAGACTTTTTTTACTTTGTTTAGTTATTTAGTTACCCTGACTGGGAACATTTTGAGCTTAGAGGGACTTATCTGTCCAAAAGAAGAGCAGAAAACAAAGAAAAAAAATCTCTGCTTGTTTTGGCTTAGCAGAAGTCAGGACTTCAATATACATAACCTAGCTAATTGACTTCTTTTTTTCCTATTGTATGGTAGCATAAGTTCATCTAGTGTTCATAGAGAAAATTACAGTTAAGAAGAATAAAACCGAAGCCAAACGATGGAACATAGCAATATTGTTAGTCTATACAATTTCCTTTTAACTGTTGTCAGGAACATACTTTATACAAAGTAATGTCCCATACTTTATACAAAGTTCAGACTGCTCATCGTATGCATGATTCACAATATTACCCACCCTACAAAATATACTGAGAGAGTGCCTTAATCCATAGATCATATGCACCTAGTCCAAACTGTGGAAACTTGATAAAGTTTCTTTGATTTTTTAGTTGTTTTAAAATCAGTTTATGTATAAACATAAAGATCATTTAATGTATAAAAATGTTCAAATACATAGGAAAATTTCATTTGGTTTTAATTCTCCCCTTCAACACAACTATGTCTCACAATTCAAGTGGCTTGAGCTGTCGGTTGGTCAATGATTTCAGGGTACATTATGTCACTTACATAAAGAAAGTTGTTTGCTATCTAATTGTTTCAAGAGAGCTGAGCCAGTTTAATGATAGGATGCCAATCTGCTTATGATTATGCTAACATCTAGCTGTCCTGGGTTAGTCAGGAGGGGTCAAAATCTAGGAAGTGACCTGTGCTGCAGGAAGGGATATAATTTCTTTCCTGGGAGAGAGAGCCAGTAGCTAGGTAGTTTTAAGGATTGATGTGTAGGTGCACCAATTAAAAAGTTGATCCGCCTTCGAGAAAAGAACTATATATAAGCAGAGACCCTCTGAGCCTTTTCCTCTTTTGGCCTGCTGCTGTGGAGAGAGGAGCATCTCCTGCTTCTGTCCCTGGTAAGGCCCCCCACTCCACCTCCTTCCAAAGGAGGGAAGAGGGGGGAAGGGAGGTTTAGGGTGGCCGTGCCGCTGCAGCTGGGAATGGGGGAGGAATCGGCTGGAATTTTCAGCAGATACAGCTCACCTGGTATATCAGCTGCACGAGACAGGGTCAGATCCCTGCTCTGGGCCAGGCAAGAACCTGGCCGGACTCCATCCAGCTTGGGCCAGGCCGTGCCCTGTCACCCCGGGCCCAGATGGCCCCAGCAGGCTGAGCCAGCTTTGCAGAGCCAGGCACAGAGACTCTGAGAGCTTCTGCCATCCAGCTGGGACCTGTTCAAACAGCCCGGCAGGGAGCACGGGATCGTCACACTGCCGGAGAGAGAGAGAGAGATTAACTCTATCAATGCCTGGACTAAACTTACAAACTCCCATCCTTCCTTGCAGAGAGAGAGAAACGAGTGAAGACATTTACATAAATGCAGCACAGAGACTTTGCAGTCAGTGAGGAAAGCAGAACTGATACCTAGAGAGAGGAGCATGAGAAGTGCTTCAAGAGTGAAGCTGAAAACACTTTTAGAGAACCATAGTTGGAGACTGAGCTAATAAATTCCCAGTTATATAAAGACATAGTCCAAAAGGGGGATATGAAGTTCTAATTGCAGCCAGTGAACTGAAATACCTGGGTAAAGACAAGTAAGTGTTGAAATAAGTACAGCCTGATGAGAAACTTGAACCAAAAAAGAGGAGAGGCTGTGACCCAGAGCCCTGGTCCTGGGGGGAATGCCGAATAACCTGTGTTGTCAGGAGAACCTGTGTTGCTCAACACAGAAGAAGAGATTTTTTGTTGCTGCAATTAAACTGTGCATCCTTAAAACAGATACCCTGTGAATGGTTCATAACCCACCATAGTGGCTGTAAAAAGGCTACTGGTGTGGGACTGATCCACCATTAAGCTGGTCTTTCTTCCAGGCAGCGGCTGGTGGTGAAGCAAAAGACCCATAAAAACTGTATTTTTCTTACAGAAAATCCATAGTGTAAACAAAAGAAACTTCTCCCCCTAAAGGAACTGAAACAAGAGCTATTTCTAAGATAGTAAACTGACTGAAAGTCAAAGTGTTGTCTTTTGTGTGTTGTCAAAAAGAAAAAAATAGAAAAGTGGAGAAAGGAGGGGTGATCTAAAGTTTGTCCTGATTTTCCTTGGTTTTTTCCTCCCTCTCTGTCTTAAGTATATTAATAAAGTTTCTTTATACTTTATAACGTTTGCTTTGCCTACTCCTAATTCTCATCTCACAGCAAACATCAGCTAAATTTGAGTAAGTGTGCTAGCATTTAACCAGAACCTTGAATAGGTGATCTCAAACCACTACACTAGCTCAAGACAGTGAAGAAACCAAGGAATACCTTTTCATCAACTGTGTTGGACTGCTTCTGAGATGGTACAAAGTGTACTCAGTACTGTTTATAAAAGCAAAATCTGAACTGTAGCAAACAGAATAAGATTCTTATACCTTCCTACAAGTTGCTGACCATTAGAGGCCCTGAAGATGCTTAGTTCATTTTCAAAGCAGACCCAGAAGATTATTTTCTTAATTGAGCAGGTCAAGATATAAAGAAAGAATGATGACTTACTGATGTCCTGACATGAATCAGAGGCCTCAGAATGTGTAAAGTAAGTATAATATGGAAATAGGAAGTCATGATTAATAGGGACTTCTAAGAAGTTACATTTTCAGGTATCCCCAGTTCTAGTATCATTTCTTCCTTGCAAATATGAAATTATACCAGAGTTCCCAGTATACCCAGAAACAACTTTTCAGGATGGTATTATTACAATTGTATGCTTCTATTCCACCAGTACACTTTGAAAAAAAACATATTTTCTACCCTTATTTAACTTTTAGAACTAGCAAGGACTGTCTATCCCTTCAGCAGCATCCACCGAAAGGAATGTATTTTTAAGTAAGTTGTGTAGTTTCCAATAGCCTGGCATATTTTTTCAGGAGCAAGCCTATTGCTGATGTAGATGATTAGTTTATATTGTTGCACTGTCCCTAGAAAATGTGGAAGGGACACTGTGTTCAGAGGTGTCCTATTCCCCAAAATGAGAAAAAACTGTAACAAAGTCTGTATCTGCCACATTTTTTTCTCTCAAAGTAACTATGCTTCTGTAGAAGAACCACTTACCTACACTCTTTACATCCCTGCTACCCAAATGCAAATATGACCGCAGACACTGATTTTACACATCAGACATAGTCATACTCCTTTGAGCAAGTGCACTGTAAGCCAGTATTTTCCCATTTTTCAGTATTTTTCATTGAGGGCTGGTATGCATCTGCAAAAAAAAACTAGATTAATCTTTCAATTCAAAGAGTGATGAATTTACTGCAATTTTCGAAAGGGATCTTTCATAGAGTTCCAATGTCATAGTCATCTTTCACCTGCCTTCCCTTTCCATAGCTTTCTGAAACCAAAAACCAGACAGTGACCAGGCTGCTTTCCTTGGTTCTTAAGACAGTTTACGTAAGATGTCATGAACCACACTTCACTAGCATATTTCTTTAATCTACTAGCTGATACACAGCCCACCAACTCCGTGCGAAGAGGTAAGGCTTCATTATTCTCCCTCTGTCATGCTCAGTGTCTCCACAGAAAAGCAGCACTGAGATTGGTTAACACATAAAAGAGATTAGGCTGGATGATTGCTTTCAGTAAATCACAACAGTTCACTTACTGAGGTTTACTGATGACTCATGTTTGGAAAGACAAGGAAAAAATTTTTTTCTGGCTACTATATGCCAGCCTCTCCTAGAAATATTACTTTATAATATATGAAATTCAACATCAAAGCAAAATAAACACAAATAATTCCAGTAAAATTCCCCAAACACCAAGATTTCAGACATAAACCTGACAAGGAATCCAGGCTGATTATCAGAACTATAGTTCAGTGAAGCTTAATTCAATAGATTGCTCATTAGTAAAGCAACAATAACCATTGACACTACTTGTAAAGCCCTGAACTGCATACCCTTTTTTCTCTTTAGCAAGCAGTAAGTTCCATGCGTTATCAAACCAGCTATTTTGGAGCATCTATTAATTAGAAGCAGAAATAAGAGCACCATTTGCCTTATTAGAAGCTATGCCTGTAATTTTCAAAAAGCTGGGCCTAGAGTTGGTTCTAAAGATCTTCTCTAGACTGTTTGGGTTTATTGGGAAAAAAGCCCCAAGCACAGCCAAACTCTAAAATCATTTAGAATGCAGTATGGGTTCTTTGAACACATTTGCTTATTATTTACTCTGCCGTATTTCTGAAGCAGCAGCAATGTTAATGAAAACATAAAACCTATGCAAATGAAAAGTAGTGGAAATGCAATGAAACCACTCATAATTAAACTTACTTAATATTTATATAGCATTTCACAGTTGAAGATCATAAAAAATTGTAGTTGAATCAATTTGAGGTTAATGGTACTTTCTCTTACACATCAGAACAAAGGAAAAAAAAACAAAAACAAAGTCCTCTGTCATATCACAAAAGGCAATGAAGATTATAGCTCCAGACTATAGAGTCTGGAGCTATTTGTCACCCTGCTCAGTGTGTGCACATATCAGTATGTCATGGCCTAAGTTACAAACAAGCGTGGCATCTTTCGCTGTAAATCAGATATACAATTCAGACTATATAGGCATAGCCAGGAAAGCCATCCAGCAGCACTAGAATCTGTCCAAGGGTCACAATTTTGCCTTGTAGCTAAGTAGGAAGGCAGTATCATAATATGTATTAGCTCAGCTAACTATTTTCAAACTTGTTCACATCTACCTGTTTGCTTGACAGTCATTTACTTGCAATACAGTATATATACTCTATAAACACCCACATTTGAAATCCTAATTTCTACACATTTCAGCAGCATTTTATGTCAACCTTTTAATGAAGGGGTATCATGTTTGTTTATGTTATATTCTTCTCTGTGTTATCCTCAGACTTCTCCCCTCAAGCAGGAACATGTTGCATCTACTGTCTACTTGTTGTCTACTACTCAACACGTTATTTTTTCTGAACTCCAGAAATTCATCAGGGTTTCATAAGAAATTTCTCCTGAATTTTTTAGCATTACTTTCCTTTCTTCTCATTAACACAGAAACTTCTCACTCTGGACCCACCTTTGAAATGTCTCTGTCTTGAACCAATTGCACACGTGAGTCTAGTTTACTGAGTTACCTAATCTCTCTGGAAATTATTTTTTAAAATTTTATTTTATGCATTTGAAGTGCTGAAGATTGTATTTTGCCTTTCTAATTGTCTACTTGTTTGCATTTGCTTTACGTGTCTTTCTAATTTTTTTTCTTGTATATGGGAGGATTTGTTTCATTATCATGATGAAAAAAACCCCAAAAAACCCCAAACTCTGAATCATCAAACAAATGATTTGGATCTGGATTTTTAAAGCTGATTCATAGTGTGTATTTTCTTAACATCCTTCTGTTCAACTTAGAACATTTATAATGTAACTTGCATTAGTAGAAGGTCAATTAACTCTTTCTGGACAAATCGGCCTATATAAGAAAGCTGAAGTTACATATCCAAAGTGGAGATACTCATAGTTCTGTCTTTTATTCTGACATCTGGTGATACATTAAAACAGGCAGATTGTTTTTTCTTTCAGAAATAGCATAGTAAACCATTCACAGTATAAATTCTGTAAAAAGTAATGCTAATTTTTTATGTTACAATGGGAAGTCCCCACTGACTGGAGGTTACCTAGTGTGATGCCTATCTGCAAGAAGGGTCAGAAGGATGATCCAGGGTGCTGCATGCCTGTCAGCCTGACCTTGGTTCCAGGGAAGGTTATAGACCAGCTCATCTAGAATGCCATCACATGATATGTACAGGATAACCAAGATATCGAGCCTGGACAGCAGGGGCTTGTAAGAGGCAGGTCCTGCTTGACCAATCTGATTTTCTTCTATAACAAGATAACCTGCTTATAGATGAGGGAAAGGTTGTGGATGTTGCCTATCTAGACTTCAGTAAAGCCTTTCACAGTGTTTTCCTACAGTATTCTCCTGGAGAAACTGGCTGCTCATGGATTTCATAGGTACACTGTTCACTGGGAAAAAAACTGGATGGGTCACAGGGTCCAGAGGATGGTGGTGAATGGAGTTACATCCAGCTGGCAGCCAGTCACAAGTGGTGTTTCCCAGGGTTCAGTGTTGGGGTCAGGCCTGTTGAGTAGTTTTATTGATGATCTGGATGAGGGAATCAAGTGCAACTTCACTTACTTTGCAGACAACACCAAGTTGGGCAGAAGTTTGAGGGTAGGAAGGCTCTACAGAGGGATCTGGACAGGCTGGATCCATATACCAAGGCCAATTGTATGAGGGTCAACAAGATAGGTGCCCGGCATTTGGGTCACAACAACCCCATCCAGTGCTAGAGGCTGGGGGCAGAGTGGCTGGAAAGCTGCCTAGCAGAAAAGGACCTGGGGGTGTTGGTTGGCAGCTGGCTGAACATGAGCCAGCAGTACCCATGTATCCAAGAAGACCAATGGCATTCTGGTCTGTATCAGAAATAGTGTGGCCAGCCGGACTAGACAAGTTCGACCCCCTGTACTCAGCACTGGTTGCACCAAGCTGCACCACAAATCTTGTGCTCAGTTTTCGGCCCTTCCCTTCAAGAAAGACACTGAGGTAATGGAGTGTGTCAACAAAACTGATGAAGTATCCAAAGCACAGGTGTTATGAGGAGCAGTTAAGGGAGCTGGGGTTGTTTATCCAGGAAAAGAAGGAGCCTCAGGGGGACCTTATCAATCTCTACAACTACCTGAAAGGAGATTGTAGTGGGAAGGATGTCAGTCTCTTCTCCCAATAACAAGCATAGAACAAGAGAAAATAGCCTCCAGTTGTATCAGGGAAGCTTTAGACCAGATATCAGTAAAAATCTCTTCACAAAACTGTTATCAAACATTGAAACACGCTGCCCAGGGAACTGGTTGAGTCATCATCCCTGGCGGTATTTAAAAGACATGTAGATGCGGTGTTTAGGGACACAGTTTAATGGTGGGATTGACAGTGTTAGATCAATGGGTAGGTGTATTGGGTCTGACTGGGGTAAAGCTCATAGCCCTTATAGGGCTGTGCTTTGCTTTGGCAGCTGGCATTGATAACAGACCAGTGTTTTGGCTACTGCCAAGCAGTGATGTCCCTCTGACATTCCTTCCCCCACTGAAGGGGATGGGAGTGGGCAAGATCCTGGGAGGGGACACCAGCAGGCCAGCTGACCCCAGTCAGCCAAAGGGATATTCCATACCATATGACATCAGCTCAGATATATAAGGGAAGAAAGAGAGGAGAAGGAGGAGGCACTCAGGACTCATCCATGTTTGCCTCCTTGAACAACCATCACGCGTGCTGAAGCCCTGCTTCCCAGAAAGTGTCCGGACATCGCTGCTGATGGGAAGTAGAGATTGATTGTTTTCCCCTCTGCTCTTGCACGCGCAACTCTCGGCTTGCTTGTTCTATTTTTTCCCCCGCTGTAATAAAACTGCCTTTTCTTACCCTGGTAGTTTTTTTCAATATTATTCTCTCCCCTCTCCCAGTGGGAGAGGGAGTGATAGAGTGACTGAGTGGGCACCTGGCACCTAGCTGGGGTCAACCCACGACAGCATCACAAAATCTCAAGTGTTTCTGGCCTAAGGAAATTAATTACACCTATCCTCTCTACACCATGTTTTTTCACCAGCCCTAATCTCCTGCAGAAATTCTGATGTTGGAAAGGCAGCTATAAGTGGACAAGACTCAACAGTAATGAGGTGTCATTGTTACTCTGCTCCACAAGAAAAATCCTGAAGAAGATATCTTTTAGCAGATCACATTTTACTGATTATGTTGCTAGATCCAATGAACTAGGGACTCTATTTTCCAGCATTTCCTAGTCAGTACATGAAAGTTTTCTTCTTAAATCAAACTCTTCTGTGCTGAAAGCACACATAGCAATTGATTTTTAGCAAACAACAGCTGGATGGAAATATTCTAATAAACCTAGGTATTACAGATAAGGCCTACATCAAGAAAGGCTTTACTTACCAGAGTCCCAAGTGTCCATATGAGAAAGCACTCTGGGGTTTGAAACAAAAATCAGTACGCTTCATATGCAATACTCTAAAGGCTTTCATAAGGTCATTAAAAACTCAAATGAGCCTTTGATCTTTCAAAAATACCTAAAGAAATCTGAGAACAGTACATGTGACTAAATGTAGTAAAAATACTAGATAGCATTAAAAAATCCTATCTGTCTAGGTTGCCTGAGAATATCTTCACATCTACCAGAAATTCCTGTGGTAGTTTGAAAGCAAATCAGTGAGAGGCTCAAAGTCAGAACTACAATTTAATAGGAAAAAATGTAACAATACCAAAACACTGACAGAGTCAGAATACAACCTGACACCCTGTCGGTCAGGGTGTTGGTAGTAGTCCACTTAGAAGGTGGCTGCAGTCCTCTGGGAGTGATAGATGTGATTCTGTTGAAGCAGTAATCCTGTGAAAGGTGTAGTTCTCCTCTGAAGGTCCAGTGGTGGTGTAGAAGGATCTGGTCTTCCTCTGGGAATCCAGTGGAAAAAGCTGCTTGTGGTGCTTCAAATCTCAGTTTATATGCAGATCGGGATACATTGGTTCCTCCCCCTGGGCAGGGCATCTCACAATGGGATGATGAGCCACTAGCTGCAATGTTGGGGGTGAGTAAAGTGCTCCAACGACCAGCTCATTAGCAAACCGTTCTGCGGCCATCAGGAACACTGCCCCGCCCGGCCCCAACATCCCATGAAGATGATGATAGAATACATCCCATTGGAACCTAAGACAATTCCCTAGCTCTAGAGGCCTGTATTTCAAATCATGCTGTAATGATTATAAGGATTCCAATAACTGATTTTCACCAGGATAATCTTCTTTAAAGATATTTAATCAGATACCTAATCAACTAATTAAATGGCACATGAAATCCTCCAACATACCTGTGCAAAATTTGAAGGGGTAAATATAATAGAAACCAGTACATACTTCTTGGCATTTTCAAAAATATTCCTCAGATATGCTGTGGTTCTTCTCTCTTCTCTCTGGTTTGTAAACAAACAAAAATTCCAAAATGAACAAAACAGAAAACCAAATAAAACACTCCATGACAGAATGAAGATGAAAAATGAATTTGGTTTTCCCTTTGAATGGAAATAATACACAGTGGAGCCTCAAACATCTTCCAAGTGCCCATGCTCATAGACACTCACACACATGTAAGCCCCGTGACAATACAGTGCAAGCTCTGCTTTTATTTAATTTCTTGCATTATTTTAAGAGAACAAAATTTACAGGCAATCACCTTAGGTGAAATGACTGCAAGTCTTGCACTTCTGATAATCAGATTCCCATTTATTTATCTTCAAAATAAAAAAGCCAACTTGTCCATGCTTGACTTTAGGCACCCATTTCAGAGGCAGCTCTGGAGAGTTCCAGTGTTTCAGTTCCAGTGCCTCTCACTCACCTCTTCTGAAAGGTTACGCCACTCCCTCCTGAGCACGATACTGTGGTAGTGCAAGTGTGGCTCTGCATACTTCACACTCTTCAGGTTTGAGCTGCGTTTCTCCCAGAAGCCTTTGGAGTTTTGGAGCTGCAAAGTGTTGCAGAGAAAGCATGAATACAGGCTGTCCTCTTAAACAAATACCTCATCACCCTCCCACTAAGTGACTGCAAAGACATGTGATTAACATAGCTCCAAAACAATCTAAGTGAAAAAAGTTAAACCATAGCACTTCAACGAATTTCTCTTGATGGAATGGCAGTGGTAGTACTTACTTAAACTTGACTTGAGGTCAAGATTTGGTGCCTGGAAAGGGACAAGTATTTCTGGGTCACAATTCATCTGACCTATTTACATGTTTGAGATGGGAAGAATTGCACCACAGACTACACTGGCCATATTGTCTAGACTTCCTCTGACTATACAAAGAACCTTAAGCTACTAACTTCGATGTAAATGTTTACATTTGGCCAAATAAATTCCATTTCAGGTTTCTAGTAGTTCCAAATAGAGGAATACCACCATGGTCACAACAGCTGCAGGATGCCACTATTTTCAAGCTGCATTAATACTTAGATTGCAAACATCCATTTACCAACCTCACGTAACAGTGTTTCATCCCAGAAAAGAAACAAAATCTAAAAATTTCCATAGCAATTCTAAAGCATTTGACTCTAATGCTAAAATTAATTTAAACTCAGCTGTGAACAGACAGGAGGAACAAAATCTAAACAAAACCACACCGGTTTCCTGAGCCAGTTCTTGGACTGGGTATAAAGATTTAAAGCTGCTGTTTAGAAGGGGGGTGAGATGCAATCATTGCTGAGGAAGAGATGAGATTAAGGCAATTCTTTCTGACAGTTTTAAAAAACAAGAGATGGTACGAGCTGTTCTTGCCCCTCTTAATATACATTATCTCCCAACACAGACACTACAGTAACAATATTTGAATAAAGAGAACTTTGAGTTCACAGTATTCCTCCACTTGCACTAACCTACTGGATTTTGCTCTCTCCTCTCAACTATCCTACAATAACAATAACCTTAAAAGAAAACCTCAAAAGGAAGAAACCACTTCCTACTATAAACTATAATTTGTCAAGGAAAATAAATTTCAAAGACTCAATCCTGCCAGCCACTTTCCTCTTGCTGCCAGTGTCTATTGTCACTTTATTATTGTAGCTGCAGCAGAGAAAATCTTGGGTTTTGCTTCATGTTAGCTAAATTTAGCAGCTGCAAACTAGGATCACATATGGTACCACATGCTCACTCTGTTGGATTTAACTCGTCTGCAGAATGTTGCCTAGATGTTACCAATATGAAACCAGAGAAATATTAAATACAGCATAAGGATATAATCTAGTGACCAATCCATGCAACAACACCACCACTGCAAAACTGTGTTCAGGCCACACTGGACTTGAATATGTGGTGGAGGGAAGCAAGACAGCAATTTTCTTTCATATATTAAAACTCTAACAGGAAGTGGTAGACTTCAGTGTTGTCTGCTTTTAATCCCAAAAAGCTGCATTGCATTAGATCTCATTAAAAAGTCAAAAGTTTAAAGTAAAGGATTTTTTAAATTAAATCTATTATTTCTTGAGGATCATCAGGGTAAGGACTAGAAAGAGGAGGTTCTTCATCTTAGTTGTTTATTTAGGAGACATTTCTAAAGAGCCAAGAATTAACACCCAAGCATGACACCTAAAAGACATTGTATAACCAGAAGTCAAAGCAAGGCCTCACCAGTTTGCAATTCACAAAAAGCTCCCATTGAGCCTTTCATAAGTAGTGGGTTTTTAACTGAAGGTAGAGAGCTCTCTGCTACACCCCTTTGAAAAGATGTAGGGTGTCAATTGCCTTCAAGAGGCCCATGTTTCTCTGGACTGTAGTGTTGTGTGATGGCATTCAGAGAGCTGTGTAAAACATCACTGCACTCCAGGGGTTCAGCAGAGCATGAGGGAGCAGCTCTTTTCCTGTGCTCTGACAACTGCTTGACTTATATATTTTCACTCTTCCCCTGGACCTCCTCCTATTTTCTTTATTTCCCTTCTTCTTCCTGCCTTCTCCCTTTCTGATTGAACTTATCTGCACCCCTGCAAGTTTTGTTTGTGCTTAAAAAGGGGGGGATATTTTTGACTTATTAATTGCAATCCTTATATAAGGATTAAAGCTTTTGGACAATTGGACTAAATGTTCCCCCTTTCTCAGCATATCTTGATGAACAGGAATTTAGTGATAAAAACACCTAATACCCAAATAGCACAATTTTTTTTGTGAATATGGACATGCCCTCCCAAAGGCTCTCAACAACTCATGGGCTTGAGAACTCCAAAAAGCTGCTCAAAGTAACAATTCACCATTGTTTCTTGAAATGCCATAAAATCTCTGCAACAGAAACACTACTTGTAGGACCAGATTTGTCACCAGGGTCTGACTCCTGATGCCAACAACATGCACCAACTGACCACTTAAACTCAAGCCATGGTGGGTTTGTGACTCCGGTGTGGTGCCAAACAGCCAGAGCATTAAATCTTACCCTGTGCATTAGCATCTTTGTCCTCATGCAAGAGTCAGAGCAATTTGCCATCCAAAGTAGCAGGAAATATTTGTCTTTAGCTCAACTCTGACCTTTTCAATCTGTTTAGGTTTCAGATAGAAATAGGAAATGAGTTCCACAATCAGGAAGTATAGCTGCTAAAGGCATGTGCCCCCAGGGGCTTGAGGTTCAATCTCAGACAAATTAAAGTCTTGCTAACTTTGACCTCAGTGAATTACAGGGATTATCTGCACACAAATTTTCTCAAGATCTGATTTTCCCAGGTGTCCCAGTTCTCAGGGCAGCCTTTCCAAGCAAAGCATGCAGAGCCTGATTCTATGAATCTGTGCAGCACAGCTGTGATGCACTGCTGCAGAGTGAAAGAGCAGTGGGCAATTTCACTGATTTTTAAAAGGTTTTGTGAACAATGATGCTTTATGACTAATTATAAGCACATCTTTAAGGAGCTACATGGAACAACATTGTCATGTATCCAAAGTCTAATCCTATGTGTTGCTGGAGTGCCTAAACTCATTCTTTCCATTAGCTCTCCACAACAAACTGCTTATTCAAATCCTCTTTCAAATTTTGTAGGGGAGCACTTAGGAAAATTTCAAGAATTTCTCTAAACTGGAGCTGAGGGAGTGGAATGGGAAAATGGGAAGAATCATTCATGTTGTTTTCAACAGAAAGTACAATTTCCTACACAAACAGCATGTGCTCTCCCCATACAGACCACTGCCCTTTCCAGGCTGTGCAGGAATTTGTCTAGATTTAGTAGCCAAAGCCCTGACATAAGCGCAATCACAGGATGCTCTGGACAAAACAAAGTGAGAGGGTCATGAACCATCCACACCAATGGCAGCACAATGAAATAGCCCTCAAAGTGGGCATTTGTAGACATGTGTAGAAATTCTACTTGTCTGCTATGCCACCTCTGCCTTCAGCTACCAAAGTCATAAAGTGAAGTGGTATCAATCTGATTAACAAGAATTCATTTGTGGATAATCCTCCCTGTTGAACAGAGGTGTCTTCAGAGAGGAAAAAACCCCACCATCTTTGAGTCTGATTAACCGACATTTTAGTAAATGCATAAATCATTTCCAACAGGGCAATTTTCTGTTCACAAATATTTTTGGATAGGGATGTGGGGACACTGCTTCATTAATATTTAGCACACCCTCAACCCACAAAAAAAGCAGCTACTAATCTGCAAATACAAATGTGGTTTTATACTGGAACTTACATCTAACACAGGTAGAGAAATAATGTCCGTGCCACATATTACTCCAGGGACAACCTATAAATACAGACAAATATATATATATATCTATTGATGCCTTTTTCTGATCTTAGGAAATAAAGGCTCAGACACGGTGAAAGGGTTGGGGGTTGTTTACCTCGGTATTTTAATAGGATCCCGTTCGATGGCTTCTGCCGTCCAGGTAGAACACGCCGCAAAAGCCCCCTCCTCCCAATAGAGTATACAATTAAAGACTCTACACATTAGCATATCTACCAGGAGGGCCCAATAAGGGGCCTGGGTGGGCTAACTTCTAGTTTACAAAATCTATCCTACTAGGAGACCTTGAGGGCTCATGAAAACAGGGTGTTTGGTCTTCTAACTCTACGCGGTTTCAGGGGTGTTTAGTCTACTGGCCTACTAAACACCATGAAACCAGGCTAAACTATCACCTAAGGCATCACAAGTATGCATGCTAATACTTGTGAATATAGGGAACAGTGTAAGAAATATTCAGGAGAAAAGCAGAAAAAATCCCTCAGGCATCATTTCCCCCCTTTTAGAGACTAACAAGATTCTACTTTGTCTAGTCTCTACTCTACCTTACTCTATTCTACATTACCCACAGTATCGGTTTACACAACCGGCCGACATGCAGGCTACTACACAGATGATAACTACAATTACAACTACTATAAATGTTTCTCTTATCCAGGCCCAGTTTGGTAACCATGAGGTAAGGGTGTCAAAGATCTGGTCAAATTTTAAGGTGTCAATTTTGGAAGCTTAAAATGCCAATCAACGGTCAGTGACCACCCCCATCTAGAGGTCACAACCGGATACAGAACCAGCAATTGTTCTTATTAAGAACTTTGGACACATTTTGGATTACAGCCTTGTGTAAATCATGGGACAAACCCTGAATCATAGTTACCATTTGGGCAGATAACAGACATGTAAAGAACAGTTTAAACCACATCCTCCTGATCTGTATCAGTCTTTGTTTTCTTGATGGTCTCGGGAGCCGAAGCCTTCTTCACTCTGGAATAGTGGATCCACAGTCCCTTGCCAGCAACTTTGACTGCAGTGAGGGTGGTCAGCAAAACTTGGAATGGTCCCTTCCACTTGGCTTGCAAGGGGTCACCGTCCCACCACTTGATGTAGACCCAATCTCCGGGCTGGAACTGATGAGCAGGTGTGTCCAGTCCTATTGGCCTGGACAACACAACAAATCTCTGGAGCTTCTGCAAAGTGGAACTCAAAGCCATTAAGTACTTCTGCAAATCAGCTTTACCCCTCACATGAATCTCTCCCGGGATATGTGGAGCCTGATAAGGCCTGCCATATAATATTTCATAGGGACTTATATTGTCCCTTCGCCTTGGCTGTATGTGAGTTCTCAGCAAGGTTATTGGCAGGGCTTGGACCCAGGTCATGGATGTTTCTTGACAAATTTTACAAATCTGGGTTTTGAGGGTTCCATTCATACGCTCAACCTTGCCACTTGCCTGGGGCCTGTATGGTGTGTGCAGGTCCCAGGCAATTCCCAGAACCTTGCTGACTTCCCCAACTACCGTTGCAACAAAGTGAGTTCCCCTGTCAGATGACATTCCTAGAGGAACCCCGAATCTTGGAATTATATGATTCAGCAAGGCTTTCACTACTTCTCTTGCTGTGTTGGTGCGACAGGGGTAAGCTTCGGGCCATCCACTGAAGGTGTCAACCAGTACCAGTATATACTTACATCCCTCTTTGCGTGGCATCTCAGCAAAATCGATCTGCCAATAATCTCCCGGGAGATCTCCTGTTTTTGTCACCCCTAACACAACCCGTTTGCTCGTGTCAGGATTGTTTTTACGACAGGTATCGCACTTGCTGGTTATAGACTGCACGATATCCGTCATCCCTCTCCCTATTACCACCTTTCTAAGATGTTTTAAAAGATTTTCTGTTCCCCAGTGAGTACTTTCATGCTCTCGCTGGGCTATTTCTCGAAGGAGGAAGGGTGGAACTACAACCTATCCTGTTGAGGTAACGGCCCACCCCCCTTCTTTGATCTCAGCCTTAAGGTGCTTGATTAATTTGTGATCCCCCTGATTGTATTTTGGGGTAAACTCTGACAAATCTATTTCTTTCTGTGGTATCACTGCAAAAATGCCTTTTTCTGCAACCCCTCTTGCTGCTTCATCAGCGAAGCGATTTCCCAGTTCAGGGGCTTTCTTCCCTCTTTGATGGCCTTTGCAATGCATGACAGCTACTTCCGTTGGCTTCCAGATACTCTGCAGAAGTGCAAGAATCTGTTCAGCATGCTTAATCTCATTACCTTGTGCAGTCAGCAGGCCACGTTCCTTCCAGATAGCTCCGTGGGCATGAACAACACTGAAGGCATATTTGGAATCAGTCCAGATGTTTACCTTCTTCCCCTCACTCAGCTCTAGAGTCCTTGTTAGTGCAATGAGTTCAGCTTTCTGTGATGATACATCTGGAGGCAAGGCTTTTGCCTCTATGACTTTATCTGTGGTGGTTACAGCATTTCCCATCATTCTCTTACCATTTCTCATGAAGCTGCTTCCATCGGTATACAGCTCCCAGTCTGGGCTTGTCTTAGTTTAGGGCAAATGTTAGGAGGAGACCTCCAAGGGGGTCTCCTCTAGACAAGCTAATTTCAGCCACTCTTCCTTTAAACTGGTTTGGGAAAATATTTCTTTAGAGAAAAAAGTGGAAAAAACTATTTATTTAATAAGCAGAATATTCACAAGTTTGGAAACAAAAATTGAATGATATAAAACAATGAAACCTCTCCTTTCTCTGAAGAGATGGTGGATCTAGAGAGTCTTTTTGTGGGTGCGGCTGTGTCAGCCTCAGTCCCTCCAGAGGCTGGGGCCGATGGCCAGGCCCGGCTGTAGAGTCGGGGGGCCCCCAGGGGATTGTCTTGATGTCTTGGACTACAGAGATGCTGACCAGTCCCAGAAGAAATAAACTAGTAAAAGAAATAAAGTCTCTCTCTCTCTGCAAAAGCCGAGAGATTTCCGAGAGCATCTAGCTGCGAACTCTAAGAGCACACAGAGAGCTTATTTCTATTTTTTCTGTCTCCGCTTCGAGCGCAGTTTCTGAAGGAATTTCTGGGGGAGTAAGGTGTAACTCTTGTAGACAAACTGTGTGCATTTTCTCTCCTCCCTTCACCTTCTTCACTCTCTCTCTCTCTGGGCTTAACTTAAAGCTACAGAACTTAATACCCGGCATAAGCAGGACAGACGATTGGGGATACAAGCATCATACAGTCAACCTAAGACAGGGCTCTTCAGGGGAATGTCCTTCAGGTCTGGTCTGCTAGAATAAGTCTCCTCTATTGTCTGTAGACAATCATGTTCAGGCATGCTCTCAAGTAATGTGGATGACAAAAACATTGCAGGGTTTACCACAGTTGTTGTTTTAAGAGTAACATCATCCTGTTCCAGCAACACAGACTGATACTTCAGCATTCTGCTAGGGGATAGCCAGTGATTCCCCTTCTGTTCCAGCACAGTTATTACTGCATGGGGTACATACACGACAATGTGCTGTCCAAGGGTGAATTTACGGGCCTCCTGTATTAGGAGGACGGTTGCTGCCACAGCTTTCAGGCATCCAGGCCACCCTTGACTAACACTGTCTAGCTGTTTTGAAAAGTAGGCTACAGCTCTTCGCTGGTCCCCAAGGTGCTGTGCTAGTACTCCCAGAGCAGCATTCAGTCGCTCATATGTAAAGAGTTCAAAAGGCTTATTCAAATCCGGCAGCCCCAAGGCTGGGGCAGATATTAGGGAACGTTTCAACTGTTTGAAGGCAGCCCTTGCACTTTCTGTCCACATGATTGTTCCCTTTTCGGCTGCCTTAAGGACCTCATACAGAGGTTTTACCAGCAGTCCATAGTTTGATATCCATAGGTGACACCAACCTACCATTCCCAGGAAGGCTTGCATTTCTCTCACAGTGTGGGGCTCTGGAAGGCGACAGATAGCTTCCTTCCGTTCTTTGCTGAGTTGTCGGTGTCCACGGAAAATTTCCAGCCCCAGGTAAACTACTGTTTCCCTGGCAATCTGGGCCTTCTCTCTCGAGACCCGATAATCACTCTCGCCCAAAAAGTTCAACAGACTTACGGTTAGCTGGATACACTCATCTCGCGTTCTGGTTGCCACTAGGATGTCATCAACATACTGAAGAACAACTCCTCCTGGCTCCTATTCCCTCCAGTCCTCCAGTTCTTTTGCCAGCTGGTTTCCAAATAGCGTGGGACTATTTTTGTAGCCTTGAACCAAGACTGTCCAGGTGAGTTGGGTCTTCCTTCCTGTTTCAGGGTTTTCCCACTCAAAGGCAAAAATTTCTTGGCTGTCCTTATGCACAGGAATGCAGAAAAAGGCATCTTTAAGATATAAACAGTGAACCACCCTAATTCGTCTGTTAGTGTAGTCAAAAGTGTGTAAGGATTGGCTACAACTGGATGTATGTCTTCTGTTATTTTGTTAATCTCCCTTAGATCCTGCACTAATCGATAACTCTTACCATCTGCTTTCTTCACTGGTATAATTGGGGTGTTATACTTGGATTCACATTCCACTAGCAACCCAAATTTGAGAAACTTCTCAATTATGGGTGCTAGTCCTTGGCGACCTGCTAATTTCAGAGGGTATTGTTTTTGCCTTACCGGTGTAGCTCCTGCTTTGAATGTAATACTTACAGGTTCAGCTCTTTTGGATCTCCCAGGGATATCATTGGCCCATACTATAGGACTGACAGCATCTTCTATTTCTTTGGGAATTTTTCCATGGCATTCCTGTATAAGAATAGCTGCTGCTTCTACAAATTTAGATTCAGGAATTATGACTTTTACCCCCCCCCATCTCTGGAGAATTTAACTTCTGCCTCTAATTTCTCCAATAAATCTCTGCCCAATAATGGCATTGGTGAATTTGGCATATACAGGAACTGGTGTGTCACCCAGTGTTTTCCCAATTTGAATTTTAAAGGTTGGAAGAAAGGCCGTGTTTCACTTACCCCGGTGGCTCCTACCACATCCACAGTCTCTTGGCTCAGTTTACCTTTTAAAGTATTTAATACAGAAGAGGTCGCCCCTGTGTCAACCAGAAATTCAACATCCTCATTTCCCAGCTTAACTATAACTGAAGGCTCCGCTGGGGGTGATGCCCTTGGTTGCTGTCTATCATCATCCACAGCTAGTTCTGGAGCTGGGGGTGTCTTTTTCGTTCGTGCATTTTTCCAGTGTCCCTTCTGCTTGCAAATGGCACATTGGTCCTCAGCTAGAGGAAAACGGGGTCCCCTCTTTGGTGAGTTGGATGACTTTCCCTCATTGTGGTTTTTCTTATGGTGGGGCTTATTCTGTTTGTTCTTATCTACTGAATCCCTGTTCTGATATACTTGCCAGGCTATTTTCAGCATCTCACTTATATCCATTACCCCCCTTTTTTGCAGTTTTTTCCTTATATCATCTGTTGACTGGCCCATAAAAATGTAAGCCAGCTGGAACTTCTGATCAGGTGCTTCGAAATCCAGTTGTGTATTTCCGTGCAGCCTCTTTAAGCCTATTCAGAAACTCTGTAGGAGTCTCATTTGGATTTTGTTTGATCTCAAATAATTTAGAAAAATTCACTACTTTAGGAAGGCCACATCTCAACCCATAAACCACCAATTTCTGAAACTGCTTTAATTTTGCCATTTGCTCAGGGACATTGGGATCCCAGACAGGGTCAGAGAGTGGGTATATGTCATTAGGCATCCCCTGGAGAGTTCCAGCTGCAATTTGGGCCTGTATAGCATCTGTGGCAGCTTTATTAACCATCTCCCTTTCTGTGCTATCTAGTAATTCATCCAGCATCACATTCAAGTCTCCCCAATCAGGGTTTTGAGCCCTTATAGCCCTCTCTACCCGTATGGCTTCTTTCTCTGGGTTGTCACTATGCTTTCCAACAGAGTCTTTCCGCGTCTGCAGCTCTGCAAGAGAGAATGGTGTCTTTATATAAATCACTCTCTGATTTCCCACAGCCTGTCTCAGAGGCACTTCTAGAGCAGGCCCTTCCCTTCCCCTTTCATCTCTTTTTGATCTTGTGCGCCCTGCAATTGGACTAGCAACACTTATAGCTTCTTGGGCTATTTTTCCCCTCCTCCTGCCACCCTCCTCTCGGGGACCATCTGTATCCACATCATCCTATTCCATTTTAATCCTAGCACTGGCAGAGCGGCGGAGGGGGAATCTGGCATGGTCGTCTCTGTCCCTGTCGTGGTTTTAGTTCGCTTATTCAGGTTTGTGGCTAAATGCCAGCACACTTACCTAAATTTACTTGATTGCTTGTTGTGAGATAAGGATTAGGAGTAGGCAAAGCAGGCTCAAACTTTATAAAGTACAAAGAAGTTTTATTAATATATCTAAGACAAAGGGAAAAAAGAAAAACTCAAGAAAAAAAACCAGAACAAACTCCCCAGACCACCCCTCCTTCCCCACCTCTCCATTTCATTCTCCCTGACAACATACAAAAGACAACACTTTGACTTCCAGTCAGTTTACCACCTCAGAAACAGCTCTTGTTCCAGTTCATTTAGGAAGAGAAGTTTCTTTTGCTTACACCATGGATCTTCTGTAAGAAAAATACAGTTTTTATGGGTCTTCTGCCTCACCATTAACCGCCGCCCGGAGTAAAGTCCAGCTTAATGGTGGATCTCCCACACCAGTAGCCTTCCCACAGCCACTATGGTGGGTTATGAACAGTCCACAGGGTACCTGTTTTAAGGATGCTTAGTTCAATTGCAGCAACAAAGAAAATCCCTTCTTCTGTGCTTAGCAACACAGGTTCTCCTGACAACTCAGCTTCTCTAGCATTCTCCCCGGGACCAAGGCTCTGGATCACAGCCTCTCCTCTCTCTTGGTTCTAGTTTCTCATTAAGCTGTATTTTTTTAACACTTACTTGTCTGTACTTAGGTATTTCAGTTCATTGGCTGCAATAAGAACCTCACATCCCCTTTTGGACTATATCTTCATATATTACAGAGAATTATTAGCTCAGTCCCCAACCATGGTTCTCCAAAAGAGTTTTCAGCTTCACTCTTGAAGCAACTTCCCATGCACCCCCTCCTTCTAGGTATCAGTTCTGCTTTCCTCACTGACTGTAAAGTCTCTGCGCTGCACTATGTAGATGTCCTCACTCGTTCCTCTCTCTGCGAGGAAGGATGGGTGTCTGTGAGTTTAGTCCAGGCATGGAGAGAGTTAATCTCTGTCTCTCTCTCTCCCGGCAAGTGTGAGGATCACTGCTCCTCTGCCGGGCTGTTTAGAAACAGGTCCGAGCTGGCATGCCAGACGCTCTCAAGAGTCTGCTGCCCGGCTCTGCCGGAGCTGCTCGGCCTGTGTAGGGCCATCTGGCCCGGCGGGTGACAGGGCAGGGCCTGGCCCGAGCTGGATGGAGTCCGGCCCGGTCCTTGCCTGGCCCGGCTCTCCCTCTTGTGTAGCTGGCACACCGGCTGAGCTGGATCTGCTGAAAATTCCAATCGTTTCCTCCCCCATGCCTGCCCGGCTGCAGCGGCACGGCTGCCGTAAAAACCTCCCTTCCCCCCCCCATCCCTCCTTTGGAAAGGGCGGGGGGGGGCGGGGGGGGGGAAGCGCTTGGGCCTTACCAGCGAGAGAAGCAGGAGCTGCTCCTCTCTACACAGCAGCAGCAGGTCCAAAGAGAGAGCGTCAGAGAGTCTCTGCTTATATATGGTTTTTTTCCTTGAAGGCGGACCAACTTTTTAATTGGTTTACTTACCTATCAATTCTTAAAACTACCTGATTATTGGCTCTCTCTCTCGCAGGAAGGAAGTTGTATTTCTTCCTGCATTCCTGCAGCCCAGATCACTTCCTAGATTTTGACCCCTCTGGCCTAACCCAGGACAGTCCCCCCTTTCAGAAAAGTAACTTGGATCAGGCACGTCCCACCCGCCTCTGGTCAGGGTAGCTTTGCCCCTCTCCCCAACGCTGGAGGAGCGGCGAAGCTGAGATCAAGGGTACCTCGATCGAGGGTACTCATCCCAGGCTCGGGCCAGGTCGGGTGGCAGGGGCCAGTTAGGCTCTGCTCCCGGTCCGCGCCCCACCCAGGGGCGGTCAGGAGCCAGCAACAAGCCAGCCCCCTCTCCGCCCTCTCCGTGCCTTCGCCCGCCCCCTGTGTGGTCAGGGGGCCAATCGGCCTCCGCTTTCGGTCTGTGCCCGCCCCGTGGGCGGTCGGGGGGTGAGAGCCAGCCGGCCTCTGCCCCCGCCCTGTGCCCGCCCCGTGGGCGGTCGGGGGGCGAGGGCCAGCCCGCCCCCTCCCCACGCTTTTCCCCGCCCCCAGAGTGGTCAGGGGGCGAGGGCCTGCTTGCCTCCCACCCCGCCCCACGCCCAGCCCCCGGATAGTCGGGGGGCCGGTTGGTCTCCGCCCCCGCCCCCGCGTTCGGAGCGGGCGGGGGAGGAGGAGGAGGGGGAGGGGGCGGTGGCGCTGGCGCCTGCGGAGCCGGCGGAGCCGGTGGGGGTGCTGGCTGCGCGCCTCTATCGCCCGCCCCCAACTGCACCGGCTGTAATGGCGGCGGTGGCACAGGGGGGCGATCCCCCCCTGCCCGTACGCAAAGCTGGGGCCACCATGTCCATAACATCTGTTTCCTCCGTTTCGTTAGTCACTAGCTGCCTTCTCCTCCTCCTCACGTTTCCTCTCCCTTTTACAACCATCTCCAAACAGCCTTTCTGCACCTCATATGCCTCCTCTCTATTCAGTAATATGGTAAAAAGTTCTGCGTATTTTAACTCATCAAACCTGCGCAGAGCTCGCAATTCTACCATTAGCTCTGTGCCTATTTCATTTTCTAGACTCCCAAAGCGTGGCCACACTCTCTATCCTCCTAATTTTAACGTCGGCCAGACCCATGTACAGAGTCTTATCAGCTCCTGTGTGTCCAAGGGGGTCCTTCTTCCCGTTAAATATTGCCAGTTTTTCAATACCAGATCTAATGGAGATTCTCCGGCGACTTGCACATTCTCCGAAAAATTACACCCCATTTCACTTATAAAAAGAGAAATCAGCCAGGAAAAAACTGTCTCTCTCTCTAGTTGTAACTGCTTAGAAACGAGCCTTAAACAGCCAAATTGCACGCACGAGAAAACATGTTAAAGTTTTCTCAACCGGGACTCGAACCTGCGATCCCCAGCTTGAAGTTTTCAGTTCAGCGCCTTAAGCCACTGAACCAACATGCAGGTGTTGTCCTACTCACCAACCTCCTGTGGTTTAACTGGAGAGCGTCCTCTCCTTACCACGATTTTGCAGGAAGAGGGCTAATTTCCCCCCCCTTTTAGGGGCCTCTCAGACCCCCCCTGCCCAACCTCCCAACCTCCCTCCTGGTGCTAGTACAATACCGAAGTACGTCTCCCCCGCTTTCACTCACCTCTTTTGTGATTTCAGGCGCTGGGTCCTAGAACCCGGTCACAGCCTTGGACTGCCGCTTAACCGCGTAGGTGCCGGCGAAGGGGCTAGGCGAGATATTCTCAGACCAAAACTGCAACTTTTCGGGGTCTCTAGGGTCCCGGTGGAGTCACCAATGACTGATGCCTTTTTCTGGTCTTAGGAAATAAAGGCTCAGACACGGTGAAAGGGTTGGGGGTTGTTTACCTCGGTATTTTAATAGGATCCCGTTCGATGGCTTCTGCCGTCCAGGTAGAACACGCCGCAAAAGCCCCCTCCTCCCAATAGAGTATACAATTAAAGACTCTACACATTAGCATATCTACCAGGAGGGCCCAATAAGGGGCCTGGGTGGGCTAACTTCTAGTTTACAAAATCTATCCTACTAGGAGACCTTGAGGGCTCACGAAAACAGGGTGTTTGGTCTTCTAACTCTACGCGGTTTCAGGGGTGTTTAGTCTACTGGCCTACTAAACACCATGAAACCGGGCTAAACTATCACCTAAGGCATCACAAGTATGCATACTAATACTTGTGAATATAGGGAACAGTGTAAGAAATATTCAGGAGAAAAGCAGAAAAAATCCCTCAGGCATCACTATATATATAGTCTTATAATTTAGCATAGAACATGGGGCATCTAAATGAATCTCCATCACCCATTTCCTCTGTGAAACTAGCTAGCTAGCCAAAACTGTGCCCTCATTTAAAAAAACACAACATATTAGAACAGTGTCACAGCAGAGAAATTAAAAGACACTATTTGCTCTAACTGTTAAAGTCTTGCTTGAGGTTACCTTACTTCTGCAAACTTACTTGTAAATCTTAACTCTACTGATTCTGTTTGTCCTGGAAATAACTGCAGGATTTTGCTGGTTAAATATATTCTGTATTCATTATAAATGTAATATGATAAGGAATAAATAAATACTTCATTATGAAAACTGAGATATTTAACCATCTGTCCTGGGTTAGGCCAGAGGGGTCAAAATCTAGGAAGTGATCTGTGCTGCAGGAAGGAATACAACTTCCTTCCTGGGAGAGAGAGCCAATAATCAGGTAGTTTTAAGGATTGATATGTAGGTGAACCAATTAAAAAGTTGATCCGCCTTCGGGGAAAAAACCATATATAAGCAGAGACTCTCTGATGCTCTTCCTCTTTGGACCTGCTGCTGTGTAGAGAGGAGCATCTCCTGCTTCTCTCCCGGGTAAGGCCCCAGCCCCCCCCACTCCTTCCAAGGAGGGGGGCGGTGGCTGAAGGGAGGTTTGGAGCGGCCGTGCCGCTGCAGCTGGGCATGGGGGAGGAAACCGGCTGGAATGTTCAGCAGATACAGCTCAGCCGGTGTGCCAGCTACACGAGACAGGGCCAGGCCCCTGCTCCGGGCCAGGCAAGGACCGGGCCGGCTCCATCCAGCTCGGGCCAGGCCCTGCCCTGTCACCCCGGGCCCAGATGGCCCCACCAGGCCGAGCCAGCTTGGCCGAGCCAAGCAGAGACTCTGAGAGCGTCTGGCATTCAGCTCAGACCTGTTCAAGCAGCCCGGCAAAGAGCACGTGATCCTCACACTGCCAGAGAGAGAGAGAGACAGAGATTAACTCTCTCCATGCCTGGACTAAACTTACAGACACCCATCCTTCCTTGCAGAGAGAGGAACGAGTGAGGACATCTGCATAAATGCAGCACAGAGACTTTACAGTCAGTGAGGAAAGCAGAACTGATACCTACAGGGAGGTGCATGAGAAGTGCTTCAAGAGTGAAGCTGAAAACTCTTTTGGAGAACCATGGTTGAGGACTGAGCTAATAAATTCTCTGTAATATATGAAGACAGAGTCCAAAAAGGGGAATGTGAGGTTCTTATTGCAGCCAATGAACTGAAATACCTGGGTAAAGACAAGTAGGTGTTGAAAAAGTACAGCCTGATGAGAAACTGGAACCAAGAGAGAGGAGAGGCTGTGACCCAGAGCCCTGGTCCCGGGGAGAATGCTAGAAAACCTGAGTTGC